>NQII01003471.1:249213-341628 GCA_002778355.1 Clitarchus hookeri | reverse complement strand
AAGTAGTAAATTGGCCCTTTAGACACCAGTATAAACACTTTCTACCAAGCGGCAGCTTTGGTGCTTGTCAAAATTGTATGCCTTTTTTTTTATTAGTAACGTTAGGATTGTTGAAACGAATAGTATATACTTATGAGTGCACTCTCTTCACCACATTACATGCAGTTTAAACCCGCAAACAGAGCGCTGTGATGATTACGTGAAAACGAAACGAAAGTCGTAAAAACGGAATGAAAGACAAAATGATCATGTTACCTCGTAAAATGGTGTTTGAAAGACAAAACACATTCTGGAAAGTATTTTGTATTGGTTTTATTAGCTTATGAGCTACTATTTCACTTGATACACGTTGTTTACCTAATCCGCCAGTCAAAAAACAAATCACTGAAAAAACAATGGAAAAATGGCTGATGAATCAGTGTAAGGTGTCACTGAATTAATTAATGAAGGAAAACTTGCGTTTTTTCGCTGATTCAACAGATAAATTCACGGAAGTGGCTGTTGAATCAGTCAGATAGTGTTAACTGATTGAAACAGTGAAAGTCTCACTGATTAAGATTTATATTGTACACGAGCGTTTCCAGAAGCCAGATACAGCACATCTGGTAGCATTTTGTAACGTCTTATCGAAGACGAGATATTATTAACTCCAATGCAAACATATCTGCGATTTTACAAGGAAACATTGATGCATAGTTAACGCAAATGTAAGAAAACATACTCCTTCTTAATTTCAATTGTGAATCGCCCGTTATGCACACTTGATTTAAATATGGCTTTTTTTTTTTTTTGCCAGAACTGTCTTTTTGATTTATAGAAGCACCTACAGTAACTGCTAATCCACCCGTATCATTTTTCCCGCTCTTACAGGACACATGTTTTTAGGGGAGAACTGTCCACTTTCGTGATGTTTCTGGACACCAGTGTCGGTATGGCGGTTATGATAGCGCACACCCAGAAAAACAGTGTATTAACTCAAAAAATTCCATTTTTGACTTACCACGCCAAAAAATTAAGTAAAGAGTCCTCTTTCAGAGTAAAATACTGTAATATGCCCGTCATATTTTTAAAAATCGTAATGCAGAAGCTTTACTATTTTATTATAGAAAGGTGTACCTCCAACCCAGTAAAATAGTGGTGAATGAGTAGAGAGATTTTAGCTGTTCTTAACAATGAGATCTTAAAAGCCACTTAGGGTGATTGGGATGAGAATGGAGCAGCACCGGAATGAAATGGCGCTGATCACCGGCATCGTCTGGCACGATTACCACATTAGAAAGTCCGGGAGTGCCCGGCCGGGGATTGAGCCCGGTTCGCCTTGGTGGGAAGTGGGCAGGCTAACCGCTTAGCCACCGCGGCCTCAAAAAATTGCGGTGTAAGTTACTTACAACACAGTTTTATTAGTAGATAGTCTGATGGTATTGTACCGGTCTCCCAGTAAAGTAATGTTGTATATTAGTTACTTCAGTATTCGAGCAGGAATAATTTCATTTTCGAATGTTAGGACGACTTATATCATAACAAAATAGTATTTCGATGCTAGACAATAACTATGCTGGTGTGAGTTATTCCAAAATTAGTAAAATAGTAGTTGATATTTATGTTAATTGGCGAAAGTAGCAATGGACATATCATCATCCGCAGAAGATAAAATATAAAAACGCAGAGCAAGGGAAATACTAAACAATGGACAGACCTGCAATAGGTATTCGTACGCGGTAAGTGGAATTTAAAATAGCTTCCCAGGTCTAGTGTAGGCCTACCAGTAAATACGTTTTAATATTGTATTTATTTTGTGGCAGCTGAAATATAATAGGCACGAGTGGTTCTGGTACCTGCGATGATGTCACTGCAAGTTGAATTTAACATATTTCTGTTATGACTTAATTTCCGCCGTGCTATCGTAGCGTAGTGATCTGGGTTCAAATCCATGATTAATTTTTTTTTTTTTGTTATTTCATTTTAATATCTAATAACATGTTTAAGAGCAGAATATATTGTTATTTTTAATTTAAATATATAATATACAACTGTAACTTAATGTTTCTGTATTGTCTATAGCATAAAAAACTCCCGAATAATTTCAAGGGACATCCTATGGGCGATTTCTAGACCAACACGAGAATTTTTTGTCCCGATTTGATGATAAGATGTTGGTGGACGCTGCAAAAACCAGATTATAACAATAAATTTGCATGACAAAACAATATTCTGGCTATGTTGGTAGTTGTTGGAAAAAACTTTGGGTCGGGCACCATAAAGCTATTTTACTGTTTCCTTCAACGATAATGCCCAGGCAAATAACGCGTCGCCAAAGGTAGTTAATCTGTAAAAACGAAATATTCACGACCAGTCGCGGTAAGCCAGTAGTCTTGGGTTTCTAAAAATATGTAAAATACTTCGTACAAGCCATGGTAGTAGTGAGTTTGTCGTAAGTTCCTTTAAGTTGCTACAATTATTGTGACCACAATACTCTTTAAATATGGTTGTGAAGTAAAAATTTGTCATAGCTAGTAATGTGTTATACCTAACCAAACACCCAATGTGCCTGCATTATTTTGTCATGGCATTTGCCCTCTAAACCCTTTCTTAACGCAAATAGCAGTAGAATAATATTTACATGAGTCTAGGACAAGGGAACATTGAAGTCTGAGCTGACTCCATCTTGTATCTGTGTGACCTTGATGCCTGACCTTGATCCAAGTAACCTTAACCTAGAAAATTCTAAAAAATTGTAAAATATATATAAAATCCTTATAAAACCCTAAAATAAAATAAAATTACAATTTTACAAACCAAAAACTCTAAAAAAAANATAAAATTACAATTTTACAAACCAAAAACTCTAAAAAAAATTCTAAAAAACTCCAAAAATCAACAAATCCGAAAATATCTAAAAAAAAAAAATACTAAATAAATTTTTTAAATCCTTAATACCAAAAAATTTAAAAAAAAATTGTAAAACACCAAAAAACTCTAAGGAAACTCTAAAAATGCCAATAAATTAGCAAAAAACCTTGACACCTGACACTTGACCTTTAACTCCAAAACCCTTGACTCTATCCCTTGACGTCATGTCCATGTCCTTGGCTTTTCAGCAATCTTGTTTAAAGAATTTTCCACTTTGGGCTCTGTCATCCCATCTTGCTACTTCATGCTCTGTCATTCCATCTTGCTAATTCATGCAAGCAAATATACCATCTTGTTTTATCATGCTCTGACATTCCATCTTGTCTCTCTCGTTCTTATCTCTCACCTCTTTTCTATCTTGCGACTTCTTCGTCCGCTATCTTGGATGTCGTCTGCTGTAGTTCCCTCGCCGACTGCTAGAGGCGCTGGTGTTGGCGATGATGATGTTGTTTGTTGCTGCTGTATAGTGCAGGTGTAGCCGATCGCTGTATATTCCAGTGTATATGCCAGAATATAAGGATAAAGTGTAATTTGCCATTTGCAAGAAGGTGTAAATAGCGTATATAAAAATTTTAATAATTTAAAAAATTTCAATTATTCTATCTTTTATATAAATAATTTTTAAGCGAAATAAAATTTACAGTACGCCAGACCCTAATCAGAATTTCCACTTTGTTACTAAATCGAATCTTCATTTCAAATTGTTTTTGTTATAATTCGACTGTGTATTCCAGCTATGTATTTTTTTACTGTTTCATGAAAAAAGGAGGTAACCATATCCCGCTTGGCCTCAAAATTACCATGTACATGTTTTATCAATGCACATGGCTCCACGACTTGGGACGGGCAGCAGTAGCACTTTTAACAAGTCCGCACCTGCATGGTGTCAACTAACCTGTGTTAGCGTAAGTGTTTTCTCACATCCACACCTGCACAGTGTCTGGTAACCGTGAAGTGTCTGCAAGTGCACTTTGCTTCCGTGTCTTGTACGATATCCGCGTCGTACCTGACAGCTAACTACAGCGCTCTCTCCATCCAGAGGGAACTATGGATTGATGTGTTGATTGGTGAGATTGCGGTACTGATTGTGGTTCCAATTGTGGTGCTGATTGCAGTGCCAATTGTGGTGCTGATTTCGGTGCTGATTGTGGTGCCGATTGCGGTGCTAATTGTGGTGCTGATTGCGGTGCTGTTTACGGTGCCGATTGTGGTGCTGGTTACTGTCGCCGATTGTGGTGATGATTGCTGTGCTGATTGCAGCACCGATTGTAGTGCCAATTATAGTGCTGATTGCGGTCGCCGATCGTGGTGCTGATTGCGGTGCCGATTGTGGTGCTGACAGCGGTGCTGTTTATGGTGCCGATTGTGGTGCTGGTTATGGTCGCCGATTGTGGTGATGATTGCTGTGGTGATTGCAGCACCGATTGCAGTGCCAATTATAGTGCTGATTGCGGTCGCCGATCGTGGTGCTGATTGCGGTGCCGATTGTGGTTCTGACAGCGGTGTTATTGCGGTGCCTATTGCGGTGCAAATTATAGTGCTGATTGAGGTCGTCAATTGTGTTGCTGATTGTGGTTCCGATTGTGGTGCTGAGTGTGATGACGATTGTGGTGCTGAATGCTGTGCTGATTATCGTGCTTATTGCTGTGTCAATTACGGTGCTGTTTGCAGTGCATATTGTTGTGCATATTGTTGTGCAGATTGTGGTGCTGATTGTGGTGCTTATTGTGGTGCCAATTGCAGTGCTGATTGCAGTGCCAATTGTGGTGCTGATTGCAGTGCTGATTGCGGTGCCAATGGTGGTGCCGATTGCGGTGCTGATTCCAGAGCCGATTGTGGTGCTGATTCATGGAATGATTGCAAGATTGATCGAAAAATGTATGAAAAGATAGTGAAAGATTGCGAGATTGATGGAAAGATTGATGGTAAAGATGACTCCTGAATGTGATGTCTGAATGCCTGCATGCGATTGGCCAGCTGAAATCTCATGGCATCTCGGTAATTGGTTGGGCGATGTCCGCACAATGTCTTATTGTTGTAATATGATTGGTTCAACGTCACCATAACATCGTATGTAAATTATCAGCAGTTGTGGGAGTAAGCTACGAGGCTTAGTTTGACAGCAGCTTGCATGAAAGGAATATCGTCTCAGCTAGCTTCTACACTACACACACCGTGACCAGTTATGTTAAAGTGGAGTGGATATTGCCAACCGATGGTTTCTCACCATCGATTTATTCTTCGAGTGAGGTGTCTCCTGTATTACCAACGCCGCCGACTTCTTCGTCTGAGATGGCTACATCACTAGCAACATCTACTTCCACCAGTGCAGTACCATCGCTTAAGATTGGTATGGTGCCATCGACTACTTCAGATTTAACACGTGCATCACTACCAGCTTATACTGCCACCAGTGCCACACAATTATCTACAATTATCTTTGACTGTGGCACCAACTAAATCTTCAATGGAGCTATCGAACTTTTCGACTCTGATATCTAGAACACCATTTCCTGCATTACCTGCTTATTTAGCTCCGTCACCTACATCACTAACACATCCATCTGAGTCTTTAACTTTACCTGAACAACTCAGTCGACAACAGCGACACTTTTGTGATAAGATATTTGCATTCGGCTATGGTGTACGGTGCCATAAGAGCTTTCATTTTGCCAAGATTCCCTGTCGCAAGTCATATTTGTGTAGCAGATGCGGTAAGCAGTTCAGCCAAACCGACAGATTACTTAGATATGCAAAATCCTGTAAATGTGAAGTGCATTTCTCATATGTACCTCAATACCAGCTTTGCTGCAAGAATGTCGCTTGTGACTTCGATATATGTCCTCAATCATGCAGCTACCTACATAAACCGCTCTGCAGATTGTGTTGGCGTGATAAGTGGCACGATATTTCCATACTATGATAACACGAGTGAAAATACCGAAAAGCATAAAAGACTGTAATCGACAACGATGATGCTTATATTGAGATACATATACATATATTTAGATATATATGTATATAGTGATGATGCGAATATGAAACAAAAAAATTTCACCACACTGCTATGTGGTAAAGCAAAACTGTTCACTTTAATTTAATTATTTTAATCCTAATTATATAAAGGAGAGCAAACATTTTACGGGTAGTTCTCTTATCGATTTATAAAGGAAGCCTCTTAATTTTAAAACATTAAAAACAATCTCCGTAATATCATGGGTTCTTAATGAAAACCTCCTGGAACTATTGGATAAAAATTATAATTTTTTTTGACAAACTTACAGGTCTTCATGATGAATGAGAAATCAAACATCCATAACAACACCTGGTAAAAACCAAATATAATATATAAATATATATATCACAGTCCATTCTCCAAAGTGCCTCTTCATGAGGATGACGATCCAGGAGTAGTCGATCTTCAGACGAATCGTCTTCCAAGGAGATTGGAATTCAGAGTTGTGTCTCTCATGTCCAGTGGTTAGGTCCATTGCTTACACCTATCATTTTCTTAAATGTAACACTCGCAACACAGAGGCGCCCTTAAAGTATTACTTAAGACTGTTCTTTATATTGCAATAAACTCTCGCTTTATGTACTAATAAAACATTTTCTTGGACAAAATTCACTCCAGAGAAAAAGGGAGAAAATGTACACAAAATGAAGAGCAGGGCATATAGGTAACTGCATGTTTGAGGACATGTAACGAAATCACAAGAGACTTTCTTGCTTCAAAACTGGTATTGAGGTAGGTACTGATGAGAAATGCACTTCACCTTCACAGGTTTTTGCATGTCTAAGTGGCTGAACTGCTTACCGCATCTGTCACATAAGTATGACATTCAACAGGAGTAGAATGATTACGATGAGTTTGGCACGATGGCTGGGGGCAGTGAAGCACGGAGCCGGCCACCGCCATCTTGAATTTCCCTTTTTTCCTCAAAAAATTTTTTTCCCCTCAATATCAACTACATTTTTCTCTAAATTTCCCGTTTTTCCTTACAATTTCCCTTTTCCCAATTTTAATTTTCACAGAATGTGAAGTCTTTCCAAAAAGTAGTTTTCCTTTGACTTTTGTATTGTTGGTTTTGTGTTGAGGCTACATAAGATATGTAAAGTGTACTTTTTGATTTGTTGGTTCAATATTGCACAAAAAAAAAAACAAATATGTAATAAATAATCATGTCTACGCTGATCATAATTTTAAAAATTCAATGGCTTGATTGAACAAAAAGCTTGAAAAGAAATATGCGCCATAATGTAATGCTTTTAAGGCATGATAATGACTACGTTAGTTGAAGGTCGTAGGACTTCTACGACCTTGGTTATTACACATGTGGTAATAACAAATTAATGCAGTTTAAGTTCATTAAAATACGACGTATTAGTACGTTAACGAATGCAACACAGTATATTGAACTGTAATCATAGGCAATAATACATATTACTTCAGTGTCTGTGTAGAGTTAGGCTGGACTCATGACCATCCGTCGCACCCGGCAGTCGTGCGTCTGTCATATAGTCGTCCGTCCGTCTGCCAATCATCCGTCTGTGTTTTCGTCCGTCAATTTAAAAGCGATTCGCAACAATCCGTCATCCGTCAATCCTCTTGTACGTCAAAACTTTAAGTATGACGACTTAATGCCACTATATTTATTTAGTTAGATGTATATTTTGGTTGGAAATATATTTTCAAGAGAAAAACGTTGTGGAGAAATATTATATATATATTATATATATATATATATATATATTTACACTGAAATATTTCCTTTACATTTTAAATTCCTGAATTTACCACCAAAGATAAAAAAGCACATATCCACCGGCTAGCATTTTATTTCAAAGTGCGTATTCACGCCTACAAAATGTCGTCCGAAGGCGGTGTCCCATCCGTCCGTCCGTCGAAAGTTTAATTTTGGGAAACATTTGATAAATGTATGGATATAAAAAACGTTTCCCTGCNATATATATATATATAAATTTTTATTTTTTTATTTTTTATTTTTTTTTTTTCCGTTATAAGAATTTACACTGAAATATTTCCTTTACATTTTAAATTCCTGAATTTACCACCACCGATAAAAAAACACATATTCACCGGCTAGCATTTTTTTCAAAGTGCGTATTTACGCCTACAAAATGTCGTCAGAAGGCGGTGTCCCATCCGTCCGTCCATCTAAAGTTTAATTTTGGGAAATATTTGATAAATGTAGGTATAGAAAAAACGTTTCCCTGCGACTGATTGAAGATCACGTGATGGCCGGATGGACGGACGAGTGACTGACGGATGCGACGGACGGTTGTAACTGCAGCTTTAGACGGCGGCAATTTCAAATATGCTTTCCGAAGAATAGCTTAAGAATGTTTTATTTTAACTAAATAATTATCATCATCCGGGTTTATCATTGAAAGTGATGCCTTGGTGCTAAAAACCATGGCTTACATGTCTACAACCGTGAAATTGAGCTCCGGCTGTTCCATATAAGAGTATTGTACATAGGCAAGATGGCGTATTTTGTCCTTTAGTAGTACTCGTTACCATCTGACAAGAATGTTGCCTATAAGATACTTTGCTGATTATAACGAAGGCGTTTTGACACCCAGCTGGCGTTATTTACCGGTTATTTTCCCCAGTTGCCACTGAACTTTAGATAGAGGTATTCGTCTCATTGAGAGAATCTAGCTTGTAATGGATACATCCCAATAATGTCCAAAACACTAGCAGGAAACCATTCATAATTAAGTATTATTTTTAAAATTTTTGATTTGTAATTACAGCAATAAAACATTTAGACCCCAGCGGTCAGCGCAATTAAAAAGTCGTAATTTTATACGAGTATTCATGTTTAAATTATGCCCGCCGTACATTCAGAAAAAATATTTTATCTGTGGTTTCAATTGAAGAATAGGCTTTTTGAGTATTTTAACATTGTCGATGACGCGATAAACAAAATCGAGATAAAGTGACGAAAGATTACTGGCATTTTTAAATATTTTAGATGCGTTTAGGCCTAGTATATTTCTCCGTTATACAAATTTAACAACTTTTAGTAGCAAGAGTTCCGATTTTATCCAGTTTAGATTATTCAGTGAGGTTAAAGACACATCGATTATCACAATATTATTTTGTGTGTTGCGGTAGAAATAAGTAACATACATTTGCGTGTATCGATATTCGTAATAAAACATTGTATACAAAGCCAGAGGCCGGAGCACACGAACGTAATATCTACATACCGTGTGTACCAACAGGTGGTCAAAGCCAGAGGCCGGAGCACACGAACGTAATATATACATACCGTAGACGACATACAAACAAGTATTATAAATCACGAAATGATAGCGAATACAACAAACAAAAACAAACTGAAATTTAAACCAACTGGATAAAATCGTTAGGACAATCAACACCTCTCAGATTGCACGTGCAAATAACAAATGAGAGCTGGGTTGTTTTTCGTGTACTAGCTTCAGTTTCAGCTGTGCTGAAATGTCAGAGCCGAGCCACCCCATTACGTGTGGAGAGCAGAACTTGTAAT
This sequence comes from Clitarchus hookeri, assembly GCA_002778355.1. Taxonomy (NCBI): domain Eukaryota; kingdom Metazoa; phylum Arthropoda; class Insecta; order Phasmatodea; family Phasmatidae; genus Clitarchus; species Clitarchus hookeri. The sequence continues at coordinate 332,176 of NQII01003471.1, read as the reverse complement.
GGCGCATTATAAGGAGCTGCACTAACATCTGCTTGGAGAGTGGATGGTGAGAGAGCATGGATGGAGGGGAGGAGAGAGGAACCGTCAGTCTCAGCCCCTCTATTACACCGACACAGTAGTGCATTTTCTCAATATAACTCTGTTCACACTTTCAATCTCTACACTATAATGTATGTGTATGTATACATTGAATACAAGATTATTGTAAATCAAAATTATTATTATGTACGGTATATGCGTGTAAAATAATTGTCCGTTTTTTTACAAGTTTTCAAAAAAGTACTAGAAAAAACAAAGGGGTGAGACGTATTATAACTGTATTGTTGGCAATGGTGCACCATTCAATACTTTTAAAACACATTTATCTCTAAATGTGATACGTGAATGATTACTTTTTTTTTCAAGTGTAAAACTGGTTTATATGTCGTAAAAAAAACACATATCTATTTCTGTTTAAGTATTTAGAAATAAAATTATTCAGAATTTTTTTATCCCTACTGGAAATATAGTTGTCGTGAAAAAAACACATATATACTTGTGTTTAATTACTTAGAAATAAAATTATTCAGAATTTCTTATCCCTACTGGAAATAGAGTTGCATAATTTATTGAAACAATTAATATTAACACACTATAACAAGTTAAAAAGCGTTTAATTTTCATGGTTGATGAGGGAGGGTAGAATAANAAACAATTAATATTAACACACTATAACAAGTTAAAAAGCGTTTAATTTTCATGGTTGATGAGGGAGGGTAGAATAATATTACATTCGTCCTTCGAAAAATTATTTTGAAAAACCTGTACTATGGGGTCAGCAAATAGTGGCCAGATAGAAAATTTTTCTTTTCCCGGGAACAGTACCGTCTTGGCTGACTGGGAGCGTAAGAATAAGTGAGGAACTTTTGTGCAAATCCGGACATGTATACCTAAAATTACATGGAGATAAACGAGAAAAACCTGTTGCTCATATTAGATAGCTTGTAGATAAACTGAAGTGATAAAATAGCGATTAAGTCTATAATTGGAATGGGCATAAGAATTATCAAAAATAAAATTTAATTTCATAGTTATGCAAGAAAACATATGNTAAGTCTATAATTGGAATGGGCATAAGAATTATCAAAAATAAAATTTAATTTCATAGTTATGCAAGAAAACATATGTTCATATCTGGATTTGCTTGTAAAACATAGCGGACGTTGGATTCAAAATGTTTTGTTAAAAACAACTAAGTATTTGTTTTAATAAGTGTCTAGTACATTAACACTTTGCTATCGGTAATAATATTTAAATGAAAATGCAAATAAGTTGAAATTGTTACATTAATTTTTTACAATATGTAGTTAAACAAACAGTGCGGTAGATGTATACACATTTAAAATGTTACTTAGAAAGAATCACGGTCTGCCATTGTCACTTAGGTACATGAAAATGCTTTGTTGCCGTGTTTGCATGGGCTTTGGAATTTTAAAAGGGCAGGGTATTCGTTTTGGTTGCTGTAACTATGATATTAATATTATTGTTCAGTGACCCAGCGTAAATACGGAAGTAGTTAGAAAATACATTATCTGACGGTGGAGGGTGCATGGCGTACATGTGAGACAGGCATCTAGGTTAAGTTACACTTTGAGCTCGTTCTTGGTGAAGGTCAGTTATGAGAACTCAAGATGGCGGACTTAGCCGCGTTGGGCGTTTGGTAGTCGTGGAAAAATCATTTTGGTGTGGTAATTGGAGTTCCATCACGGAACATTTTTTGTCCATCAGGGGCCGGATCGGTGCGGAATCGTAATGAGGAAAGAGTTGGTGGCGGTTCGGCATGGCATCGCGGCCTCACGTCCAACATAACCTCGTGGAATTGGGCATTGTGGTGTGGTGCTGTCTCAGTTGCGTGCTGTGTTCTCTGCAAGATCTGCAGGACAGAATTATCGGAAGTGTGCGAAGGTGGGGAAAGGTCGTACTTGTTTGTGATGGGAGGTTTTTTTTAGGGCATAACTGAACGATATCGGTGAACGGGTCATTGTTGGGTAAGAGTGCCTGGGGGGAGCAGTCAAACATTTTTTCCGTGTTGGGTGAGAGAAAAAAGTTAGGCAGGATGGCAGCAGCAATGGCGTAGTTGTAAGGTTGGTGCAGGTGGAGAATCCATTGCAATAGGCTACAGTTCTAGCAGAAAAAGCCTTAACGGTTCCATCACAATACCGCCTGTTTATGGCCACCTGTAGGGAATTGCTAACATTCACAGTGGTTTCAAGGAGGACCATCTCCTTATCGCCTGCAGACCTGAAGAGGTCGAGGACTTTGACGAAGAGGAACACAGCAGGAGACTGAATGTTTTTGGTGACACATATTACTAAATCATGACAGTGTCTTACACTTTGGCTTAGTCACCAGGGATTGTCAGCACGTATGTCACATACTCCTATGGTTCCATTACCAACCATCAAGTTACCCAGTTTTATTGGGGAAATCTAATCATGGCAAACATCTGCCTATCTCTGTGAGTCCCTGGTTAAAAAATAACCCACAGTTTACGAATGTACAGCGGCTGTCATATTTAAAGACAGCACTATCTGGGGAATCGCTGTCTATAATATAGTCGTCTCCCCTCACTGAGGAAGACTTTGAGGTTTCACGGAAGCCCCTCAATAGATGTTACAATAATGAGCGATTAGTTGGTATTCACCATACAGAAGCATTGGTCAGTGCACCGCCAGTCAATGTAAATTGTACACATTGATGCAATTATAGTCAAATATTAATGAGAATGTAACATCACTGAAGGTATAAGGAGTATCTGTGCATTCCTGGGATTCGTTGCTACTCCACTTACTGGAGATAAAGTTGGAAATGAACCTCAGTGTAGAGTGGGAACTAACAATTAGAGATCCTAATCTATTACTTAATTTAGAGCAATTCATATCATTTTTGGAAGGAAAACAGAGGATTCTGGAGTCACTTGGGGAAGGGAAAAAACCAAAGACAATGCACAAAGGTAGCAACCAAACATACACGAAGCCATCTGGTTCATTTGCAGCACAGTCATTCCTAGGCCAATCGAGGAGGACTCGCCTCGTTGTGTCATTTGTAAGGATAATCATTCATTACCAAAGTGTCCACAGTTTTAACCAAAGTCACCGAAGGAGCATTTGGACATTGCAAAACAGTGCAACCTTTGAAGTAATTCTGTAAGGCGTTATCATAGGTCTAAGGATCACCCATCACAGACCAACTGCAAAATCTGAGACAGGAAGCACCACACACTTCTGCACTTCGAAAACTCGTCGCCCAACCAAGACTCAAATTTGCAGCAAAGAGCAGACACAAGTGATAAAAACCTTACCACCTCATTAACCAGCATTGAACCAGCCTCATTCGTTTTATTTGTAACTGCCAATGTTGGAGTGTGGGATGCTACTGGCAACATACATATGTGTCGCTCATTGTTGGACTCTGGTAGTCAAGCCAATTTAATTACTAGCAACTGTCTTTCGAGGTTGGGGATGTTGAGGTCACGATGTTCACGATCAGTGCAAGGTATTTCTGGTGCTCTTGTTGTGATGGTAAAGGATGTTGCAACATGTTGCATCCAGCCAGCTGCTGAGGATCATGATTTTCTTACCACCGAGACACTGGTTCCGAACAAAATTAGTGAACAGCTCAGAACTTCTAATGTGTCGCTCGGTAACTGGAAGCATTTGTCGAACCGGAAATTGGCCGATCATCAGTTTGGGACACCACACTCCGTCGACTTCTTAATAGGAGCAGAATTGTTTCCACTTGTACTGACCAGTGGTGGAATAGATGGAGGTCCTTTTTTACCAGTTGTACTGGACTCGATCTTCGGGTGATTACTGCTGCGGGAACATAAACCTCACTTCCAACTACATGTGTTGGAAGTGAGTGTAAGGAAATTTAGGGAATTAGAGGAGGTGCCTAACACCGTTATGATCACTCCTGAGAATGCTCAATGTGAAAAATCCTTTCAGCAGACACGCCACAGACAGCCTAATGCATTGTATATGGTTGTTCTTTCATTCAAATCAACCGGGTCAGATCTTGGAGATCTTCTCTACCAAGATTTTATGACAGATTATCTTGCAAAAGGCCATATGGAGGAGACACAAGAAGAAGACATCAACATGGTTTCATGTTATTACATTCCTCACCATTATGTCTTGAAACCGGACAGCACGACCACCAAGCTGAGAGTTGTCTTCGATGCCTCAGCCAAGACATCATCGGAACATTCACTGAATGAGGTGCTTCTCTCAGGACAAAATCTTGAGTGTAACAATAGTGACTTGATAATCTACTTTCGGTTGCATACAGTTGTCTTTACAATAGACATTCAACATATGTACAGTAGATCTTTATCGATCCATGTCTTCAAGACTACCAGTATATGCTCTGGTATTTTGACACATCCTCAAGGGTCAAGGAATATAGGTTGAAGACAGTCACTTATGGAGTCACTGCTTCTAAGTTTTTGGCTATTCGCACTCTTCATTAGATCTCAGATTGTGAGGGTTACAAGTTCCCATATGATGTCATGGTATTAAATAGACATACAAATGTGAATGATAAGGTGACTGGAGCAGAGCATGTGCAGACAGCCGTAGTACTTCAGCAGGAGTTGGTGGATATGCTCCGATCAGGTGGCTTCTGCTTTAAGAAATTTATAAGCAATAGCTCAGAGTTTCTGGTAACATTGCATTAGCCCCATATTCAAAACCCCATTAAGCATCTGTTCAGCGATGCTGACGAAGCCACTCCGATAAAAGTTCTTGGTCTACAGTGGGTGCCAAGTAGCTATTTATTTTCATAGGAGATAAGATTATCAGGTGGAGCGCTGACTAAAAGAGGTGTCTTATTGGATTTTGCACATATTTTCGATCTGCTTGGATGGTTGTCGCAATTACTGTTACTAGCTAAACACTTTATTCAACAGCTGTGGTTGTAAGAAGTCGGATGGGATGAAGAATTGCCAGAGGTCACACAAACAAGGTGGACTCAGTGGACGGAATAACTTCCATGTGTCAAGCAGATTACCATTCCTCGAGAACCCTTGGTGAGTTCGCCAGACTCAAGGTTGAAATTTCATGGATTCTCAAACAGCACTCATAAGGGTTATGCTGCAGTGGTATATGTTAAAGACATTCCTGCTAGAGGTCCAGTGAAGGTGCACATGATGTTGGCAAGATCGAAGGTAGCCCCAACCAAGAAGGTTACTCTCCCCAGACTGGAACTCTGTGGAGCACTGCTTCTTGCAAAGACCATTCGCTATTTGCTAACAGAGTTCGAAATCAACTGAAGGTTAGTGACGTTTTTGCATGGACTGGCTCGATAGTGATGTTGGCGTGGATCCAGTCTTTCAGATCAACACACCACCAGAATGTTGGCACAATGTTCGGTCAGAGGACAATCCTGTGGACTGTGCCTCGAGGCTTGATGCGATCACAGATGGTCTACCACCCATTATGAAGGACAGGGCCTTCGTGGATGAGGAACAGCCCAATGCCCTGCCTGACAGTTTGTGAGTCTGAAGTAAGAGCAGTCATTGAGAAGTGCTTGTCTGCAGAAATTCGTGCCCCAGTGTGTCTGATTGGAAGTGTGACTTATCACTGCTTTGCCGATATTCATCTTGGAGTATGATAAAGAAATAACTACATATTGCCATCGCTTCCTTGATTAAAAAAAGTCAGACAACACAAGATTTAAGGGACCCCTCACTGTTACAGAGTTGCAGGCATCTGTTTTGTTTTGCGTTAAGGAAACCCAGGCAGTAGAATTCAGTGCAGATCGTGCAGTCACTACAAAATAGGAATGCTAAGCCTCCCTGAAGAGGTTGAATCCCTTTGTGGACAAGAATGGCATCCTTAGGGTGGGCGGAAGGCTACAGGCATCATCGCGGCCCTATAACCAGAAACATCCCATACTGCTTCCAAAGAATTGTCGCTTGGTAGAAGTGATAATAGATTAACTGCATAAACATATTCTTCAAACAGGGCCGCAAAACATTTTGTCTGCTATGCAGCAGGAATTCTGAGCTGTAAACGGGCGAAATTCTGTTAGACAGTGGTTGCTTCAGTGCGTGAATTGTTTCCATTGTTTGCCCAAACCAACGACACCTGTGACGGCAGGTCTTCTGGCTGAGGGATCACTCCAGCAAAACCCTTCATGAAAACAGGTGTGAACTATGCAGGAGCCTTCACCATCACAATAGGTAAAGGTCGAAAACGAAGGACATCCCGAGTCTATCACTGTTTGTTTTTTAACCAAGGCTCTTCATATTGAGCTGCTATCGGAACTATACAGAGGCTTTCGTGGCAGCATTCCGAGGATTTGTGGCTCGATGTGGTTGCTGTACAGAGTTATTTAGTGACAGTGGAACAAATGTTATTGGGGCTGGTAGGAAAATCCAAGAGCTTTAGGATTTTTTCTCCTGTGCCAAAAACCATACAGAGATCCAGAAATCATTATGTGACTAAACCGTCAAGTGGCACTTCAATCCCCCAGCCGCAGCACATTTCGGAGGTTTGTGGGAGGCCGGTGTTATATCAGTGATGGCGCACCTACGGAATGTTGGGGGCCCAGATCTTGATGTAAGAGGAATTCTACACTCTGCTTACGCAAATTGAAGCGCTAATTCTCGTCCATTTTCGGCACTGTCTACAGACCCTGCTGACCTCTACCCATTCACACAAAGCCATTTCCTAACATTGGGACTGTCTCAAGCTGTTCCTGATGAAGATTTAACAGCGGTGCCTTCTGGTCGTATTTCAAGATGGAACCTTCCTGCAGAAAATTAGTCAAGATTTTGGGCACCGGTGGCATTAGGACTAGCTGCACCAGCTGCAGGTTCGAGGAAAGTGGACAGCAGGTTCAGTGAATCTTGAGCCAGACACTCTTGTCTTGATTCAAGAACCCAGTGTGCCACCTTTTCGTTGGCGATTTGGTCGTGTGGTCAAGACCTTCCTTGTTGCAGATGAAATAGTGCGAGTGACTCAACTCCGTACCACTCTAGGACTTTTGACGCGCCCAGTTGTTGAGCTATGCCCCTTGCCCTAATTTACTTTGAAATCATCATTTCAAGGTGGGCGGAATGTTCAGTGACCCAGTGTAAATACGAAAGTAGGCAGAGACGGTGGCGGATGTGTGGCGTACGTGTGTTACAGTAATCTAGTTTAAGTTAAACTTTGAACTAGTTATTGGTTAAGGTCAGTTATGAGAACTCAAGATGACCCTCTTAGCTGCGTCGACGTTTGGTTGTCGTGGAAATAGTTTTGGTTCTGGTAATTAAAGTTCCTCCACAAAACAATTATATATAATGTATATATGGTAGCAAAATACATTACTGATAAGAAAGTATGAACAGTTAAAACATACTTTTGCTTCGTCTGCGTTAGCATTTAGCTATAGGCCCTACTCAAATTGTCGTTACCTGCTTCCTGCATTTATTTAATCAACCGTTTGCGTAAAATCAATGATTTAAAATAAAATATATACTTTCGCAGAAAAGTCGCATGTAAGGAGAGCAGCACTAAATGCATATAATAATAGTTAGTATTTCAATGGCACAAATAAATATGATCAACTTCATTTATATGGACAAGTTGAGTTTTCCACGAGAATGCTTCATTTAGAGAGGTCTTGTTCTTGGATACGTTAGAATTTACAGCCTCAAGGTACCATAATTTAATCCAACTCAGAAAAACATTCTGAAAATAAGTAAATCCTCGTGATTGTGAAGGATATGTCTAGTTTTCCGCGAAAGCTCCTCAATTAAGTAACTACAGACGAGAAGGACGAGAACATGATTTCGACGATATACACTGAAAAAATGTCTATATATTTATCGATTTTTTACGAAATATGGAAACGCATTCCGTAATGGCAAAAAACGGAGTTCAGCTCCATAAATACAAAGCACGGAAAGTTCCTGTATTTCCTATAGCTTCGGAATTCTGGAACGAAAAATGCCGAGTTTACAGGAAGCTTCCTTCGCCACTGTCACCAGAAAATTATCGTTTCTGCGGCTGTTAGGTTATCCACGCCACTAAGACCTATTATTACATACAAAAATGCCTATCAACGTTATGCCTGAAAACTTCACGTGAAATTTGTTGGTAAGTAACTAGACCCACAAAATTGTAAGTTTTTGACTCGTCTTTAAATCTCGTTCACGTATGGGTGAGATTTTTTACCTTTTTTAAATATTTATTCTGTACAAAGTAGGACACCCTCAAAACAAAAACTAAAGTTTGATTAAGTTTCTTCCTTATTTAAAACTTGAATTACAGATAACTAACTAGGAAATTAGTGGAGAGCTTCCGTGAATTCACGGGAATTTCTTTGAAATTTACGGGCAGTTCTATATTAAAAATCAACCTTTCCGTAATTTTACGGAGAGTTTACGGACACTTCTGGATAAATTTTCACCAGCACTTTCCTGTAAAATCAAAGAAAATAATTTTAGCAATGTGTGAGGGCTGCTGACCTGGTTTTTCTTACCCTATGATCAGTGAGGAAGCAGTAAGTAAAAGTTTACATTTTGAAAAATGGAAATATAAATGCGTGTGTGGTTCCCGCTTAAGGCACGTGTATATGTAGGGAGGCTGGGGCTAATGGAAGCCGGCTGTCCATCACGATGGACAGACATGTCGCTCCTGCCAACCCGAAGAATGTACGAGTCTAGACGAGACGAGGCTGCATGGAATGAAGACGATGGAGGAAACGGGAGAGCCCCGAGAAAACGCCGGCGCCACTGCAGTGCCTACCAATCTCCTCACGCGAGAGCCCCACGCCTGAAGTGTCCCACTCACAAGGGATTGGGTTCGAGCTGGGGAACTCAGGAGTTGAAAGACAGTCCCTAGTCAACTGATATAACCGTGGGTCCTTCATTTATACTTATTGAAATTAGTATCTATTTTTTTATTATTGTGTTTTTTTTCAATTATTTAACTCTTTCACACCAACTTATATTTTTGTTTCTGTTGCTGTATTGCTTTGTATTATAAAGGGCTTATTAACGTCCCCCGGTGTTATGCCTTAAGTCTTATAAAAGGGCGGTATATATACTAACTTATGACCTAACTTAAAGTAACACCCATACCTCACCTAAGATTCGAACCCAGAACCTCCCTCACCGCAGACTGGCTGTGCACCAACCGACTGCGCCACGGTAGGTCAGTTGTTTCAGCTATTGCCAACAATAACAAATTCTTGCGAAGTTTGTACTTAAGTTGACACAAAACATAATTTTTTTTATTACAGCCAATTAGGTGCAGGCTTCGGGATTGGTTATAGAAATACGAACGACTCATAACCAAGGGCAGTGTAATGGCTCATAAATCGGTTACCTACAGGGAATATCACCNCTATAGAAATACGAACGACTCATAACCAAGGGCAGTGTAATGGTTCACAAATCGGTTACCTACAGGGAATATCACCGAGTCTCAGTCTAACATCTACAGTATCGACCAAATATGACTTTCCCTTTGCGGTGTGTACACAACTGTGTTAACTTAGGCAAAATGGAATACGGAATGAAATGCAGCTATTTTAAATTGTACAATAAATTTAAAGCCAAACGAATGTCACTAACTATGTATACGCAGAAAGCGGGTTTAGAAGTATTGGTGGTGTTCGGAGAGTTCGCCTGTCGCTGATTGGCTGGGCTAGCTGGCAGTGGTCAGNAGCGGGTTTAGAAGTATTGGTGGTGTTCGGAGAGTTCGCCTGTCGCTGATTGGCTGGGCTAGCTGGCAGTGGTCAGATTCTGAACGCACCCATCACCCGAGCCGCGGGTAGCGTCAAGCTCAGTTTACAATTAAAATGTAATTAGTAAACACTCACGTGATATTTTTAAAATGTTGCTTGTTAATATCAAAAAAGTACTTTCGTGAACGTTTATCATCGAAAAAGAGTGCTGCAACTGTTTACTATCAAACACTACTTTCGTAACTCATTACTTCTTCAACACTTGCAAAAGTTCTAAAATGCTTTTTATAAAAGTAGCCGATGCAAAATTCGTGAGTGATGTAAAGTAAAGGAACAACGTTACGCTATAAATAATAAAACGGCAAGTTGCACCGGAAAACAGAGACCTTTAAAACCATGCCAAGGTGGGATAAGTCCTGCGCATGTAGTGCATAAAATGAATCACCAGGAATGGTATGGAACTGTCACCAGTAGAAACGTTGAGTGGGTCTCTAAAGAGTTACCAGTTGTAAAATAATGTTTAACATAAATTCCAGAATTTTTCCGTAACAACAAATTTCTTATCGTGTGAACGAACAATTGTGACACGTTGCGACTAAGTATTTCAACGACTGTCTTCATTTTAAGTTGAGAGATTTGGGCGGTAATTAACAACGAAGTCTTGAAAGCGGATACGGATGAAATAAGGTGAGAAAAGAGCAGCGCCGGAATGCAAGGGCGAGGGAAACGAGATATCCCCGAGAAAACGCACCGACCAGCGACATCTTCCGATACGATTCCCACACTATATAATCCGGGAACGTCCTCGCCGGGAATCGAACCCGGTTCGCCTAGGCGAGAGGCGAGTATTCTGACCACTTCGGAATGTAAATTTGATTAATAATCCATATAGTGACTATATATTAACAGTTAGGAAAGTACAACAAACTATTTTAATAAGTGTGTTTAGGGCATGATAAACCCCGTGGTCCTGTTCGTCGTCGGGAGTGATGCCTTTGTTAAGAATTTGGTGACTGTATCTGAAACGGTTCGGAAATAACAGTCATCTATGCTTATAATTGGGCTCAGAGCATACCTGCCCTGCGGCGAGCATTGTAGTGGATCCACACAACTCCTGCTCAGAGCATCCAGCGCCTCTTGTTTTTAATGTCCCGTTGCAATGTCCGCTGTGTTTGGCAGTAGTGGCCCGTGTTCACGGTACCCCCTCTGGCAAGGAAGTCAATGAGCAGAACGCCCGTTCTGTCCCAGAACACCTTGCACATCAGTTTCCGCACCGACNTCCTCTGGCAAGGAAGTCAATGAGCAGAACGCCCGTTCTGTCCCAGAACACCTTGCACATCAGTTTCCGCACCGACACAGCCTGCTTGAATTATCTCCTTCCCTGGAGATCCACTGTGACGCCATTGCATCGACTTCTGCTTCGTTTCCAGGATACAGTCAGCAGCCCACGTTTCTCGTCTCGTCTCGTCTCGTGGAACTCGTCGCCATCTTCATGGCACTGCTACAGAAATTTCAATGCTGATCCCGTGCATTTGGTTCTGTGTATGGGTGTCTGGTTCTTCGGCACCCACCCGGCACGCAACTTCACGAAGAACAACAGGTGCTGCATGAAAATGTTGTGTAACAATGATCGGGATATCTGCGGAAATGACTGCCGAGTTCTGTAATCGTGAAGCGATGGTTGTCCACAGTGCGCTGTCGCACCAGTTCCACTAGGTCTTCATTAGTGAAAGATTGCTTCCCTCTGCGCTCCTTGTCGTGGATGTTTTGACGAACTTCGGAAAACTGCTGGCTCCGTCGCACTATCTGCAAGATCATGACGTCCGACTCATACACCTGATACAGCTGACGATGAATTTCGATCGGCATCAGGTTCTGCACTATAGAAAGCTTTATCACAGACCTAACCTCGCAGCATCAGGGAGACGAAATGAGAGCCAACATTTCCAGTCTCTACTACTGCAATACTGCGGGCGATCGGGGAGTGCCTACTGCCACATACGGTTGCCACTTCCTCACTCTCACAGGCATGCGCACTATGCATGGTATGCCATCTGTTGGCGGTGTGGGGAACTTTCTGTATGAGCCTCGTGTGTTGTACAATCGAAGGCCAAATTTCCAGTTCTACTATCTCTGGACGAAACTAAATGAACCAAACTATCAAAAAATGTAATAGTATAAGGAGGGCAAATGAAAAGTGTTGTCTTATTTGATTTGTAGAGGTGCTTAAGTAAAACTGGTATACAAAAATTTAGTGTTAGTTTCATATTTAAAATATGCCAAAAATTTCTTCAACTTAAAATATTTTATAATGCTATAAATTATTATCTGCAAGATTATTTACATGACTTGAAAACGGGTGTGTGACTTGTAAAAATTTTTACGCTATCAGCATTTTTTTACTTTTAATATTTTATAACCAACAACATTAATTTTCCAGCTAAAATTACCGACAAAATATATAATTATTTTGATTTGTTTCAAATGACACTACATGTAATACGCGCAACTAAAGTAGTGTTTATCTCTGTCGACAATAATAAATTCCATCACCCCTTTCCGGAAAGGCTTATTTCTGGCCCCAGACAGGATAATCTTTTTAGACTGGTATACTGAAGTGAACGAAAATTTTTCTTTAGAGAGAGTGATATCTTGCCAAAATATTTCGAAGCTAGCTATGTTTATAAGTTATTTATTTTTCGCAAATAACTGAATGCTAGTGCCGAGGTTCTGGAAATTTGTCACGCTCTGTAAAATAAGGAAATTTATGGCTTTCCGTGCAGACAGCAGCCAACGGAAAAGTGAACACAGTTTTGGAGTGCGCATACTGTATTGAAGAATACCAAGTTGAGCGCATGGTATCATTGTATCGAGAAAAATCAGTGGCACCACGCTTCTCTGGCTATAGCATTATCAAAACGTAAAGTAATTTCGAACACTTTAAAGGCACGTACACACTAGGTGACCCGAGCACGTAATGTACAGTGGACGTGCTGCGAGCAGCTCACGAACTGCTCGGCTTGATCCGGTTGGCTGTTGGTTTTGCATTGGACACACAGGGATTCGCAGGTCAAGTTCGACACACCAAGAGGTGACTCGCGATCTTGGAGGACTAGCCAGAGGAAACTGCGTTGCAATTACGTGGGAATCAAAGTGTTTTGTGGTTCCCAAGCGACAAGAGTTACATAAGAGAACCTGAAGTAATATGTTTGGAGAGGAATCGCTGTTTCTTTAGGAGCAACCATATATGTGTGCAAAAGGAAAGTTATTAATTTGCTTGCGTCTTAAAGACGGAAGAAGACGAACAAAGAAAATCAACAAGAAAAGGAAAAGGTTAATATCTGCATTTTTCTTCAGAAAGACATAATCTCTAAATAGTATAAAACAAAGTCGCTTATCCGCGTCTGTCTGTGTATTCGCTTAGTTCTTCTAAACTACTTAATGGATTTTGATGCGGTTTTCAATATCACTTGGAGAATTTTTTGGGGAAGGTTTTGGTGTATAATTAATTTATATTTAATGTAAGCATAGAAGATAAATGTCACACCGTTTGTAATCAAGTCGTAAAAAACCACTTTTAGGGCGCTTACATTGCTTGCGCTGATTAAACCATAAGAGATATATCAAATTAATGCATGACAGAATATTAGCTCTCAAAAAGGTCTACAGAAAATTTCGCAATAGCATATATTTATCTTTTAAGGATGACCCACAGTAACAATTTTTGTCTTTGAAAGTATCGCTGTAAAAACTAAATTGTTACCGGGCGAAGCCGGGCTGGTTTGGTAGTAATATATGTAGGTAAGTGACATGAAAGATCAGTTTAGGAAAAATGTAAATAATAGTTCAAATTGATTTGGACAAAAATAATAATCATTATGCTGTACGCCGCTCGCTTATTGGTTCTGACTGTTGCATTGTATTACGTTACAACATAATGTTACAAATCAGTTGCCGCTTTTAGACATTGCAACGGACAAACTATTTGTTTGGAACTGCACAAGTATCAGTAATTCAAGACCAACAACAATGTGTTTGTGTGATGTTACAGGTAGCTTATGTTTACGGTACTTAGGCGAACAGTCTCAACAACGAATCATGTCTCACACAACGTGGTCTAGTTGTATGCACACCGTGTATTCTTCCACCGGGTGTAAGACTAACCTTGCCATGCGCCTCATCACTTTATTCATGCACCGGTCAAGTATAACCGTGAAATTATTACAAAAGTAAATAATTGACAAATTCTCCAGCTGTTACACTTACATACATTAGAAACAGAAAGCGTAAGAAATCATTTCAGTGTTCGAAAATGTTTACTGAACACTTCTAATTCAACGTTAATACATGGAACTACCTTCCTTCCACCTTTGCGTTGACAACTTCCCTGGCCACTTGTCAGTTAGCGTGTTAGTTAAAATGTATGCAGGAAGAGGGAGTGACATTTTTCAAAGGTTGAATTCAAAAGTGCTAAGTCAACAGTGAAGAGCATTTAGGGAAACTGAGGTACTCTGGTCGTTTCATTCCGTATGGCTAGTTCAAAAAGGGAAACGTGGTCTGCCTGGGGCGGCAGCCAATGAACAAGTGTCTCCTGTCAAGTGTGTAGAGGGCTTGGCGCCGTCTCCACGCGCACAATATCTGTGTGTTCTAGCGACGAATGGTTCATTTAGAATTTTTAAGCCTGTTGACAGGTGTCACGTTTGTCGAAACATCACCGAGAAATATGTTTACTTGGTTAATTAAATCTTCAGTGTAACAGGTGACAGTACCAATAAATCCACGAAAACCTATAGAATCATTTGACATGCCCAGTGTCTATTAAGAGAAATGTTTTGTCTGTACCACGTCGTGCTAATTTCGCGACAGAGAGAGAGGGGCGTGGTAGCCAATCAGAGGTAGGCTGGGGTACAAGAGTGAAGAAGGTTGGTCCGTGCTTGTATGATGGCACAACGACCCATCTAATAGAGATTGTGCCGGTATCTCCATTCTTCCTCTACTTAACATACAGTTGGTTCACGGTAAATTGTAAACATTTTAAATAAAGAGTCTGAAATCTCCCGAAACGCTACATAATTTTAATTGAACATTGAACGGAATGTCCACTGTAATTATTGGCAGTAAGTCTAAGAAAAAGTGTTTTGATGTACAGCTTTATTAAATGTGTACCTTGATTTATATTTAACGTAACGAGAGGTGTCGGTTTCATATTGCTGAACACGAAGCACAGTAAGTACTGTTGTTATAGTTGGCACATTATTTTTATATTTCTGAGAGTTAACAGAAGTGTCTGATAATGAAAACGCAGGAACCACTCAGAACAGTATCAATGTTAGTTACACATGGTGGAAGTGCGTGTAATGGTCAGGACGGAGGATGTATGTATGGTTTTCCAAAAGTGTTTTACTAAACCCTGAATAAATGAAGAGCTCCTTCGTTGCATGGCCCCAAGGAGAATACTCTAACTTAACGGACGCGTGTAAGTGCGTGACTTCATCTGCGCACCACCGTCATATCTTCACTACACTCCGCCGAGAACTAATAAGCTGATAGATTCAACTTTCAATTCACTTGTTGTTGAAAAGTCCGGTGTGAAGAACAACCTACCTGTGTGGCCGAGTAAGTGTGTGTACTTGTATTTGAGACATTACCGTTTACCTGTAACATATCGGCAAGCTATTAATCAATATTTTGTAAAAGGAGTTTTCTAAAAGCCTCAAATGATTCCATGGAGAAAATTTATTCAGGTACTTACGAAATAATGAATATATTAATTTTATTTTCACGTAAAGAAACCTTGTTACTTCACATAATATGTACATTAGCAAGAAAAAAATGTTCAGTATACATAAGATTTACTATGGTTTTTCTTTGAGAATAATTTGTTTCTTTTTATTATTATTATTTATTTTTTTTTGCAAAATAAGCTATGGGAATTATCAGGGGAAAAAAATTAAATTAAACTTTTTAAAAGAACACAATTGAAATGAAAACGAAATATTAAGGTTTCAATTACGTTTAGTAAGCGAATTTCAATTTTTGGCCGAATAAATTAAAAAAAATTATATCATTAATTTTAAACCAGCATGTGTAAATAAATATAAGCAAATATTTACAGTGGATTGTTTCCGTTTGTAACACACTAAAAAAAGCTCAAAGCATTTTGGACTGTGTGGAAAACGAAAGCCCGTATATATTCAAAGATCATCCGACTTCATCCGGCACGTTTTCCACAATAATGGAGAAACCGAACAGCTTTCGCCAATACCACAGTATTAAATCTTTGAAGGCATTTCAGTTTACCATAGATAAATTAATTAACAGCAGTTTATTATGTATCAACGCACTACCATAACACAATCTCTGCGATATGCAGGGCAAGAAATTTATAATGTTTAATTCATTTTGTATACATATTTTGGGTAAAATAGTTTAAAAAATTTGCAAAAGAAAATAGATACGTTTGTTTGAGTACAAAGTTATTTTCTCAGGTTAATAAAACTAGTCTTGACGCAATTTTTACAGTTTTTTTACATCATCATTTACTTCAAACTGCGAAGAAGAAGGTTTTAATTCTTTGCTCACCAGTTCCTTACTCCGAGGACTGCACTCGCACAATCTGATCTTGCGTCTTAGATCTCCGACATTTAGCAACAACTAAGCAAATTTTCCGACAAACATTAGAATGGGAAATTTATTGTGAACAATTTAAATATGCCACATGAAAACATCGAGGATATCGAATATGAAATATTGAGTAAACATTTGCAGTCAGTGTAGAACATTTCTATACAAGAAACACAAACGAGTGTTCGAATAAGCAGTGACAAATATCAACGGCAGTCGTTTCTGACGAAAAAGTTAATTCGTAGTACGAGAAAAAAGTTAATAACTTTTCCTCCTCGCTGTGACTTTGAGGGGCGAAAAGTAATTACTAACGCTTCCTTCAGCTGTATCGTCTCAAAGAGAATTCTTTAATTAACACTTCATGGAAGCTTATGTTATAAAAATGTCTCAAATACGAGAGAATCAAGGAGCAAACATACCATTCCTTTAAATTATAAGTTAAATCAGACCTTTAAATACACAAAATCACTGCAAATATATTATTTATGAAATATAATTGCCACAGCACTCAATTTTAAAAATCGTACTATACACCAAACTTAGTTTTTTGTTTTTAATGTTGAAACACTGCCGAATATTTTAACTGCAAAATAAATATTTTAAAAAATCAGAAGGCTATTTGTTTACAATTTTATTTACAAATATTTAAAGAAGTGTCAAAACTAATATTGGACTTGACATGAATTAGTAAGTGCACGTACACCTTGCTCTCTAAAAATTATGTTTCTGAGATTAATATAAAACAATGCCAAATTGTTTATAACTATGATATCTGAAAATTAATTAAATATACAAATTTATTCCTAGAAAACTAACTGTAGTATAAACTGTTTAAAATATTTGGAGAGTGGAAAAGGGGTTGTATTTCACTCGAATAAAAGCTCTATATATATATATATATATATATATATATATATATATATACATATATATATACATATTGTTCGCTAAGGTTTTTAAACATAACTAGGTAAAAATGTTCACATCTTCAATTAAAGATGTGAATGTGATTTCGGCGAAAGTTAATCTGATAAAACAATATTATTCTATCTGAATTTAAAAAAAAACAAGAAATATGTTAATTAAGAATGACGAAAATAACGAAGATGGTGATCTATGTAAACAAACATTGTTAAACATATACAACCTCCACCCAGACAAATGGGTGAATCACACTGTTTACCTTGGAATTCGCAAATCCTTCTCTGCAATCCTGGTACACTTGACGTCCACTGGCTCTATATCGTCCTCTGTGTGTAATCGATCACACTGTCTCACTCCAGTGCTCTACATCTTTGTAGCGGAGCCACAAGCCTCGAAGTGCACTGCATTCAGCTCTCGTACCGCTGACTTACTCACCACAACTGGCCACAAGTCATTGACGCTACTCTTCACGGCCAACTGGGTGGTGGGAAGCTTAGTGTACATACATACAAATCCATAAGTAACTTAAGTGGCAGTAACAAATCACTGCGGTACATCAACAATATTGCACAAGACCTGTACAGATACGTGCGAACAAGGAATATTCGTGTATTACATGTGCTTTGACATCTGCGCCTCTGGTAATACGGGATCGCTCCCGGATTTTCGCATGTGTGAGAATCGAGCTGGATGATGCCACTGGTTGGCAGGTTTTCTCGGGTATCTCCCACTTCCCCCGCCCTTGCAACGACTCTCAAGGCATCTATGTTTGCATATATAAACTCTGTGATGCATTTCGTACCATGCTCGATGTAGCATGTCCCTTTCAATTCCAACAACAGTTTAAATGATGCGCGCTCACAGCTCACAGCATATGGGTATTTAATGGCGGCGTAAACACTCAGTACTTCACACAACCATATACCAATGTACAGTGTGTGTATAGTGAAGGGAAAGTGGAGTCCGTGGCAGTAATTCATGATCGCCATTCCCTATACGACGGATCCATCTGTGCCACACACCGAAGTCTCAATAAGTCACAAACGTCTTGATAGAAACAAGGTGGAGCGCCTTAACTGTTGTAAGACGAAGTCCACACTGTCTGCAGCCAGGGCGTCAGCCAATTTCTTATCACATCCAGGGTGATGTTTTTGTAACTGATTGTCCAGCGAAGAACAAAGGGAACATAAATTTTAAATCTCGAAACCACACACAAAACATAGTTTTGGTTTGTGACAAAAGTGCTACATATAGGTAGAGGGGATTCCATTTCCGCAAATTCTCACACTTTGTTAACTTTGCCTTCTTAAATTGAAAAAAAGTTTATCACAGAACAAATTTTCTTCCATAAGCTGTTGACATCGTCTGAAATACTAAAAGCGATGACCAAAAAATGATGACGAAAAATTATGTAGTATTCTCAGTAAAATTACGGTCACGTTTCATTTTCAATAACGGATTTTCCGTAAATTTCGTAGAATTTTCCGTAAATTCACGGAACCTCTCCATAAATTAGTTCGTCTGTACTTCCGGTTTTAAAAGAGAGGCTACGCAAACATATTTCATTTTTATTATGTGGGTGTTTTACTGTATATAGAAAAGGTATTTAAGAAAGGAAAAAATACTTTATTCTATAGCGAGACTTGAACACGAAACAAAAGCAGCTGGTGACCGCTATTCTTATTATTCACTTGAAAATTTTTGAGTTTTCTAAGTGGCACGAGTATGTTAAATGTCACATAAACGATAATTTCCTACTTACAGTTTCGCAGAAACCTTGATGTAGAATCGGCATTGTTCGTTCTGGAAACCTGAAGGTATAGGAAAACACAGGGACTTTTTTTCTTTATTTAAGTAGCTCAGCTTCGTTGTTCGTCATATCGTGACGAATTTCCATGCATTAACTGTATATTTCTGTGCAAATTCCCGTGAATTTATGGAAACGTTTAACAGTGTGTGTACATAATTGTGCCTGTAGCAACCGCTCATGGTGAAGCCTCAGCTTTAATTGTTCCCGTAAAACTTTCCAGTTGGCCGATCGAGGAGTGTTCAGTTCGTTGTTCGCTTTGCGTGTGAACTTCAAGCCGGCAAAGTACGAGCTGGCGCGCACGCACTCAACTGTTTCTTCAGGCGCAAGTCGGGTGGTTTTTCGGCGGAGGGGGACATCCACTCATTTCCTTTTACAGAGGCACCCCGTGGTTTTAAAATGTCCATAGCATCATCAGTTATAGTTGGCACTGGGAGGAACTTTATGGCACTTATTTTTAAATGTGTCGCTAAACTAGGACATATAGACTCGTATGAAATCCGAGGGGACCATAAACCTTCTTACTGTCGCTCTTAAAATATTTCGCCTTCTCTTATAAATTTGATTTAGGTGCGATCAAAGCTTAAATTATATGCTAAATAAAAGATAGAGGAAAGTCTATAACCCAGAAGCCAAGAAGCATAAAATTATCAGATATACATTGTAGCAATTTATAAGCTGTTGTATACAGTATCGATATGTTTCTGAGAACAATGACAGTTTGTTCCCCCTTTACACTTATTCTGGAGTCCTTAACTAAATTTAGGGAGGGGCAATGTATGATCNCACTGCCAGCCGGGCTATTCAAACAAAACTTTGAGAGATACTTGTCACATAACATCAGAATTAATCACAACATTTATAATGATGCAGCCACAGAAAAATAAACTTGAAACCACTTCAACCATTTAGAGACATATTGAAGAATTATCAACCTCATCCACGCTGATTGTTTGAACAATTATGGACATACACAATTGCAAACATTTCATTTTAGTTTCAAAAAACCAACTAGGTAAAATAAAATAAGTTAGATTTAAAAAATAACTTAGATTAAATTACACGAATACAAATAAATAGGAATGAACGAGCCTGAATTAGCTGTTGTCGACAAATATGTAACATTACATTAAGTCAAATGACAAAAGGTGGAACGACAAAACACAACGGAAATGTAACATGCGTATACTTGCGAGCAGGAATGTAGTCAGATGACACCAGAAGAACGACAAAACGCAAACAGAATAGGTGATCAAACATGCAAACAACAAGTATGGACTACGAAGAATACTTCCAAAGCTGGCCGAACAACGAACACAGAACAAATGAACACAGCGCCTAGAACAGACGTCAATATGGACGTGACAACGATGACGATAGAGGCGGAAATAGCAAGCTTCCTCGNAACACAGCGCCTAGAACAGACGTCAATATGGACGTGACAACGATGACGATAGAGGCGGAAATAGCAAGCTTCCTCGAGGACAGCCGGTGCGACATCTCTGGAGCTGAAATCAGTTCCCGTCTTGAGGCACAGAGACCTATAGACACCTACACACTGCCTGGTCTCCATGCTGTTTGGAACCTTACTTACTCGGCCGTTGCACGGGTTTAGTCCATTCACGGGTTACTTCATACTTTTCTAAACTCCTACTGAAGTTCTACTNGTACTCGGCCGTTGCACGGGTTTAGTCCATTCACGGGTTACTTCATACTTTTCTAAACTCCTACTGAAGTTCTACTTTCAGGATATTCCCCCGCATCGGTCTAACTGAGCTTAACCAAGTGTAGAACATTTGCACTAAAGGGACGATGCACCGCATTCGTGCGCACTCTGTTTAATAATATTTTTCATGAGAAATATTTCTTACTGGGCATTAACAACACACCTAGCTTCTCACTGTTTATATTCGCATCGATTATAAATGATACATTATAATTTTAAAATGAAATATATGTTAAAGTTTAATTTAATCAACGATAAGATAGTTTAATGTTAACATAATTATAAAACGCTTCTGATTATAGTATGACATACCAAACCAAACACGCCATACGTGGGGTGTTTTTCAAATGTTTGATTCATAAAGTGTGAAGAAACCGCGAATAGACTATAGAAGTAAACAGGGAGGTCTGAAATGCGGTGTGGTGACAGACGACGTACGAAAATAGTTCGCCCAGCGGGGCTTTCGCCAGAGCTCACTCAGCGGCGAACCAATCATGGGCGACGACCCAGTTCAATTTCAACGGAGGACAGTATTGCTTATAATGTATCGTTTCCTCAAAGTGTGAGCGATGGAAAGAAATGCCCTGTGTAACTCTCACAGCAAACCTTAGTTTTTTAATCTTAGTTATATATTTAAATACTGTAATACATGTTAGCCTACGAGTGTAGAAGTGATTCTCCGAAGGGAAGCAGATCCGTGAGTTTGGGTTATCAGTTGATCAGTGTAACGCTATGTCATATCTCTACCTGAAAAAGCTGTTTAGAAAAAATAATGCAGTATATTACAATAGTAGCTGCAAATTGTAAGNATGTCATATCTCTACCTGAAAAAGCTGTTTAGAAAAAATAATGCAGTATATTACAATAGTAGCTGCAAATTGTAAGCGTTCCTACGCATGACTACCTTTGAAGGCCTGTCAAAAGTAAAATATTTTCGAATATTTATGTTTTCATATAATATAACATAATGCCGGAACATTAAATTCATTGTTAAAGGCACTGTCACTTTGTCTTTTTTTCCTNGTTTTCATATAATATAACATAATGCCGGAACATTAAATTCATTGTTAAAGGCACTGTCACTTTGTCTTTTTTTCCTCAAACTGCTAAAAATAAATTTGTTCAAATAAAATGGCATGACTCAGATGTCTCCAGAACGTCAATATAGTCGCCATGTTGGCCTGGAAAAGTTTAAGGATTCAGTTTCCATTATATAGCTTATTTGATGTTGGACGGGGTCAGCCAATCTTAATCGTGCATGACAAAATTTGCCGTTTACGAGATCACGAAATAAAAAAAAATGGCGAATAATTTATATAAGCGATATTAGGTTATGAAGAAAATTAATTTATAAATAAGCTCTCTGACCATGAATGCAATTTGGAGAGATTATTTCACAATACTATTCAGAAGTCAGAGGTATTGAATTTCATTGTGAAGGAAATATATCTGATAATGGAAATTTAAATATAATAAAGAAGAGAAAATAAAACACAAAATTAGTAACATTTATCCCTGGAGTGGACAGCACGGAAACACGACAGCAGTATCTTAATACGAAAATGATTTGTAATAATTATTCATACTATATCATTCCAGTAAAATATTATTAAGTGTGAGGCATTTTTAAATACATTCAAGATTATTTGATCCAATTTGTAGAATAGAAAAAAAATTGTGGTCGTATTTCGTTTTTAAATATTGTCAGATATATTTGAAGTCAAAAATTAGGCATTATGACAGGGCCTTAACTACACATGTATAAAGAATACTGATAAACACTACACAAGTGAGTATTAACACATTGAAGGAGTGGAAATATACTAGTGATTTTCGTGGATTAAGCAGTGCTGAAAAATTTGTCATTGGTCTACGCGTGTGGCTCCAGGCCATTGCAAGCGCGCAGATATACATGAAGTAAATGGACTGTCGTTCTGGTACAAGAGCGGCTTCCGTTTATCATCCTGTCAGTGCTAGCAGAGTAGTAATTAATAATGTCGCTGAGTAAATCATATATACCGACAAACCAGCGAGTTTCGCAGAGGTCGCGTTGTGGGCAAGAGATAAACCCATAATCAGTTCTGACACTGAGCAGAAAAGTACAGGGAGACGAAATGGTGTGTCAGTTCTTTTGATGTGAGAATATAGTCCATTCACGGTTACTTCCAATTTNAAAGTACAGGGAGACGAAATGGTGTGTCAGTTCTTTTGATGTGAGAATATAGTCCATTCACGGTTACTTCCAATTTTTGTGAAGTCCTGCTAAAGTTCTACTTCCAGGATATCCCTCCGCCTTGTGCAAACAAAGCTTTGAAAATTACACAAGAATGACAACGCACCGCATTCGTGCGCATTCGTGCGCACTCAGTGCAATACTATTTTGCATAAGAACTATTTCGTAATAGGCATTGCGAACACCTATTTTATCTCTGGNTGTGTGAAGTCCTGCTAAAGTTCTACTTCCAGGATATCCCTCCGCCTTGTGCAAGCAAAGCTTTGAAAATTACACAAGAAGGACAACGCACCGCATTCATGCGCACTCAGTGCAATACTATTTTGCATAAGAACTATTTCGTAATAGGCATTGCGAACACCTATTTTATCTCTGGGTTTATTCGCATTAGTTATAAATGACATACTTAATGTTTAAATTAAATATAAGTAAACGATCAACTTAACCCAAAACAGGGTAATGTAATGTCAACACAAGTGTGAAACGCTTGTGAATAATGATATATTTATGAAACAACCAACACGTCATACAGAGGGTGTTCTTTTTCGAAACTTTGATTTGAAAGTTGTAAAGAAACCGCGAATATACTATATGCATGAGTCTGTGATTGGTTGGACAAGTCTCTGGAAACTGGCCTTGCATCTGATTGGCTCCTGCATGCTGCGAGATGTTCCCTGTTGGCTGGGCTGCCGACTGGCGAGTAGTTTACCAGACGTTGATTGGCCGACGGAGTTTCAACACTGTTCTGCACAGTGAGGCAAGTTACTGGCGTGTGCGACTGAAGTTCGCTGTTTAGGCGATTGCTTCATCCTGTATAGCCTGTCCACGGTAAACTGAGCACTTCTGAAAGCCCTGCTGAAGATCTACAGGTATGCACGTTGTGTGTTACTCCACGATATGTGAAATCGACATTGGCGTGGGCCTGGTCTCTTTATTCATGGGGCGGTCAAGTGAAACGATGAAATTACTTAAAAATGTAAATAATTTTTCAAAATGCTTGTTATTATACTTACAAACATTAAAAAATAGAAAGTAAAGGAATTATTTCTGTATTCGCAGTTGTTTACTTAACACTTTGAATTCAACGTCAAGACATGGAACTTATTTCCCTCAGTCGTTGCCAACCTTACTCGGCGCATGCCAGTCACAGTATGCCCGTTAAAATACACGCAGGTAGGGGAAGTGACATTTTTCAAAGGTTGATTTCTAAAGCACTCATTTTGCCGTGAACAGCATTTATTGTTAGATAGCGGTTTCTTCACACTTTCTGAACCAAACTTTTGAAAAATCACTTATACCATGTGTCACAAGCGTTTAATAGGGACTTGTGTTAACATGAAAATAACTTTTTTTTATTGTTAACTTAAACTTTTACTTGTATTTTAATTATTAATTTTTATATTTCATTTACAATTATTATTTTTAAAAAACTAATAGGAAAGGAATGTAGGTACTTCCTAGTAAAAAATTGTTTTTATGCAAAATATAATTTTACTGAGTGTGAACGAATGCAGTGCGCTGTCCCTTTTGTGTAGTTTCCTATACACGGTTAAGCGCTGTTTTCATGAGCGGAGGAATATCGTGGAAGCAGAACTTTATCATAGCTACAGAAAAGTTTAAAGTAACCTTGAATAGACTATAGGCCTCATAGCTGGTCCGGTGGGGAGCAGTAACTTTATTCTACAGAGATTGTGGAGGGAATTGTGCTTGAAACAGGGCTTTCCTCGTCCAGAGAAGATACCGGACGTCCAACAAGAACCTCTCGAGAAGAAAACCATCCTCCGTAATCTTACACTTGGATGATCTTTCTACTTCTCGTTGACGTAAGAGCGACGCTGACTAATTAAAATACATTATTCCATGTTATACTGCAGCAATTCGTCGACGTTTACAAAACCTGGCACTCACTAATACATATCAGTAGTAGTAAAATGGGGATTCCAACACAACTGGCTGCTGGCTGTGGAGCCGAGGAGTCACGGCGGCCATCTTGGATGATGACGCGCGGAAACCTCCTGCTTTATCATTCCTCGTCAACAGCGGCCATATAGTATTTCCACTTTTTCCTTCTAGAATTCCTCTTTATTGTCTCCTGCTCTATCATTCTACCTCAGTATTTCACGCTCTTGCATTCCGATTCTTTTTTCTCCAGCTCTGTCTTTCTAACGTCTCATTTTTTCTCATGCTGTGTCATTCCTTCCTGTTTCTCGTTCCTTATATCCCTTGGTAAGGGAGGGGGGTCCTCATATTCCTCGCGGCCTCCTTTATTTTCTCTCTTGTTGTCCTTTCCTCTCCCTCCTGCCTGCCGTGACCACCGTCTTGCATGTCATCACCATCCTCGTCTGCTGTAGGCGGCCATCTTTGATTCTTGCATCTACAACTTGGATGTATGAAGTTCTACAGTTCACGGCTAGGAGCGCTGTTATCAACGCTGCCATTTTTTGCACTTGTGTTTGTTCATTCGTCGCCAGCGGGGGTTCGCTAGCATCGAGGAGGCCGCCAGGAGCGCTGGGAATATTTTAGGTGATGTTGTTTGTGAACTAAGTAAAATGCAGGAGGCATGCGGTTACGACCCGACCACCCTTGGGTCGCCAGTCGAGCATCTAGACCACATGACCACTCTTGCTTGGGAAGTGTTAGGAGATGAAATAACGTATAAACACGCATCAGCCTATGCACTCGTTAGATAATAAACGTGCAATATCGAAAAAATCGGCACTGCATGGTTATGAGACGAAATATAGTATATACTCGCATCGGCCTAAGCACTCGCCAGACAATTAACTTGTCATCACGAGCAGACGAGGTTATCTCATATTCCCTTTGGATTTGCCTCTGCTAATGACAAAAATTGTGAATATGTGGGCACCTGACAGCTGACTGCGGACTAAGGGACGAGCTAACGAGCTTTTCTCATATTCCTTCTGGTCTCGTTCCACCTAGCGTCCATGTAATGCACATAAGATATTTAACGAATGGCAAATTACCTTTTTATGTTACATAAACTGGTGACAATATTGCTTTGAGTTCTTTAAACGACGTATTATTTCTTGAGATTCTTGTTTGATAATGAGTAGCGTGCACACAAAACGCATTCCTTCCGCCTGATTCTCATGTAGCTATAAATGCTCGTCTCACCTTCTGCTCAGTAAAAATTTCAACTGTGGTATACAAATTAATTTTATCGGCAAATTTTTCTTTCCTTGTATAGTATACTAAAATCGTATAGAATTTCTTTAGAGTGGCGCGAAGATTGCGAGTTTTGACTGGCAGGAATTAAAATCGACATGTTGTTTGTTAGAAAATATTACCTGTTTAGAAAAACGTTTAACAGAACAGTAAAATTTAAAATACAAAAATGTTTTAAAGATTTTACTTGTTGAGGGCGTCGAGGTCATTTTGAAGGATACGAAGTGGCAGGTGGCAACTGCTCATTTGTTCTGCGTCAAATCCATCACTAAGTATCTCTGGCAGAACCCGTAACCGCTTAAACACTAGAGGAAAAGACTTTTTATTTTGCAGACAAGCTGGCAATGGGAAAATTTAACACTACGTATTGCTGCATCCATATAGTATCAAAGTTTAATGTGGGTTCCTATTGTTTCGCGAGAAATCACTAGCTTTAATTATTGCGAACAAAACATACGTCCTTTATCGTAAATACTAGCAAGTTCTTTTGAGATCAATGTTTTAAATTATATATCACTGCCTATGTAACCGTGTATGGTACAGCTCACCCTGGCATGCAATCTCCGATTTATATTGGCAGTAAACTAACACGAACATTTCTAAGATTTAAACTGGTATTGAGAGATTAGAGTCTATTCACGGTTTCATTACACTTATTGAATCTAACCTTTGAAAAAACACCCCATGTATGACGTGTTTAGTAGATTCCTAAACGTTCCATACATCACAAGCTTTTAATACTTGTGTTAGTATTAAAGCACTTTTTTAATATTTAAATTGAACTTTTACTTATATTTTATGTTTTATTATTTTATTTATAATTAACAAAAACCAAAGCAGGGAGAAAAAATGTGTGTTGGTAATGCCAAGTAAGAAATAGTTCTTATGCTAAATATTATTACACTGAGTGCCCACTAATGTGGTGCACTGTCCCATTGGTGTCATTTTCTAAACTCGGTTAAACTTCGTTTGCATGTGGCGGAGAGATATCCGTGAATTATAACATAAGCAGAGCTTCAAATAAGTGTCATGTAACCGTTAATGAACTACACTGAAGAGCCAAAAAAAAAACAGGTACACCTGCCTAATTTCGTGTAGGGCCCCCGCGAGCACCCAGAAGTGCCGCAAGACGACGTGGCATGAACTAGACTAATGTCTGAAGGTATGCAGGAGGTAATTCACACCATGAATACTGCAGGGCAGTCCACAAATCCATAGGGGTGCGAGGCGGTTGAGATCTCTTCTGAACAGCACGTTGCAAGGCATCCCAGATATGCTCAATAATGTTTATGTCTGGTGATTTAGGTGGCCAATGGAAGTCTCTAAAGTCAGAAGAGTGTTCCTGGAGCCACTCGGTAGCAACTCTCGACGTATGGGGTGTCGCATTGTCCTGCTGGAATTGTCCATGCCCTTCGGAATGCACAATGAACATGAATGGGTGCAGGTGATCGGACAGGATGCTTACGTGTCTGTCACCTGTCAGAGTCGTATTAGGACGTATCATGGGTTCCATTGCACGCCAACTGCACACGCCCCATACCATGAAAAAGCCTCCACCTGCTTGAACAGTCCCCTGTTGACATGTAGAGTCCATGGATTCATGAGGATGTCTCCATACCCGTACACGCCCATCCGCCCGATACAATTGGAAACGAGACTTGTCAGACAAGGCAATGTGTTTCCAGTCATCAACAGTCCAATGGCGGTGTTGGCAGGCCCAGGCGAGGCGTAAAGCTTTGTGTCGTGCAGTCAACAACGGTACACGAGTGGGCCCTCGGCTCCGAAATCCCATTACAATGATGGTCCGTTGAATAGTTCGCACGCTGGCACTTGTTGATGCCCCAGCATTGAAATCTGCGACGTGAAGCGTAATTGTGAATCCGATTTCATGTACAGATATCAAAGACAGGGAGAACCGATGTATGAATTTGTGGATTCAATATGTGCTTACCACGATACCTTGTGTTTTCAAATGAGTGAACGAGAATTGATTAATGTAATTTTAGATAATCTGGCTCCGCATGTCCGTGCACATTGTACTTTGTTGTCTGCACATCATAATTCTCGCGAGTTCCGTCCAATGGCGGTTGAAGTGCAAGGTCAAGTCTTGTTGCCTCTTGTGAACACCTCCCACGGTGTAAACAGGTCGTGATGATAACTCGGCGTCGTGAGGGAGTGCAGGTTGTCTAGCAGCGCGGTGTTGTTGTGCGATGTAGTAATTGTGCTGTTCAGAGACACGTGTCTAGGTAACGCTAGCAAGATAGGCGTGCGTTGTCAGATGGGGAATGTTTCAGATGCGGCGAGATTGGACACTTGCGTAGGACTTGCCCTAAGGCGGGAAACGGGGTTTGACTGGAATTAGGCGTCGGTGTTCCAATCGGGCAAAGCTGCAATTACCACACACGGTTAGGAAGTGTTCTGTGTTAGTCGCTTGTGGCGAACATAATTTTTCGGCTTTAGTTAACACCGGGGCCTGTCCTAAGTAAAAATGTATTGAAAAGGCTTATGCAATTGAACGTCGTTTGTAAAAGACGTGTTAAGCGCGTGGCCGAGGAGCGTTTGTCTTTTGCAAATGGCGATGTCATAAGGAGCAACTTAGTTGCACTTTAAAGTTGCCAGATTTTCTTGGTCGTTTCCTTTTTCTGGTATTTTTAAGCCTCAATCACGACGTCACTTTATGAAATGGGTTTTTAGGGAAATTAAGTGCGTCGGTTAATTTTTACGAGTACTGCTTATCGTTTGGTTTTGCTCCGAACATCCGGATCGCCCTTCAGGTCAACGCTTTTCCGGAAATATTTTCATCTTTGTATGACAGCGCACATGGCTTCTTTGAACATTTTCAGAGCCAGTTAGATCTATTGCGGAAGAAGTTCAGTGGCGTAATCAGTCTGAAAATAGGTAAATGTGATGTACTTCCATACAAGTTCTCCCTCGCAGATGACATCCCAGTACGCGATTACCATTTCAAATGTCCTCCCCCTGTGCTGCAGGCTTTAAGGGAGATAATTGATAAACTGTTGGAAGCCGACGTCATTGTCCCGTCAACGTCTGATTATTTTCCCCCTGGTTTTCTGGTACGTAAGAGAGATAGCGAGAGATATGGATTGGTCGTCAATCATTCGCTGGTAAATAAGAAAATTCATAAAGGTCCTTTTCCGTTGCCAACCATTGATTGCGCTCTTCAGCATTTAAGTAAAGCCCGTGTATGTTCTGTTTTATAGTTTACATCAGTGTTTGTAGGACCCTTCTTGCAGAAAATATACTGCTAGTAGTAGTCCATGGAGCCAGTTTGAGTTTACTCGTATTCCTATGGGCTCGAACTTTAGTAGTCAGGCATTGTCAAGGGTATTAGATTTTGTATTGTCAGAATTTAAATTCAAGTTTGTGTTTAATTACATCGATGTGGAGATCGGAGTGATTACGTGGACTCCCATATCCCCCATCTGCGTCAGGTGTTTCTTAAGAAGCGGGAAGTAGGGTCGACTGTCAATCCCGAATCCCGAAAAGGCAACCTTGGGGGCGAGTAATGTCAGATTTTTGGATTATCTACTCTGTGAAGATCAATTGATGATTGACCGCGATCGTGTAACCCCAATTTTGAATTTCCCTCGCCCAAGAACTCTGAAGGGAGTTCAAAGATTTTTAGGTCCCGATTCATTGAACACTTTTCTGAATTTGCTAAACACTTTAATTTTTTTAATAGGAAGGGAGAAAAGTTTATGTTAGGTCAGGAGCAGGAATCGGCCTCTACTGTTCAGAAACAGAAGTTGTCTTCCCCTCCGGTATTACACCTACCGGACTTTTCCCGCGGGTTTTTAGTGCAGGTTGATGCATCGTCGCTGGCCTTAGGCGCAGGTTTGTAGTGCAGGTTGATGCATCGTCGCTGGCCTTAGGCGCAGGTTTGTAGTGCAGGTTGATGCATCGTCGCTGGCCTTAGGCGCAGTTCTGAATCAGCGGATGGATTTGGGTTTGGCTCCTATTGCCTTTGCCAGTCGTAGCCTCACTGAACAGGAACGCAAGTTGCTTATTTGGGTTAGAAAAGTTCGCATCGTATATAGAGCACGAAGAGTGTGATCTATATAGGGATAATCAGGCGCTTAGCTAGGTTTTGAACCAACCTCAACAGCTAAGTAAGTTAGGTCGATGGGTCTTGCGTTTGTCGAGTTTCCGCTCTAACATCCATCATGTTCGCAGTTCTGATATTCAAGTAGCAGACGCTCTCTCTAGGGTGTACGATCCCGCGGACTTTGAGGCGGAAAATGTTCTTGACACCGAGGCTTCTTTGAGTCTTATAAAGGCTTTCCCTGAGTTTTTTTCTTAAACTGCGTCAGGCTCAGGTGAGCGGTTCTTTTTGCAACCAGGTTATAATGGATTTAAATGCTGGAGCGGTGCTTCCCTATCTGGAGGAAGGTGGTATTTTGAATTTCACCGGAAAAAACGGACGTGCTCGCAAGGTGGTTTTTACAGAATTGTTAAGGCCAATGGTTCTCTCCTACTTTCATGATTCGGTGTTTGGTGGGCACTTGGGTGTCAATAAGACTTTCAATATGATCGCGATTAAATTTGCCTGGCCTACCTTAAAGGGCAAAGTTTAGGAGTTTGTGCGATCACGTGACATGTCAGAAGTGCAGACAGGCTCGGTACTTCAACGCTGGGCAGGCGGTGACGCGGGAATCACAGGCACCTTTCAGTGTTTTACGTTTAGATAGTTCTGGACCCTTGGTAAGATCTAAAAAGGCCCATGTGTGCATTTTGATTTTATTGGACACGTTCACTAAATTTGCTATTCTGTTACCACTCCGTAACATGGAGGCTTCTTCTATATTTAAGGCGCTTGCCGATCAGATCTGGAAAGTTTTTAGTTCTCCGGTGGAAATTGTCACTGATAATGCTAAATACTTCACCTCTAGTGTTTACAAAGATATGTGTTTACATTGGGCGATTAAACATTTCACCTCTAGCCCTTACTATCAGAGAGTAAATCAAGTAATAAGGTTTAAAAAAATTTGAACGCCCTTTTAACCATATTTTTTAATAAGAATCATACCAAGTGGGATGAAGACCTAGATTTTATTAATGTAGGATTTAATAGTGCACTCCACAATATACTACGCTGCAAAGAGGTTGTCTTCGCGTGTTTTCTATCGCAGCTACTAATTGTGTTTCCAGTACAGTTATCTTCGGAATAAACACGCACTTCAAAAGACTCGATTTTGTGATTCGCTCTCGCCAATTACGCATTAAACAAAGCCCTTAACCGGTGCACACTATCAGAATACTGTGTGTGCTTAATGGTTTTCAAGTTTCAATAATTTTTTGTTTCTATTTTGAGAATCTAATGTGTTTTGTGGAATTTCATAATTACTAATTCAATGAAAAATAACTAACAATTGTGTATCATTGATAAATGGATTTAAAACTACAAATTGCAAAACTTTTTAAATCAGTAAGTTTAATTTGAGTTAAAGTTTTTCTTTGAGACGTTGGAAGGTTATGAACTATTTTCCTTTGACATCCGTAACTTGGCTAGTTTGCGATTAAAGTATAACTCCTAATTATTTTTTATTTTTATTTCATTTTGATAATTAAAATTAAACACCAAGTGGATCACATTACCAAGAAATTTATGTACGTTACTCTGAGGAAATGGAATATTATATTGAGCTTTCTTGGAAACCTAATACACATGTACCAATTGTAAATTTGTTTGTCTCAATATATAAATTCAAAATCCCTCCTAATATGATAATTTGTTGTTTTAATTTATATTCCTGTCCCATTCTTTAAACATGTGTCATGGTACTGTTTAATACGATGTTACAAAAAAAAAAATATATATATNATATTCCTGTCCCATTCTTTAAACATGTGTCATGGTACTGTTTAATACGATGTTACAAAAAAAAAAATATATATATATATATATTTAAAAAACCAAGAAGAAATTTAGGCCACAGAGGTGGCTTCACATCAGATGTCCCAGGTTTGAATCCACGTTCCTGCTAAGGCATGGGAATACGTGTGTGGTTTAAAGATGCAGTAAAAGATGTTTATCATTTATGCCTACCCTCCTCCACCCTCGGGTTTGTTNTTAAAAAGACCAAGAAGAAATTTAGGCCACAGAGGTGGCTTCACATCAGATGTCCCAGGTTTGAATCCACGTTCCTGCTAAGGCATGGAAATACGTGTGTGGTTTAAAGATGCAGTAAAAGATGTTTATCATTTATGCCTACCCTCCTCCACCCTCGGGTTTGTTAGTCTTCCGACGTAACATGAGGTAGGCAACAACCAGAACTGTATACCCACACCTGTCAGCCCCAGCAAGCTGGCATTGCGAATTTGTGAATACCGACCGACATCCGAACACTTGTCTCGGGATCCGGGGGCAGGGAAGTGAACAGATAACTATCCCGTGCAGAGTGGTGCACCCAGTACCACGAGAGAGATGTGCCGCATGAAGCTGGCAATGTTTCCCGCCAGAATACGGCACTGCCTTCCCCTATGACGTTAGAGCGATTATTCGTCTTCTGCGCATCTACCTGACATTTATCTACCCCAAAGGAACACAACTGTAAAAGTCACATGGTCAACAATCATGAACGTGATTGTTTATATCTTTATATCTGAAATTTTAAATGAGAATAACTATTATAATAATAAAACACTTTTACCCAATTACAATTTTTTTTTAAACTGCATTACAGATTGGTTTAAGTAAGTATAAAAATATCAGAAAGCACTTGTTTACTAAACAGTAATTTAACCTCATTTCCAATCGACGCCGTTTTTGCTAGTGTTGGCAGAGGAGCAGTTCAAACGGAGACAGGTTGTGCGCAGCCGGCGACATCGGTCCACGTCAACATAGCGGTGGTTAAGTGATTTGTATGTTGACAATCTTGTGAGTCACCATATTCTATAAAAATACATTATAAAGTTCGAACTGTATTTTAAATGTTATTCAGACCGTTTTATTTTCGTGGCTTACAAATTACAAATAAAGTCGTCCACAGAGAAGGTGCAATGAAAACAATAGGAGATGACGACAAGCAGTGACAAAGTCACCGCTATGTGTCACTGCGATTTGTTTATCACTGTCACGTGTTGTCACTATTCCGGGATAGTTGCCACTACTCTCATCTCTATCCCAGATGGCGTAGGGTCACCAGACGTCTTCTTTTGCACGAACATGAACTCTTTACAACTATCTCCGTCTCAAAAGACTGTAAACTTTACATTTTTATTCCGGCATTTTATCTTGTACACCACCTATAAATTGAAAAGTCACGCTACTATTTTACGTTAGCCTATCAGACAAACACTAACGAGAAATATATCAGAGTCTAGAATGGCATAATAGACAGATCACCAAGCTAAAACAGATAATAATATTTTTTTTTTCATGAAGCACAGCCAAAAAATAGTTTCATAAAAAATTTAACTGGAAAAACTATCGGATGGGCTGTGCAAAAACGTAATCCTTAACACCTCTCTTGTTATTTTTTCCCCACTTAAAAAGGAAATTTAAATTTTTACAGTACATCACTGAACGAAGAATTAATCTTCTCAGGCCCTCGTACGTAAGCGAGACGCAATCATATGAAAAAATTAGAAAGCATATTATGCTAATTAAAAAAATTCTAGTACCAGAAACCACGAGAGAATACAGAATTCCTTTTCATAGGCAGCGGAAAATCATCTGTATAATTCTATCAACTTATTTATTTAACAACTATTTGACATGGAAAATTACTTAAAAACTTGCCCACCATATGGCCTAAAAAAACACTCCCCAGCCAGAACAGAAGTTTTTTTCTGAGCTTCAACGTCAGCTTACAACATTACGAGGGGTATGTTATATTTGTACGCGTACTTATATTATACCCACGTCAATTTCATGATTTAAAAAAAATAACAATTCCATAAATCTGCACACTTCCTGCCGTCATCCTAGCTCGCCGTGATGGGAGGCGTGCGCTCTGGTAGCTGTGCAACTGTTGTCGAGAGGATGGTGTGCAGTATTTAGCGTGTCCGGTCCCGTGTCGGTGCCAAATATTCACTATAGAAAGGGTGCCCGATCTCCACCGCCACGTTTCGTGGTTCTCTGGGATG
Organism: Clitarchus hookeri; assembly: GCA_002778355.1. Classification (NCBI taxonomy): domain Eukaryota; kingdom Metazoa; phylum Arthropoda; class Insecta; order Phasmatodea; family Phasmatidae; genus Clitarchus; species Clitarchus hookeri. The sequence goes on along the minus strand of NQII01003471.1, from coordinate 297,844 downwards.
GTGATTATCGCAGTGCTCCCAGAACAGTTTGTAAATATTTATGCATCGGGAATCGGTCTTACATTTACTGCTATCGTCATTTTAATGGAATAAATAATTACTTTATCTCTGGTAAAGGACTAAGGTGCCATGTTGAGAACTTTTACTTGTGTAAGCATAGGCTCGTTTTCACAAGGATGCAAGGCATTATTAACAAACATGTAATCGACATGGTTAAACGCCGATTTGATGCATATTCACAATCATATATTAATGATCTGATTGTGATATATTTTATACCCGAGAGTAAAGTTTTCTTATTAGAATTTTTTCGTAAATATTCAAAGTAATGTTTTTCCATCGTACTCTGTATCGACGGCAGTAGTATTTCAACTGATTATTTCCCAAGTGGATACATATCAGGGTTCATGAGAGGCTATTTTCGCATCACATGCTCCCCCGTCATTGCCTTTGCTGATCACAATCGAAGCGATGCTGCTCGCTGTGTTGTGAGAATATTCCGCAAATATTTAGTCACACCTGAGTGATTTTTAAGTTTCTTCAGCGTATATGATGAGATTTCATTCCGGATCAAAGAGTTGCGAAAAACGAAATCGCCATGTATAGTGAAGACTGCGTTAACGGTGAAAATATTGGCGATTTTTTCTATGTCATCGCACATCTCCTTACCGACTTTGATGGAAAAAGTGTCGTGAATAATGCAGAAGACGACAATAACACCGACTACATATTTCCTGAATTCCCTAATGAACTTGTTGATACTCTCATGCATTTGATTGCATTGAACAGAAAGCAGATATCTTTAATAATTGGTTAACTTAGGGAAAGGCGTTACATCAAATGAAACCATTGTGTATTATCCATCAGCTGCAAACATCAGAGAAATGCAAAGATTGAATGCATGCGAATAGTAGGATAATACATTTATGTGTTCTCAGTTGTGCACTTTTAATATACTGAACCATACCCGACTTCTTTTCTGAAAAACTTATTATTTCACTGGTGTATAAAATTGAATGCAAGGGTCTGTTTTAAAGAAATATTGAACGAGAAATTAGCATTAGGGGGAACATGGTTCAATCTGAAGTTTTATATCTTTCTCGGGCTTTTTAAGTCTCAGCCGACAACAAAACGAATGAAATAACGAAAATCTGGGAGCGACCCTGCAAGGAATCGAACTTGTCTCGTCGTGTTGGGAGGAAGAGGCCGAGTGAAGAATGGGCTGGTGTTGAGGTGGACCTCCTGTGCGAAAATGTGTGAACAAAAGGAAGGATGCTGTACGCGTACTCGTGATGGGAGACGAGAGCTCTAGCCACTGCAGTCCCTCTCTTAAGTGACACCGTGGAAGAGGTCATCGTTGCAAAGTGGGCCTGGGGTGCCGTTTTCGATGGGGAGCCTGAACTGATGTGTCCGAATCTTCATAATTTCGCAGATTGCAGTAGGCCTTCTGACCTGAGTAATCTCTCCTGCAGCCTGATACTTTTTTTANCTTCATAATTTCGCAGATTGCAGTAGGCCTTCTGACCTGAGTAATCTCTCCTGCAGCCTGATACTTTTTTTAATTTCGCATGGGTAACAAACCGTATGTGCGTAAACAAGAGTATATTTTTTGTGAATCTATTGTTTATGTAATTGGATTTTATTCGATATTTCGTATGTCCATGGCATTACGAGCGGCTGATAGAGCGCAAGTATGCTAGCAAGCATCAAAACTCTTTCTGGACATGATGGAGATGCACAAAGTTTGTCGCAAAAATGAACACCGATAATGGGTGATTTAGCTCTCGCTTCCGAGCTTTCGAAAATGTATCGGTCGTATGTCTATGTGATACACTGGCATGCCTGGGTTGAAACATTGCAAACATGCGTATGTATCTCTGCAGATCCTTAAAGAACTGGGGATTATTTTAGAATCGGTATTTAGCTCTGATATCATGAAGCGTACTCTGTAATTTACAAAATATTATATTAGGGAACTGGGCTTCTTTATTTTTATTTTTTTTTTTTGCAATGGACAGGTTTTTGATGTGTGAACATTGACGTTTCCTCTGAAGGTTTCAGATTAATACAACTTAAAATACTAGGTTTTTTTTCACTTCTGAATATTGCTTCGATTCGGAAATATAAATACATTACACTGTTCGGGGAAATAAGTGTATTATCTTAGTTCGTTACTGGGCAATTTTTTGCCCGTATTTCTGTAATGGGTGGCCTGTTTTGTCTTACCTTAATTTGGTTCCACGTGTGCGTTTGTGCATTTATATTTATTTGTTTATTTATATATTTATATATATATATATATATATATATATATAATCGGTGCAATAATGTCTTAGGATTTCCCGTCACAACAAGGGTTAAATATTTTATTCATGAAAATAGGTTTACACTTGTATTTGCAGGTGTGAGCGGGTCGAATATTCTGTTAGATTTTTTTCCTCCCAATAGGTTTAACATTAATTAACAGCTGTGTGCGTGGGCGTGGAAATATTTCTAAGTATATGCATCAGCGGATAATGGTAGGCATTCGTTGGATTACGATGAGAATAATAATTACTCGATTCGGTATATAATCCTAGAGTTATCAGACTGGCCAACAACGCATCGTGTGCGAAATAGTAGCTTTAATTTCCTGTAAAATGCAAAATTGTATCTCAGTATGCCTGAAATATGCAAGGAATTGCTGATACAAAATAAATTTTTCTGTTCAATATAGTNGCAAAATTGTATCTCAGTATGCCTGAAATATGCAAGGAATTGCTGATACAAAATAAATTTTTCTGTTCAATATAGTAATTATATTTTAAGTTAATACGTACCAATTTTTCTGCACTGCGTGTCGCAATTTTTTTGAATGTTTTTCGTCCTCGAAACGTGGCTGGCTCGTGATTCTGAAAGCCCAATGCTGCAGATTCAGTGTGAGAGAAAATGGCGCAACCGCCTTCCTTTTATAATGAACACATATAACTATGATTTATTTGTGACTCTATTAGATTCTCGTAAAATAGTACCGTGAGTTTACATTAACTAGGTGGTGTGCAAGCTAAAAAAATTATAAAAATTATTTTACACTATTTTGAGACGGAGAAAGTTGTAAGGGCAAACGGAAACAAGTCAGGACTCGACCAAGAAACCATCCCGGTATTCACCTCGAGTGATTTTTTAAATATAAATTCTGGCAGAACGAGTTGAGTATCGAACCCGGGTCCCCTTGAATATGGGTCTTCCCTGGTGTTGACTTGTGCGCCGTGCAGATAGATATCTGTGTTTATTATCCTATGTATTAAAGATGGCTTGTGTGAGAAATAAAACAAGCTTCTGGAGTAACAAGCCTCCCCTGGCGGTCAGTGCGCTAGGGCAAAGTCCAATTCAACACCTGGTGCAGTGCGGCTGGCCGTGTGCGCGAGCTCAGATTACGACTGCACGTGTCTCTTGTTTACTTCTGTAATGGGACTCGTATCCACTTCTTTAAGTATGCTTTTGTTTTAATAGTGGTTTAATGCGTCTATCAGTCTCGTCTGTGATTTGGATATTTCGGGCATTGTGTGTGAATGTGCTGGTGTGTGTGTGTTTGTTTGACGTATGGGCAAGTGGAGAATGATCGTTTTTTTCCACCTTATTTCTTAGTTTCACAGCATCACAAAGTAACTTTGGTTTCGCCGGAGTTAATAAAAAAATTCGCTTTTGATTTTTTATACGAAAAAGAAAAACAAGGGTGGAGTTGGAGCCAAAATTTATATACAGAAAAAATTGTACAGATGACTAATTTTCTACATTCTCAATGGATTAACATTACTCAAAAATTTCAAAATTTAATGTACTGGCTGCAATATGCTTTAAATTTTTGCACTTGTGAAGTTTTTCCTTGTGTTTCTACGAGGTGGTAGGGTGGTGAATGAGAGCTGTATGCGCGTGTCTTCCTGGAATTCGTATTGTGGTATAAATCTGCATGGTGGATCAGCATCTCGGGAATAAAACTATGTTTTATTTCATGTAATTCAAAAAGAGTGAATACTATTGACACCTGCTGGATTAGAGGCCGCTTACATATACATCCACATGTTCGAATGTCACTTTTCATTCGGTAAAAGTCACGTAGCAGTGTGCTGGGACTCTGAGGGGGAGGCTGGGTGAGATTTACCACGGATCAGGTACATCTTCTAATGGAAATGGCGTACACGAATGTATGAAATTATAGAAATTTTTTTGCCGAAGGTAACAATTTTTTATGATTTCGTACTTGAGGTGGGTCTATCTTTACGCTACCGTCTCCTCACTGTATATAAATTTTCCCTGCAAAAATTACTATACGTGCAATATTTATAACTATAAAAAGTTTTGTATGCTGACTATGGGTGCTAGAAAAATCAACGCACGTGAAGTAACCTTATGGTATTTTTCCCTGCTGTCTAAATTTCCTAATGTACTGATTTTGAACTTGGGAGGAAATGCTTTTGATAATGAGCGTCTATGCCTGGGTTAGTGGGAATCCATGGGAACCTTCACTATGCGTATCGCATACCGTGAGGTGTAGAGAAGTGGTTTTCGCCCAAGTTTTTGGGTTTTCTAGCCATGATTACTTTATAGAAAGCAGCATAACGCGCCCGTACACGACACATGATTTTTTTTCCAAATTCTCAATTTAATTTTTTTAAAGTACTACGTTCGTACACGTAAAATATATATACTTTATTTTAGTGACGGCTATAGTCTCAATCAATATATTTTTCTTTCATTTATAACAAAACTGAAATATTAAATATTTTATTTACTTTAAAGTATATTAGAAAACTGATATGTTAAATACCTTTTCTTTAACAACAGTGTTTTTTAAAACTTACGTGAGCTGTACATAAATCGCGATAAAATAAAATTCTATATACTGTTTTAAACACATTTACTGTTTTACACCCATTACAATATTATTATTATTATGCGTAATACAAGGAATACTTTTTTACAAGTGATCCTTCTCTAAGTTTCGGAAAGCATTGCACACGTAACATAATTTTTTTTATGTACAATGGTTTTCACATAGTCTTCTTTTTAATGTACCACGGGTTTTCATAACTCCACAAACATAGGGTTTCGGAATTGCACGGGGCACAGCAATATCCTTCATTTTTGCCTCGTGAAGTCTTGTTGCATTCGTCTCGACGAGCTGTCGAAATGGCAGGCAGCGGCAAAACTTGTGAAGGTCTACAAAGTTTGTTCTGATGGGTCACGCATTGCGAGTCGCCTACATTTAGCGTCATCCAAACGCATACACAGGATAACAGGCAATTATGGCAGAGTCCAGCATTGTCAGAATTTCCTCGTACGGGATATTCCCCATGTCCCACCTTAGTCCGTGCGTTTCGTACGTCTGTATGCGGTACGTCTGTTGCGAGATGCTGCCATGTACACGGTGGTAAAGAAGTGAAAACTTTGGTTTACTCGTCCTCTTCACTGTACGAGATGGCAATATGCTTGATTGTGTACGAGTCCAATGAGCAAAAACCTTGGATGTTGCAAAACTTTTTTTTTTTACTGGATATTTTTTTTTGTTATTTAAAAAATTTAAATTCCCATTCTCACGTCAAGTTTGAAAAATGTTTTACAGAGTAATTAAAAACTTTATCAAGGTCAATACACATCGGGCACCTTTGTTTTGGATTAGTTTCCACGCCGGGTAGTGCTTGCTAGGAAATTTCTTGAAGGGGTGCATCTTCTACGGATACAGCTTGCGAGTAGATAACTTGCACGTGGACGGCGTCTTCTACGGAGAGGGCGTCTTCTACAGGCGTAGACGTCGCGAGGGCTGCTCTACGGGCCTTGCACCAACCTCTGCGATGCAGCATGTCGGGAACAGAAGTGGTGCAGCCCTCGTAACACTCCTTGCACGGGAGGCAGTCCCGTATGTCTTCATCCTGCTGCAGGTAGGCCGGCAAATACATGAATACGGTCGAAATTTCGTAAGGTGCGTAGACGAGGAGAAATTCTTTCGGCAGATACGGTAACTCGTCACGTTTGTCCAAGGCACTATGCGAGCGCACCCTTCCAAATGCCAAAATGGTCGAAAGGATTTTATGGCCGCTCTGACAACACGCGTACATTTCTAGGGGCGAGAAAAATGACTGATTTCCCGTGGGGGCTCATGGTGCTTCTTATAAAGTGTTTTCAAGGAAATAGTCCGCCCTCGCAATTAAAGTTTGCCGCCAACTGGTCGGAACGAAGATTTCCGAAAATACCCGAGTAATAAGCCAATAGGAAAGATTGACGGAGCAATTAAATATTAGTGAATGAGAATCAAGGGTGGGGAAATTGGTCAATTAAATATATTGGAAAGGGCAGTGGAGGGGTAAGTGATCTGCTCGGCGCAGTTCTTGGGACAGCACCAGCAATGTAAAACAAATGTCATACGAAACACCAAGATGGTGGTTGAACGAAGATGCGAGACAAACTCCAGTATTGTATAAACAAATGACACACGAAAAAAAAAACAAGAAGGCAGATGGTGTCTGTGACGTCTACCACGATGGCGGACTGCAACTACAAAAATTGCTAACTTCACCGACCATTATGGTGCAATGAGTATGGTGGGAAGGGTGTGTGGTAGAACTGCGGAAATTTGATTTTCTTTATAGTTTTTTAAAATAATTGTTTTAATAATTTAAATGATTTTTTAGTAATTTTTAAATTACTTTTTTATACATTTTATTTTTGTTATTATTTTTTTTCGAATTTTTGAGGTTAAAGGTCAAGGTCACTTGGATCCAATATGGCCACCGGCCGACCGGAATGACTGAGCACGAACAGCTCCGACGCTCCGATCCCAGGTGCCGATGTGTCAAAGTTCCCATAATATCTCTACTGATGTTTCTATTATTACTTATATTGAAATTAATTTATCGTTTATGTTGGTGTTTCTTTGCCGCATACTTGCTATGTTGTCGCATAGAGCACGTATCACTGTGAATAGTAAGTAACAAGGGATCATTTTTAATTATAGTATGTTTGAGTACTATAATTAATGTGTTATAGTACATCGTACACAGCTGTAAATTATAGTATAAATACTATAATTATAGTAGAGTTGCCATCTGTGGACTGTGACCCCCGGCGGAGTGACCCTGCTACAGGGCGTGGTAGGGGGTAGATGTAGCACTACAGCCGGGGTGTGGGGTGCGTGCCTAGATGCCCGCGGCTACCCTAATTGGTGGCTTGCCGCGGTGCTCACAAAGGGCTGCAGAGCGTCCCCGCAATAACCCGCACACAGTCACCAGTCAGTGCATGTGACCTCTCCGCTACCTAGCACACTGATGCTCTACATCCCGTCATTCCACCGCCCTCATTAACACTGCCGCACACACGACTCTATCTGTTACGTACCTGCAATGGCCCTGTGTGTGTCTGTGAACTGATCGTAACCTCAATGCAACACTACCGTTACACAAAAAATACCGTAATCAAAAGTAAACGATTGCGCATTTTTTTTAATGTTTCCTAATTACTATGTCAACAAGGGCACTTGAAGTACTATGAAAACCCCCCTCCTGGCCAATCTCATTCATACTTAACGCACTCTTAATGCAATATCATCAAATATGTATTCCGCAACATTTGTGTCGGAAGGAGGATAATATATTACTTGACATTGGAAGACTCTCGTCTAATTATATTTACTTTTATTAGACGTACGGCAGGTAGATGGATGCTGTTCTTCAGAAAACAGATTTAATGAGCAAACATTATCATTTAATATTTATACATTTATTTTTTTCAAAAGGACTGATGGCACACTGTTTATTGTACAGCACAGTATTATAGCTGGATTGCCAGAGAAACTAGAACCATCTACAAATATCAATGTTCGTCGACTAACTAACCAACCAAATTTGTTCGTTCAAAATATCTTGCACCAAATTATTATAAATGTTTGCTATACTGTTATTTTTTGGGTCCTACAAAAAACATATTTTCCATACAGTCAGCTGCAATTTCTCCTGTGTCCTTGATCACATTCCGAAAACACTATTAATCCCACAGTAAGAAATACTACCAATGCCAAAGCAGGAAACACTATCAATCCCAAAGTAAGAAACACTACGAATCCCACAGTAAGAAACACAACAAATCCCACAGTAAGAAACACTACCAATTTCACAGTTTGAAACACTACCAATCCAACAGTAGGAAACATTATCAATCCCACAGTAAGAAACACAACAAATGCCACAGTAAGAAACACTACCAATTTCACAGTTTGAAACACTACCAATCCAACAGTAGGAAACATTATCAATCCCACAGTAAGAAACACAACAAATGCCACAGTAAGAAACACTACCAATTTCACAGTTTGAAACACTACCAATCCAACAGTAGGAAACATTATCAATCCCACAGTAAGAAACACAACAAATGCCACAGTAAGAAACACTACCAATTTCACAGTTTGAAACACTACCAATCCAACAGTAGGAAACATTATCAATCCCACAGTAAGAAACACTACCAATCCCAGAGGAACAAACCATTTATGAAAAAAATTTAAGGCTTGGCTTCACCACTTCTGAAAAAATTCTTCGTTATCGCATCGCAATTCCGGATCCGTGTTAATTACTCACAACGTACGATTATAGAAAATTAACATTTTACGAGTTCGTAAAATATGTGCGTATTTTTAATTGTAAGGTATCTGCTTCTTGTAAAAAGGCGAGAACTTTTTAATAGAATATAAATATGGTCTCAACATTTTACATAACACAAAATTAAAATTACGCACAAATAATTTACCAACTCGTAAAATATAAATTTTCTCAAATAGTACCATACTAGTAATTACTATGAATCCGAAATTATGACGCGAAAACTAAGAATATATTCAAAAGGGGTGTAGTCAGCCCTTAAGGAGAATCTTATCCTGCCCCAGCATATTGGATTATTTGTATTTTTAGCTGGTTTATGTTTTCTAAAAATTAAATTCCGAAGTTATCCTTGTACTTAACCAGTTTTTGGCCTACGAGAAAAGACTCCGGCGATTGGCTGTAATTGCTCAAAGTCTTGGAACTGTTACCAACTGGCAAGGAAAGGTTCCATCGATAGAAGCGCCTACAGTCTCGGAACTGCCGTGAACTCACGGACACTTCCTGCGAATGAATTGAAACATCTACAGTCTCGGAACTGCCGTGAACTCACGGACACTTCCTGCGAATGAATTGAAACACCTACAGTCTCGGAACTGCCGTGAACTCATGGACACTTCCTGCGAATGAATTGAAACATCTACAGTCTTGGAACTGCCGTGAACTCACGGACACTTCCTGCGAATGAATTGAAACACCTACAGTTTCGGAACTGCCGTGAACTCATGGACACTTCCTGCGAATGAATTGAAACACCTACAGTATCGGAACCATTGAAACAGATCGAACTTAATAACGAACCCACAGCGGATCACAAATATGAATCATTTTGTAATACATAGTTCCTTCGGGATACCAAACCTTCAGATCTTTTTGACTACCGATACCGTTCTATTATGTGTTAGAAGTTGAGTGGCGGGAGTAACGAAACGTGAAAATAATGTATACTCTCAATTTCCTGTACACATTTCAATTCGGACCTTTCTTAAAATTTGCATTACAATAAATGAAATTTGTTTCATAGTAAATTCCCGCCTCTTCCTTATTTTTACTATCGGTTACTATTTCGTGAAGTCACGCCAACATTTAAGTAGATATGAAGAAGTCGTTTATGTCAGGAACTCTTCCGTAAAGAACATTTAAAAAAGAACAGTTCTTGTTGACGAAGTGGAACGGTACCAGGAGATCGGTAAACTTACCATCTCTAATAGACACACTGCAGACGACCAGACACGGGCTGGTTTGGTAAACATTTGCTAGCGGGTCGCAAATATCCCGAGATCCCCTTCACAGCAAACCACAACTCATTTACCCCCTCCATTACCGCGCCTGGAGAAGCGATAACAAGTTTGTGGTCCCGACTGCTCTTTGTATCAGCTTGAAGCCACCAGAGACTCGTCTGTATAGAACCAACGAACGGCAAGAGAAGTCGAGATAAAGGAGAAACTTGGCAAAACTTCATTATCGATGTTTTATAATTGAATTACTGCTTATTAAACTCCTCCTATCTCCTTTTATGCCGGCAGGAAAATCGAAGAGGAAAGGTACGCTTACTTCTAACATAAATGTAAACGTCAAATCGGCACGCACATTCATACCTTACGCAGTATTCGCACCCAGAAAGTCTCGCACCAAACGCTCAGGTTTCAAGCAGCTACCCAACTGATTCCGACGTCAGCTATGTATTGTCAAGCAGTGACGAAACCAGGCGGCTGGTTACGCACTAACTTTGACGAGGAGGGGCCGCGGAGGTGTAGTGGTTAGACTACTCGCCTCCCACCTAAGCGAACCGGGTTCGATTCCCGGCGGGGTCGCTCCCGGATTTTCGCATGTGGGAATCGTGCCGGGCGATGCCGCTGGTGGACGAGTTTTCTCGGGATTCTCCCGTTTCCCCCACCTTGACATTCCGGCGCTTCTCCATACTCACCTCGCTTCACCCTCATACGCTCTCAAGACCTGGCTGTTAAGAGCTGCCCAAATCTCTTCACTCACTCACTGAGATGACGAACGAATAAGGTTACACACTTACCGAACGGTTCTTTGAGAAATATGTGTGCATCAAATCTGCACTCTCTTCCAACTCTACTGATATCACGGTTCCTTCGTCCCGATTCTCCTACATTCACGACATAAACAGACAACACGGTGGACAAGCGAATAAGACACACCATTCGCTGTTACTTCTAACTTTTCTACTAATGTTCTATTTTCACGCTATTACTTGGCATCATGCAAACAAAGCTATACAAAGTCTAGAAAATTACACTACAAGGACAACGCACCGCGTTCGCGGGCACTCAGTTTAATAATATTTTGCATGAGAACTATTTGTGGCTTGGGATTGCCAAAACCTATTATTTCTCTGTGCTTTATTTGGATTAATTATAAATTAAATATTGTATTTATAAATTAAAATTAGATAAAGGTTTATTTTAATTTAATGTTAACAAAATTATAAAACTGTTCTGATACATTACATCTTTAGGAAACAACCAAACACTTCATATCTAGTATAATTATTTAAATGTTTTGATTAATAAAGCGTGAAGATACTATGAATATCATATTCGTTTTTATGGAAATGTTGGAGGTTGTAGAAGTATTTATATGCTAAAATAATGGTAATACTACTCTGAACATTTTAATACTCTTGTAATAGATCCAAATACTAATACTCATATGCACTTGAAGCTGCTTTGCGTGTTCAAGACCCAGAAGCGAGGGAGTGATAAACACGCAATTTTGACGGCCGTGTCATACTGTTCACGGTTTACGTCAAACTGCTTCAAATAAAGTTTGTCTAATAAATTAGGATGGTTCTCGCGTCACCGAAACGTCATTATCGCCACCGTGTTTGCCTGTAAAAGTTTGAATGGCTCTAGTTTCTAACTAAAATGTCCAATATTGGACCAGGTCTAAATCAAATTTGGTGTTCAACGGGCTCAGCCAATCAGAATCGTACATGGCACAAATGGCTGTTTACGATATCAAGAAACATCAAAATGGTGAACAATTGCTGGAAACAAATTAAGATTAATAAGTTTTTTTTTTATTTAGAAGCTATCTGAACATGATTGTTATTTGTAGCGATTACGGCACAATAATATTTAGAACTCACGAGCATATAATTTGATAGTGCAAGAAATCTCTGTAATAAATTAAATTTAAATTTAGTGAAGAAAAGAAAAATAATCGCAACGTTCGTTAAATTTCTTCCTGTAGTGGACCGAATGGAAACACAATAACAATATGTCACTTTGAAAATAACATTGAAATAATAATCGTATTTGATGCTCCCAATAAAAAAATTGGTCACTGCGGTAATTTTCAAACACAATCAAGATTATATTAAGAAATGAGTTTGATGGAAAAATTTAACTGGCGTATTTAATTTTCTAATTGTATTGCACACAATCGCGTACAGCATATATACTTGTGATGTGTGTGATGAAAGTCCCCTGTACAAATCGCCTACAAAATGAACACACACACATAAACATATATTTACAAATCGTTACTGAAGTGGCAGTTACTTTAGTAATATGTTAGGCGTGTTTTCTACAAATATCACATTAAAAATAACACAAACGGTCGGAATTTGAATTTCAGCAATCTCAGGTAAGCAGAGCTGACTTCATACATTGTTTACTTATATTTGAATTCTATTCATTACATTCAATTACACGAGGCAGAAGTAAGTATGTTGGCTTAGCCACTTCTATGCCTAACGTCGTGTTATATTTATTTATGCACACTTATGCCCACAATTTTTAAGATTTTATTAGTTTTAGTACAATTAATAACTGTTTCTGTAGTCTAAATGTATGACAGTGTGTTTGTATTAGGGTAGACTATCCGAGATTTACAACTTTCGGTCAAAGTTTTAGCCTAAATATGTTAACTAATGTGTGTAACTATAATAAAAAAAAGTATTATTTTAAATTTTAAGCTATTATAGTTTGTCAAGTTTACGTGAATTGTTACTTATTGATCCTATAGCATAAATAAGTAAAGTTATATATAATCGCTTTGTACTAGTAGAGTTATGTTGTACTTTCCCGTGTGCAAAGCTTTGTTTAAGCATGTTTATTTCATTTAGTCCAAGTGTACGTATTCATAATTAATACTTAGTAAAATATAAAATAAATAAGCTGTGAATTGTTGGCCCGGTGACAATTAGAGACCGTACTTTATGCATGGGTGATTCATGCATTAATATAATAGTAACATAAATATTGAACAAAATAACAAATACAGCACTACTGAAAAGGCAAAACGAAGTATACAAACATAACTGTCAATTAAGTAGGCTAAAGTTTGCAGTTAATAGGAAAGCATGATTTGGATGACAAAAAAAATTAAGATGAAATAAATAATGACAAACACACCTCCAGCCTAGTTTCCAGCCTCCACTTCTACATATGTTCTCCAGATAGAGATAGAATATAGATAAAATTTTCTGTAAATGCGAATCCCGTAAAATACCTTATTAACTTAAATAAATACGGACTTAAGTAATATACTCTCCCTCTCACTGCTATCAGTTAATTACAGAGAAAATTTAATACGACAGAAAAATATTTATACCCTATACCCTGTAACAAATAATTATGTGGCAAATTATTGTTGTTAAAAATTTTTACTGAAATTATTTAGCACATACGTTAAACGCTACACATATACATTTTATTTTATAACATTTTACATACTGTAAAAATTTAAAAACAGTTTCAGCAAATGCACATTTAGGATTTCGCCATTTCTGCTGCATTAAAAAATGTTATACTTTCTGAAGTGAAGTTGGCTGTACACATGACATTTAAGTTTCGCGTAATACCAACAACTGGCATAGCAAACAGTATGGCTTCTATGCGTGTCAGAACAGCCGAGGCGGATGGACACATTAGCAAAACAACACTGGCACAGTAAATACATGTGTTAAAATAAATACCAAAAAAGAATTTATAACGCAACTGCAAATTAATGTGATCGTTTTATGTTAATAGATCAAATCTGATTAAACATAACACAGCTGAATATAAAACCAGTAGCAGTTAATTAGTTTTGGCCAGTTTTTAAAGCATTGTATTCCTGTGTGCATTATCGAAGCATTGTTGTGCATACACTTATTTCCCACTAGAGTCCTCAACTTTTGTTTGGTGAAATAAAATAGCACACATTTGCGGACGCGTATTTGTCCGCCCATTAAAAGAATGCCACGAGTCCGTGGATTAATCTTTATTGATTTTTTACCGATTGAATAGTACATTATTAAACTTCTGCATCTCATAATAGTTGGTTCTGTCTAGCATCCATTTGTGTAGTAATTGGACAGCAAGTCTACTGGACGTCGTTCTAATATAATTTTCCTTATATCAACAACCATTACGCAGTAATTACACGTCCTTGTACAAAAAACTTAATACCTGGAATTTCAATTTTTACAAAATCAAATCTTAAGTAGTGAAAAACCAAACTGTCATGAAAACACAAAAATAACGCGTACAATAATTCTAAGAATTTTAAAGGGGTCCTGTGGAGTCAACTTTTACGAAAATGTTTAAACTTCTAATTCAAGTGAGATTATGATACGCCATAACAAAGAACTACAGAAACAATCGAGCTCAACCAAAATAAATTTAGTTCATCAAATTGGGAGTATTTTGTAAAAGGAACAAAACGTAAATGCTTCTTCAAAATATTACTTTCCTTTTGTGTACGATATTGCAATATTTTTAACCAATGTCCTTACGCACAATCTCAAACGTAATAGAGGAATGTGAAAAAAATGTTACATCGTCACAGCATTTCGACGAGAGGTGGCGCACATTGACGGATCTCAAGCAGCCGATGGTATTTCCCGTCTGCCTCATCGCTGGCAACGAACCGTGGACCACCTCGGAGACTACTTTGAATGATGATGAACAGCTCGTACACTTACGATACGTACCCGTTCACACGAGTGTATACGGTTTGTACGAGAATATATCAATAAAACGGTGATTTCAAGCAGCCATGTTTATCTTTGTTCCTTGCAGGACATTCCTGCATCCATACCCCAAGCCGTGTCACCTTTACAAAATACATGTAGTACACTTTCAACTGTACATAGTACATTTCCTATGTCGGGTCATTTTCGGGAGATAAATGGCACTTCTGTATAAGTTGGCACTTCTGAATCAGCCGTCGTATATTGTTACTAAATCAACGCCATATGGTCCATGAATCTTAATTTTCATGCAATTTTGTCAGTGCAGATACTAGTTTTTAATGAGTTATGCATTTTGTACAGCCGGGGTTCAGTGCTTCATTGGAAACAACCGTAAGTCTTCCTCAGTGTTCACTGTAACTATGATGATAAACCCGGGCGGCGTTTCAGAACGTTACTCTACAAGTAAACTTTTCTCTCTGGCTATCCCAAACGCTTCGAGTAATTGTTTTTTCTCGCTCTTGGCAGTGTCTCGAAGCTACA
Source organism: Clitarchus hookeri (assembly GCA_002778355.1). NCBI lineage: Eukaryota > Metazoa > Arthropoda > Insecta > Phasmatodea > Phasmatidae > Clitarchus > Clitarchus hookeri. Next base: position 282,745 of record NQII01003471.1, on the reverse strand, counting down.
GAGCATCTTGCCAGAGAAAAACATTACGCGCACTATTTCAGCGAGTAACGACGGGTAAACTGAATATGGCGGGATGTTTAGAAGAATTTAAGAAAAACTGACAGGAAATGTTAACTTTCTGGTTACATACACACGCGAGAAAATTACAAATCACCAGTGATAAAATTCCTATTTTTATTTCAAAGTTAGTTTTTATTAAGTTTGCATTTTTAGACGTAATGTTACTGATTAACTTATGGTAAGTTAATATGTTTACGTATAAGTCATACCTAATTTTTCGTAAAATAAAAAATTTGGTGGAAGTGATAAATATATTTTGGAATTTACCTTGGTATCTTAATCAGTACGTATTTGTAAACACAGAAAGCTATTTCCATCGTGGTCGTTTCGAAACCACGATTATTCTTTCTTTCCTCAGCTGTTACTTTGTGTTACTTTACTCTACTCTCGTAGTAACGTTATGGAACGCCACCCTGCTTGCTGCTGCTGTTTTCAGTTACGGGGTGAGTATGTAGTTAAGGTGCCAGGTGACTCCCGCTGCCTTACTAGAGACATACACCTGTCGTTCTGACCAGCCAACTATTCGCTGTCCACGGTAGACTGACCGCTTTTAAGAGCCCTGCTTAAGTTATACTTATATGCACTTTGTGTATGTATTCTTCCGCCGTGTATACAATTAACATTGCCATTGGCATGATCACTTTATTCATGCGCCTGCGAAACCGTATAATTAATAGAAAATTAAATACTTTAAATGTTTGCTTATTTTTACACTTATATACATTACAAAAACGAAACGCAAAATGTATTATTTCTGTATTCACATATATTAACGTAACACTTTTTATTCAACGTTAAAATATGGAGCTACTTTCTTTCCTTCGTTACCAACATTACTCGGCGCACGCTATTCAGCATACCAGTTAAAATGTATGTATACTGGGGCAGTGACATTTTCCAAAGGTTGATTTCATAAAAGATTACTTTGCGGTGAACCATATATAAACGATATGAGAACTGCAGGGGAATTAAGAGGGAGTAGACGGGAAAGCACCGAAAAACCCTCTCCATCTCATCGTCCGCCACACATCCTACATGAGGATACCCTCTCGGAAATTTCGCTCGCTCTGGGCATGACATCGAATCAAGGACACTAACTGTCAAAGGTTAATCTTAAGTAAATACAGCCCCAGCAGCATCGTGTATTTTTTCCCCACGAACAAGTGCAATTTATATAATGGCATGATCTGATTACTCTGGAAATTAATTACATCGAGATAAACATTTCAGTTACTAGAAATTAATTAGAGTGGCATCGTTATCCCGAAGCATTATTTTCATGTATTTATTTGCGTATTGATCAAATACACCAGATGAAAGCTTACGCCCTGCGTGCTGAATCCGACTAAAATATCTGGTATCCAGACTGAGGCTTTTATTTCAATCAACTCAGTTAACGAAGCCACTTTTAATGCCACGGTGACTTAAACCATACAGATTACGTAACGCTTAATGGATTATTTGTAAACTCTCTGTTCAGACTGAAACCACAGCAAATGTGTGCACAAACATAATAATTCAGTTTACGCGTATCCTGCAGAGTAGGTATAGGTTACTCACTGTAAAGTGAGCACTTTTGAAAGTTCTCTCATTTGGAATAACATTCAATAAATATATTTTGTTTTAGCCTTAGACGTAAACTTCAGAGTGCAGTCGAATATGCACATAGTGGCTAGAGCGCTCGCCTGCTACCCATGCGAACCGAGTTCGATTACCGTCGGAGTCGCTCCCGGATATTCGCATGTTAGGAATCCGGTTTTACTATGCTGTGGTCAGCCGGTTTTCTCGGGGATCTCCCAATTCCTCCGTTCTTTCAATCCGGTGGTGCTCCATATCCACCTATCTTCACTCTCATCGGCTCTCAGACCTTGATATTAACAACTTTCAAACGATGTTAAATTTTCTCACAGAAATTGTACAAATTTGTAAGGAATGTCGAGATTATTCGGACATAAAGGAAAATCACACATTTCCACCATTATTTTCTCTATCCATTCATGCATGTGAAAGTTTTATACCCGCTACAATTTTAAGACCTTAAGCAAGATGGGTTTCGTACATTTTCCTGCCATTAGTAACAGAATGATGTTCATAACACGAGCTATTACCATCAAATTGGAGTCATTAAACACGCCAAATTTAAGTAATAACTTAAAATGGCAATATGTAAAAATGCAGAACATTTTTATTGCATGAATTTTTTCCGACCAACATACACTCAAATACGTCATACGACATAATGCAGTATGTATGTTATAAAGTTAATGTAGTTAAATAAGCCGTGGTCAGTTAGACATGAGCTGACAACGTACAAACATTGATTTTAAATTAAAGTATTTCACACAGATATTTTTTAACATTCCTACAATGATATCACTTGACATTCCAACATAGTACGGCGATTATTTAATAAAAATGTTTCTACAATGAGTAAAAGGCTTTTTTAATAAAAAAAAGTATATTGGTACAACCAAATTAATGGTGTGTATACGGGCAATGCATTATTTTATTGTTGAAACCAAATTGTTTTTGTAGTTCTTATTTGGTTACCCCAAACTGTAAGGTTCGGTTGGTACCCTCAACCGGGGTGGCTTTGTCTACCATGAGGTGACTTTGTCTACCATGAGATGACTTTGTCGTACCACTTGGTAAAACATTCAAGTGGCGCTATCTCCCGTTTGGTATAAAGAAACCAGCTTGCGATCGTGTATTCCACTAGGTTAATTTGCTAGCTTGAAATAAAAATGTAAGGGCTTCAAAGCTATGAATTTATCTAATAGATTGATATTTACAAAGTAACAATGGGCTTACATTGTCTCACTGGTCTTTCTAAAAGATTATTCAAGCTATATCATACCTCGAGACAAAGTCACCTCATGTCGAGGTGAGACTTTCCCACTTTTTGGAAACATGTTTTGAAAGTTAAAAAATGTGTATAGTTTTGAAAAGTATGTTAAATTGTTCGTTGCAATCTCTTCTATTCAAACAATAATATAGGAAAAATAATAGCTTTTATATGTTGGTCTGTTTACGCAAGTTTTAAGACAAAATGAGCGAAAAATAAGTCAAACTTAACCCAGTTCACGTTACAACAAAAGACTACGTACATTAATCATTTTCGGTGGTTTTGAAAAAAAAAATGTGAAATCTCGACTAAGATTGGAACGCAGATCACCTGCGAGCGATCTCTACTCCCTAGTTATATCGGCTAAAGTTACTGCTAGTTTAATGGCAATGTTTCTAAAGAAATGCTTTTCAAATGCTAACCAACATACGTAAATACATTTTTTTTTAACTCTAGAGCTTTATTTTCTAGTTTCTTGTTGAACTTGTTCTGTTAGGATTTGTATACCATAATTTAGCATCCATAAATACACCTACATCTAGCGTTACTATCCTAATTGTCTAAAAAGTTACAAACAAACTCTGGAGCTCTATTGGCTCTATATATATATTTATTTATTTATTTATTTATTTATTTATATTTATATATATAGAGTTAATTCAACTAAATAATTTGTCGAGAGCGTAAATTTTTTCGCACGACACAGAGGATTTTGTTTATTCAAGCATGTATTTTGTTAGAGTAAAAACATCAATTTTGTTGCTTCTCAGGTTCCGATTATTCAACAAAATATTTTCTTAGGCTACTAAATATACATTTGGTCCTACAAAGAAAACAGTATTTTGTTGGTTTAAGCAAATCTTTCTCTCGGTGCAAAAATGAGTGTCGTAGGAATGTGGGTAGAGATCGGTATAATTTCCTGTTATAAAACGGCGCCTGGCTAGTGACACAGTCACTTACATACTAAAGCAGATCTCATTTTCTCATTGGCCGCGAACACAGAAGCAAGTCCGCTTTTCAAATTGGCCAAACGAAATTAAGCCATCAAAAGTACAACGTGCTTACTTTTGGTGAAAGACGTCTGGAGAGTGGAGTGGAGAGAATTGGGTGGCTCTTAACATCGAGGTTTGGAGAGCCGATGAGGCACTGAGAGAGAGTGACGGAACGCAAGGGCGGGGGGAACGGGAGATCCCCGAGAAAACCAGCCAACCAGCCGCACCATTCCCACATGCAAAAATCCTGGTATCGAACAAAGTTCGTATTGGTGGGAGGCAAGTATTCTAACCACTACAACACCGCGACCCCATTCGAATAAGTGGATGTCCAATGACACGCATCAAGGTAAAATATACTTTTATAGCACCTACATTGTCATAAAATTATAGCGCGAAATACATGGGATAGAGTGTGCATGCAAGCTGAGCAGTAGGTACTCGCCACGTCTCCCTGCCAATAGCACTGTCAATAACAGCGATCGTAGCATTTCAAATTAGATCACTTTTATGTAATTGCATCGAGGTATTTGTACACTTATTCCAACCTAGTTTTAATGCAAACAGAATAAATTAAATTTAGTCAAAAATTTTAATTCGCTTAAAACGGGCGAGCGTTTTGAAAACTCAAATATAACCCACACACGTTTATCACATGGTGACCATGTGAGTTAAATAGTTGTGTTAGCGATATAGGTGAGATAATGTTGGTGGGATGCATAGGAGACGAAAACCGGTCCACTTCAGCTTTAGTCTGTGGTCCAGACAATCCGAGCTGGGGAAAGAAGAGACCATTGTCAGTATGTAAAAAGAAACCGTCCCAGTCATAGTCGGGAGAGAGCCGGTTCGTATTCTGGTATAACGTGGTCCCATTCCAAGAATCCCGGGGTCATCGCCTTAAGAGGACTATGTATAGTATAGTTCAAATAAGGAAATAATCTTCGCACAGCTGTGAGAGAGGGATGGTAGGGGAGGCGGTGTAGGGGAGGGTGCTCCAGAACGCTCGCCGCTGGAGGGAGGGAAGCCACGTGACACTGCTGGAGCTGTACATTCCAACAGATAACATCGCATTTTACTACCGCGCTTGCGCGGCGCGACTTGCGTTTTTCCGATAGATCACGCGGGGAGCAGCTCTCGCTTAACCGTACTCGGCCGCTGTCACTAGCATAGACTAGAGATGAGATAGAGCGATCTCACTTACTGTGCACAACCAGCAGCTGTGTCCCAACATTGAATGCTTGTCACTTAAAAATGAAGATATAAAAAAACATATGCATCATTGTTGACCATGTTACTTTGACAGTTATGTTGCTTTGGAGTAGGTCAGTGTTGGGTACATGCGCAGAAGACGAATAATCGTTCCACCTCATCTTTAGTATATGGTCACTAGTGAACCGAAATACCCCACTTCTCGTGTGGCGTCAATGGACTCTCCCGACTCCGCCGATGCGTTTTGGTCTTCTGTGCATTTTTTTTTTTTTTTTATCATTTGGATTTCACTATACTAAGACCTTGTACTGTGTTGCAGAATGTTAAAAAAATTCACGTTTTCGCACGAAACTACTTTACGCGCATAGTTTTTAGTGATCTCTGAAAAAATTATATATTTGAGACGATGTAAAAAGACTATTTTTCAAAACAACACGTAAATTACAAACACCATCAGGGCCACGGTAGTATAGTCGTTAGACTACTCGCCTCCCACATAAGTAACCTTGGTTCACTTCCCGGCGGGGTTTTCCCCAGATTTACACATGGCGGGTTTTCTCGGGGATTTCCCGTTACCCCCGTTGTTTGAGGTATTGGAGGGAACGACTACTTAACCAATTAAAAACATTGCCGAGAGTCAGTCGTCTGCTGAACATGTTGCTAAAGAAACCTGCGTAAACGCAATTTTTTAAAAATAAATTGTTAATAATGACTTTTTAAAATTATTTTATACATCTTTGAAAGTTTTTAATTTTGTATTTTTTGTATAATTTCGTTATTTTTTACGTTCAAGGTCATACAAAGTTACGAGGTCAAGGTCAAAGGTCATGTTCAAGGTCATTTGGATTCAAAATGCGGGTTTGGTGACATATCATGGTGTCTGGTCGATTCCAGTTCCCCTCTAGGCCAAATCATTCGAAATTTTAATTTTTTATAATTTTTAAAAATAAATGTTTAAGATAAATTTTATATTCTGTAAATTATTTTTAGCAGTTTTATATTTTTCTGGCATTAAAAATATTGCGCCACTCCCGACGAGAAGCAGCGTAGGCCTGCATCTTACTGCTGTGAATAATGTTAGATGTAGGTCCGAGATAGCGGCGGGAGGTAAGTGCGTCTCAGGGCTAGGCCTCGTACGCCTACAGGGGAGGGAACCCATGCGTCGTGACAGAGAGGGATTGGGGGGATGACTACCTCCCTAAATGTATAGGCGATTCACTGTAAAGTGAGCACTTTATGAAGGCTTGTCATCTGGAATAATAGTAAATAAATATATTACATTGTAGCCTTACACGTTAACTTCAGAGTCCAGTGAAATATTTTCACTGTGGTTATTACTTATGTATGGCAATATTTATTTCAAAAAGTGGTGGAAGGATAAAAAATGGCTGATAGGAAAAACGTAACTAGGGCCTTAAAGGTGCTTACTTTGCCATGGACAGCCTATGCCTATAGGTAACCTATAACTAAGAAGAGAAAGGGAAAAACCGGCGGCGTAATCACCGTAAACACCCTTTCGACAGGAAAGAATTCAAAATGATTGCATGCATTAATAGAACATGCTACATAAGGCAGTGAGGTAAAGATTGTTCACCGTAAAGTGGGCATTTTTGAGGCCCTAGTTAGGTTTACGTTTCAGCCATTATCTACCCTTTGACAAATTTTTTAAAATAAATATAGCCATGTAAGTAATAAACACAGTGTGTGTATACCACCGATCTTGGAAGTAAATGTCTAAGGATACAATAAAATATATTTGTTGACTATTATTTCAAATGAGAGGGCTTTCAAGAGTGCTCACTTTACCGTTAACAGCCTACAGGAACCATGCAATATATTAGTGGGTAGAGAAGTACTGGGAGAGAGGGGGTGGGACCTCGTCGTGCAAGAACGGTCCCTAGCGAGGGATTATTGGCAGCAATACGACAATCGCACAAAATTGCTTTGTTCTGTTGTCGCCGCTAGGGACGCCCAGTGCCAAAACCCGAGCTCTCTAAGCCGCCTCCTGATTGGCTGGAGCCGCCAACCAATCCCACATCACTCCACCAGCCATCTCATTTCCCAGTTTCACGCATGTTTTCATTACGAGGATTATGTAGTGAAACATTTTCTGTGAAATCGTTTTTTGCGCGAAAACAAGTATCTCGGTACACTTAAGTTCTGAAATACGACTTTTTTCCGAAAAGGTAAAAAAATAAACAATCATCCATGTCTCTACCTTACTAATTATCATATTAAGTGCACCTGTTCATAGAGAAAAAAATTCGTGAAAATTGTCAAAAATCGCATTTTTAACCTACTTTCCGAAGGAAAGAAAGGCTAATGAGATCACATTCCTATCTGTGTGACTGTGTGCGTGGGTGTGTGTATATGGATGTGTAAGAATTGTGCGCGTGTGTGTCCCCCCTTTCACTTTCTTAACGCTTCAACCGAATTTCTCCAAACTTGACACACATACAACACTTAAGGACACCTGACTTTAATAGTTTTAAACCATGCCAGTCACTTACTTTCAAAACGGCGGCCATTCTAAAATATTGGGTGATATGTCATATCTTGCGAACCATTAGACAGATTTAAACCAAATTATGTTTGCTGACAGAGCATTGTGTAAGCATTAAAAATTTAACATAAATATTTCTGTTGGTCCGCCATTTCGTAAGATAGCACCAATTGAAAAAATAAATATTTTACATTGTACCTCAAATGTTATTTAACCAAATCTGTCCCAATTTGGCAGGTAAGTAATACTATGGTAGGTCATGTAAATGTAAATTATCAAAGTTGATTACTTACATATTTCCAAAATGGCGGCAATACAAATGTTTTACGTTTATTTGGTATATCTGTTATACCATTTAACCAATTTCGGCCAAATTTTGTATACTGAAATTAACTATTAGAAGCATCATTCAAACCAACAATAACCACTTTTGTCCGCCATTTTGTAACGTACCGCCATAGTAATAAATAAATGTATTATATCATAACTCGATAAATAATAAACCGATTCCTACCAAATTTGGTGAACAAGTAGTACTGATGCAGATGATGTTAAGTGATATGTTTTAAGCATGTCTTACACTTATTTAAAAATGGCGGCCATATAGCTATTTTTGCTTAGAATGCTATATAGTTGAAACTATGTAATCAATTCCAACATAACTTTGTAAGCTGGCAGCAGACACAACAACTATTAACTATGTGTTAATTGAGCATCTTGAGTCCACCATTTTGTACGATAGTGCCAAACGAGTAAAGAATTTTTTTGTTAATTCCTCGGGAAACAATTGACAAATTCCTTCCAAAGTTGGCAAACAAAAATTACTGCAGCAGGTGGTTCAAACTGGTAGGTTTATGTAGGCCAGGCACTTATTTTCAAAATGGTTGCAATTCAAATATCTTAGCACAGTATATTTAACTAACAAAACAAATTCCAACGTTATTTTGTATGCTTGCAGTGCCTATTAAGACTATCAGATTTGTCTATCAGAGCCTTATTTCTCTGCCATTTTTTAAATAGCCCTACCATTAAAAAATTATTAATGATTTTATCTCGTACCTCGGGAAACAATCAACCCATTATTACAAAATTTGGCGAAGATGATGTATTGTGGTAGGTAATCATATAAATAAACATTTTTTTATAAGTAGGACGTGCTTATTTTCAGAATGGCGGCTATAAAATCTTTTTTGGTTTTTGGGCGATATCTACGAAATTATGACATGTATTTTAACTTACATTTGTATATTGGCCCTATACAATCATCGAAATTGCTACTACGTTACTTTTTTGTTTTCCATTTTTTAAGATCGGCAAATGAAAATTATTGAGGTTTCATGACATCCCTCGAGGAATAATCAACCGATTCCCACCAAATCTTACATTGAAAAATTTCGAATAAATTTGTACCAAACTGTGCACACTATAAATGCTATAGAATGTAATGCAAACTTTGATAGTTTAAATGGGTTAGTCAACAATGCTCAAAATTTCCACTTCATAAATCATTTAGGTAAGTTTTAAATATATATTTTTAAAATTTATCAAATTCAACCGAAATTTGTATAGAGACAGTATATATTAGAAGTGTCTTTTTCTGGCATACATGCAAAATAGCATAAAATAAGAAAATAATGTTTTATATTTCATATCTCAGGGACCGAACAACCTACTCCATTAAATCCTTCACACAGGTAGCGGTACGGTAGACCATGTAAATATTCATTTTTATGTGGCTTAGTCACTTATATTCCAAATAAAGGCCCAGTAAATATTTTAGGTTAGTAAACCCTATCAATCNATTTTTATGTGGCTTAGTCACTTATATTCCAAATAAAGGCCCAGTAAATATTTTAGGTTAGTAAACCCTATCAATCCAAACATTAGACTCATTAAACCCGAAGTTGAAGCTCCAAATCTGGCCTCCGTAATACTAGCTTAGAGTACGAGGTTNCAAACATTAGACTCATTAAACCCGAAGTTGAAGCTCCAAATCTGGCCTCCGTAATACTAGCTTAGAGTACGAGGTTTTCTGGGTTCAAGTGCTCGGTAAGGCATGCATGCATTTGTATTGTCTCACTACTGTTGCAAAAGTTTCTGGTTTCAATTCTACAGTTATTGCTTTCAAAGAGAAATTATGACCTTCCTACCAACTCAGCTTTAAAGAAATGATTTAAAAATTAATTCCACCTATGTTGAGGAAAGCAGACTCATTGGCTATATCAGTAACTTCTTCTTAAAACGTGCCAATGCAGTTTCCTTAAGCGGTAAGAGAAAAGTGCGATTATACTCACGTATTTTAATCTGCCGACTTCCTTTGCATGTAATAAAGTCCCNTTAAGCGGTAAGAGAAAAGTGCGATTATACTCACGTATTTTAATCTGCCGACTTCCTTTGCATGTAATAAAGTCCCTCTGTCACAGATCTTATCTTCACAGTATAGCGTTTCGACAGAAACCCAGCATACCTTGCGCATAGGGGCGATCAAGCGCTAGGGACGCGTGCTAGTGTCGCCCGTATCGCCACGTTGCTTCTTGACCATAAACGTAAAGTTACATAGTTCATTCCTCTGTATCTCAGTCTCGACCATTAGTTATTGCAGTTCATCCCTTCGCGCACTGTCGCTCGCACAGCATTTTCCCAGTCCCCTATACTCTATCTGTACTGGAGGCCGCGGAGGCTGAGAAGTTAGACTGCTCGCCTCCCAACAGATCCCCGGCCGGCCCACTCCATGATATTCGCTTATGGGAATCGTGCCGGAAGATAACGCTGGTCGGCGGGTTTTCTCGGGGATCTCCCGTTACCCCCGCCCTTTGATTTCGGCGCTGCTCATTCTCACCTCAATCACCCTCATCGGCTTTCAAGCCCTCGCTGTTATGAGCCACCGAAATCTCTTCGCTTCACTTCTATCTGTATTGGCTTTTCTGTGCCCTTCAATCCAAAGGAGTTGGCAGAGCATAGGCTATTACAATCACAGTAGCATTCCAGGAAGAAAGCAACAGTATCGTTACCGTGCAAACTTAATAAATTATTGTCTGCAACCGCAGTAAGCAAACTCTTGCGTCACCAATTAGAAACTAACTACATGTTCACGGATATTNGGAGTTGGCAGAGCATAGGCTATTACAATCACAGTAGCATTCCAGGAAGAAAGCAACAGTATCGTTACCGTGCAAACTTAATAAATTATTGTCTGCAACCGCAGTAAGCAAACTCTTGCGTCACCAATTAGAAACTAACTACATGTTCACGGATATTTACTAACCGATGCTGGTTAAACTGACATAGTAAATACGCTATTATTTAATTGTGAAGAGAAACAAATTTGAACGTTATTTTCTTTTTAACTATATGCTAAACATTGGCATGTGCTAGCATTAAATGAGTCATATTTATAATTAGCATCATATTTGTACAAAACTAGGAAGAGCTGGAAACACGAAAATCAATGTCGCCATCTTGGTGGGCAATGTTCGTCCTGTAACTCCGCCTGTGATGTGGCCAATTTTCGTCTTGTAACTCCGCCTGTGATGTGGCCAATGTTCGTACTGTAATTCAGTAACAACGCGCTGTAGGACATACATTTATAGGGACATTTTTGATCCCAGGAATCACCACCCGAAGTTTGTTACAATTGTTTACATATATTAGGTAAATGCATTCTTCTTTCACACGCATCATAAATAGTATATTTATGAAAATTTTTGGTTGTGTGTGAACTACTTTTTAACGAGTTCCGCATGTTGAATAGTCAGGTAGAGTGTTACATTGGAAAACACTGTACTTCTACCTTAAACAATCCCCGGGTTCAATCCCCGGCCGGGTCATCGGATTTTCGTATGTGGGAATCGTGCCGGACGATGCCGCTGGTCGGCGAGTTTTCTCAGGAAATGTAATTAACTATTTTGTGAATGCCAAATCAAATAAAAAATATGAATTAGTACATAAGCATCTTATCCAATGATTCGTGACATCGCTGTTACAACTTTTTTGTGAGAAACAAAGAAAAGTACACTCTGTATTTACATTTACTGACTTATAGTACATAAGTATAAAGAAATGACTACCATCTCTTAATTACATATTTTTTTCGTATTCATATTACAAGGCCTCCTCTTTTATGTCGCGTAACTTCTGTAAAGTTGGTAACGTTTTAACATTAATTTTAATATATGTCTATATTTTCCTAAATCAAGACAAAAATTATTTTCGGCTTCCTTCATAAATATAAAAAAATCTCGTTCCTGCGTGTTATTAAACAATACGCACTTTTTTAGGAGTTAAACTTAGAGACACGCTTTTAAAAACCGACCTGAAAAGTTCAAGCACGAGTCTGTATAAACAACCCGTGAGGCGCCATGTGTTTGGCACGAGACAAACTGCTAGCGAAAATTCTTTCTCATACTTTACTATCAAACGAAAATTTTAATTTTCTGTCTCTTGCAAATAAAAATAGTAACAGGAATCACTTTTTATAATACAGAATATATTAGTAAAAAATATGAAATGGGAAATGTTATCTAGTTTAGACGGTATGGAATATGAAATGTTATATCAGCGAACGTTCCATACATAAAGTATATAATAATCACGGGTATTTAACAGAAATGTAACGCACAGCAACAGTTTAGCTGCAGAAAAAGAAGTCCGCGAAAACAAGGTTAATACTGCCGTTTACGTGTCGTTATTTGCGTGTCTGAGGCACGGAAGGTAGGAAGCGATAAGGGTTACAATGGCACGCGTGTCGAACGTCACATCGCCTCTAAGCGTAAGACACTAAACTGTCGAGCAATTTTTTTTAATTTCAGCATCGATTAACGACGATACACTAAACGATTGTTCTGTTATTAAATAATTTTTAAATTTTGTAGTGAATTTAAGCATACCGTCCTAATATTAGTTTCGCAAATAATATTGAGATATGTAAAGCAGCCTGGAAATTGAATTTTCAGATGTGTTTACACTCTAAATTCAAATTAGCGGAAAACCACTGATTCGCAGTGAAATTCAACTACTCTAATCAGTGAAAATGCCTCCACTTAAAATCGGTGTAAAACTACTGATTGTTTCAATGAAAGAATTTCACTGATCTAATACGTAACAGCTAACTGCGTGCGGTGAATATTTCCGATATTCACTGTTTATATTGTTTACTTCAACTGAGTTTAAAAAGTAAAAAAAATCGCAGTGACCAAAATTTGAAACCACAGCATCCCGCTTCCTATCCGTCACGTTACCAGATGAGCTACGAAACCAACGTTGAGTTTAAGTGGGGACAAATTTGTATCATATTTCTTTATTTAACATATGTAGGTTTAAATTATCTCTTTCCTTTTAGCTTTAAGTTTAATTGGTATCATTAGAATTGCTAAAACACATAGTACGTATAAATTCTCTCACGTCGTCACTTTTAATGCTGTTTAAATATTTAAACTGAGCGCTATGATGATTACGTGTAAACGAAATGATGTGCTGTATGTTCATGTCGCCTGGTAAAATGGCATTTTAAATTACGAAACTTATACATGTATATAACGGGTTTTATTAGTTAATACGTTGTTATATTCATTTATATTTATATATAATGGGTTTCATTAGTTTGTGCGTTATTTCATTTGGTAAACCTTGTTTAGCTGATCCATCGGTCAGAAAAAAAAAACTAATCCCTCGTTAACAGTGAATGAAATGGTTGAAAAATAAGTGGAAAAAGACACAGAATTAATAAGTGAAGGAAAACTGTATCACTAATTCATTAGTTTTAATCGACTGAATTGCTTGTTGGATAAATCAGGTAATATAACTGATTTTAACAGTGAAATCTTCAATGATACGTATTTAGAGTTTAAAAACCTCAAACTTATTTTTTAAATATGCAAGATGTTTCGCAAAATTAAATTCGCTGCAATTGCGGAGTGTGATTACTTTCATTTTGAAACCAGGTGATGACCACGTGTATTAGTTTTGTTATGAAGACGTGTAGTTCAGGGTCAATGACACGCAATTCACGCTCCACGTTCAGTTGGCACCGCAACTGCGCATGGCTCATACAACAACTATTCAACTCCTTAACTAAAGTCTACATTTATAAAAGTAAGTCTCCTCAACACTGGCTGACTTATCAACGCACGTCCCACACATCTGGTCATAGAAACGTGACATTTTAGACGTTGCTTCCTAATAGCAAGGAAAAGCCCGACACCTATAAAAAATAAACATATTTTTTTTTTTTACAAAATTTGGATTTTGAGAAATTGAAAATGAGTAAATCGATTATATTCCGCGAATTTATCTATACCTCAAAAGTTCCACGTAAAATCACGGTGTTTCTTGCTTTAAAATATTACGTATAAAAAATCACAGAAATCCTTTTCAGAATTGTCCGAAATGTATCCCATAACGGGAGGAGAATAGGTAAAATATCTTTTTCTTTTATGGAGTTTTTAATATCTCTTTATCCCGTAAAATGAAAACATTGGCGTAATTTTTACTTTTAAATTGCATAAGATCTCATTTGAGGATTTTCGGAAATTAGCCTTACGGAGATAATAAGGGATAAAATCTGATTTCACAGCATTTTAATATCTCTTAAACGAGATGAGAGACTCAAGTATTTTTCTTCAGAAGATTACCCATAAAAATGCAACAAAATTAATTAAATATCCTTAATACATTATTAAAATTACGGTTGGGGTCAGTATAACCACGAGCAATAACTCTTTTTTATTTCTATGTCACAGACTTGTTCGATTTTAAATCCTAATTATTAGCTGGTGTAGCCGCGAAGTCTCAATTATACAAATGGTTGTACTGCCACATTATAAGACATAACACATTTAACCCACTGTCGCAGTTCGTATTTAGGTCGTGTTTTCCTCACACAAATATTATAAAACTATTGATAATTTGACACGAAACAGGTGAAAAATGTACTTTTACTGAACTGACTAGAGAAATATGGCTCCTTAAGAGCAGGTTCCGTGAGCCAAGTGTATCACTCGGGAATATTTGCATCAATCTTTAAGTAGTACGTCCTATCTTGTTATTTTTTCCTTTACTGGCCTAAGTGAATTTCCAAAACATAATATTAAGAAATCAATTTGAACTTCTTAATTTTATAGGGTTGGAACTATTAATGAGACATTTGAATGCTGGTAACTCTTGTATACAGCACTAGTTGTTACAGTCTATAGTTTTCTATTTCTAAACAGCTAACTTTTTTGAAAAAGAAAAAGAAAAAAAGTAATGAAGGATATAAACCACAAAATTAAATTTCAATTAAGNATACAGCACTAGTTGTTACAGTCTATAGTTTTCTATTTCTAAACAGCTAACTTTTTTGAAAAAGAAAAAGAAAAAAAAGTAATGAAGGATATAAACCACAAAATTAAATTTCAATTAACCAAAAAAATTATTTACAACTCTATGGTCTTAAATTTTAAATATTTTAAAAAGAATTCACTTCTAAAAATAATATTTTGCAGGCGCTCTCAAGAAGATTAAATTAAGTTAAAATTAAGGTTTAATTTTTTTTAAATTCTATTATCATAGAATTTTACATTATAAAATTTCGTATATTTTAAAGCCATATTTTTGCTTAAGTACCAATTCTGTGTTTTCTATGCGTTGTTTTACGAACACAGTCAAAAATACTTCATAGAAAAACTATGCACTGCACCAAAATATAACTGTATATGATGGTTTTTTTTATTCAAATATATAGTCTATAAAACAAACCCATTCAAAATAAATGAGGTAGTTCAACTTCTGTTCCTGATTTTATGTTAATTAATCTGCGCACTACCAGAATTCTCCATAGTCCTTAACATACACAGAAAAAAATGTCTGTGCTTGTTGCAGTGTACTAGGCAAAACGACGCTCTTCGGAAACTAGTTGCCAAAGATTTTCTAGTAACCCTACAGCTAAAAAATGTAAATTTACAACATGCAATTTTATAACACGAACAAAGCTGTTTACGTTGCTCAATGTTTATAATAAACTTGAATCCTACAGCACTTGCTTGTTAAAATGCAACATTAGTTTTACACATTCCGCAGTAAGGTTTTGTGAAATTTACTATCGTCGTGAAATTACCTTTGGCAACTATAATTCGAAATAATTCATTGTACAAGTACAAATAAAAATGTACAGTTTGTTGAGCGACGATGTACATGGCACTCGCGCTCGCGGAGACACGTGCGTGGTATTGGTGGGTAGCGGGTTGGGATCCAGGAGCATACAAGGACAGAGTCCCAACTCAGCGGTGCAACGAGAGGAACTTATTAATGTGTTGTGCAGTACTGCCAACGCCAGAGCACAGAGCAAACTACACATGCTCACTTTGTTATGTTGGAAGACGTTTTTCTTCGCCCGCCTGTATTATTTTTATTACTATTTTAATAGTGGCCAACGTTTTCTGGGCAAAATTATTGATCACGCCATTTATCGGAAGTTATTTCACACCACAAATGCATTAGTGAGAATAATAGTCGTGATTGTGAAGATGAAACGCTACTTTACAGACAATGTCAAGCAAATATTGACAAGAAAGCACGTGGCACGAAGTGGAGGATATGAGAGGCATGTAGGCCGAGACAGCTGTGCTACCGCCATCGAAATGAAGACAACCAAGCACGTGTTTCTACAATGTCTGAAGTGGAAGACCCCGTGAGCGATTATTGTATATTTACGCGATGCACAGGTAATAAATGTTCCCACCCTGAATGCAAAGACTATCGTAACTCAAAATTACTTATATACAATAAAATGTAAAACAATTTGACTTTCTTTTTTTTTTAATTGCTGTATCAGCAAGGGATTTTGCACGAGAGTGCAATTCGGTATTTTGAAAACTCTATAAAGTATAAAAAGGAAAGTTAATGATTTGTCATTTTTCCGAAGTACAACGCTCATTTATCTACCGTATATCTTGTAAAAGTAAATAGAATACCGCGACAGTCTAAGACTCCTTCCGACACAAAAAATGCACAAAATCAGTTTTTTGAGTTACGATTGTCTTGCATTCACGGTGCGAATTACGCAATAAATTTTTCCCAATGCGGAAGTAATAAGAGCGTAGAAACTGGAGCACGGGGACAGATTCGTTTGCCGCTATGCGAGTGGGCGGGTTGCGGGTTGGGATCCACCGCGGGGCAAGGCAGGTGCGCGGAGTTTACCTGATAGCGAGGAGACGGACGACCCAGCGATGCGTCGCTCCCGGCACCGTAGCGACTACTGTCCCGCTAGAGGGGCGTACCTCGCGTGGCGCGCCGTGCGAGAGAGACGGCAGACGACGCGCATGCGCAGCAAGCTGTCTGGAGTGATGTAGTAGCGGGCAAGATGGGAGGGAGGGGTAGACGTGCGCCAACCCTTCTCCGCCTGCACAACCCCCGCTCAGTAACACATAGTCAGTGATCTGTTACCTGCAGTCCATTCACTGTTACTTACAACTTTTCTGGAGCCCTGCTCCAGTTATACTTCCTGTCTCATGCGACAAACTAAGTCTGCAAAATTACACCAAATGTACCATGCACAGCATTCGTGCGCATTCAATGCAATAATATTTTGCATAAAGAACTATTTTTCACTAGGCATTACCAACACATCTTTTTTCTCACTGTTTTTATTCACATTAATTATAAATTAAATATTATAATTTATAAAAAAAATTAAAGTAAATATTTCTATTTAACAAAAAATAAGGTACTTTTATGTGAACACAAGTACAAAATGCTTGTGATACGTGATATGTTTAGGAACCAACCAAACACGTCATTCACGGGGTGATTTTTAAAAGGTTTGATTAAAAAAGTGCGAAGAAACAGTGAATAGACTATAACTCCACTCGCGAATTCTTTACACTTTTCGAATCAAACATTTGGAAAATTACACAATTTATGACATGTTTCGCATATTTCGGCCGTTCACTTAATTTATTTAAGGTAAGAGATCATGAAACAGCACAGTTTTGTCTATTGTGTCGCAATTATAAAGATTTATTAATACACAAAATCTGAGTATAATTAACTTGCTTTTATACCAAAAGCAGCCTGACGATAGTTAGATAAATGTGCTAATTTATGTTACCACTTAAGAAAAACATCGCCTACAATTACGACAGACCCAGTAGGGTTCTCCCACGAATAAATTTTCGTAGTTTTTTTAATTCAATTTATTTATAGAAGTATTGCATATTCTATTCAAAACCATACCTCCAGATGATTACTGGCATCTTAACATAAGCCATAACACAAAAAGATTAGTTTTATTGCCAACGTACACAGTAACAAACCAAAGCCTTGGAATACTTATCATAAGGATGACTTAACTAAAGGAATGTTCATAATACACATTACCATCAGATAGCATATATATTAATAACTTCTCTACACATTTATCTAAAGGTCCTTATGCAGACCTGTTTTTCTTTCAGAATGGCTTTCCCGCAATCATTTTCAAACCAAAGATTTACTAACATGTTTCGACGTAGTAATGTGCTCGCAAGATGTGTTATTCCATCGCGTATTGCATACATTACCCCAACCAATAAACAATACTCTGCTAAAGTTAGCTACCAGAGTCTTAAATAAATTTTATCCACTAACTACAAATTAAAAGGAAATTGCCTTAACCATATAAGCATGTCACTTTTTCTTTTATATTATGATTTGAAAATATTCTTGCTGGATTTTAGATTTAACTCGCGCCCTGTAGGTTATGAGCTCGATGTGTTTTCCACTACAATGATTCAATAAACACATAGCATTGTATTGCTTTTCACTTTGCTATGTTATGTTTGTAATGTATTTATGTTATACTTTACTACTTTGAAGATGTATTTAAATATCATCCCACGAAAAATAAACTGACGTAGTTAAGGTTATAACTTACACATTTTCTAGTATGGCACATATAATTTATTTTAAGCCTGGCGTTAAGGCTCGCAATTTAAAAAGTTATGAGCAATGTCACATGGTAATTATTCTCTCACATATGCATGGAGCTGTAACGAAAACTGTTGTATATTAGCATATGCCAGTTGTTATTACAAAGTAGCATACATCTCCCCACGCATATTACTATGCCAACCAAACATAAACTGAAAAAAAAATATTTCATCCGCTATTAATTACTCACATTTTCATACTTTGATTTTAGTTAGCTGAAAATAATTATAAATCGACATAGAATACATAATTGCATTCCAGAAATATACCAAATATTTGCATTTCAACACAACCTGTTTCCAACCTTACCAACTACTGTAAACGCTAACAGTTGGAGGCGTTGCCAAGAACACGAGTACCAACAGTTACAAAAGTATATTTCCCAAGTAATAACCAATGCACAACCAACAACATACAGTTACATTTCAAGAATCTCTGTTCCAAACTAGCCTGAACCATTAACTAAATAAAATTAATTATACGTTTTTTATTTTAAAAACATTATATATATATATCCTATGTGGGCAAAATGTCTGCAACGCAATGCAGGTCCAACGTAACAAAAAGTGCCAATCACCAACTGTTATATTCACAACATTGTTTCAACAAATGAGGAACAAATCACAGTTTAGAGAAAATAACATTCGGGAAGTCTTCTTATGCTGTAAAAATTAATGTTTTTTTTTTAAGTTTATTTTTATTAGTAAAATTATGTTGAATATACAATGCTGTTCCAACAAACGTTTACACGCCAAATGCCAATAGCATGTTTTCCACCAAGTAACAGACACATTACCAACAAGGTTAGTTTTAAATAATAATATTGCTTTTAAACAATAAGAGAAAATTATAGTGTTATTACATAAGAAATATGGCAATTACAATTATTGGTTTTATGCTGTTTGCGCAATGTTCGCCCAATACAAGAAGGAGGCGTTGTTTTCATTCAAACAGATTGTTCTGTAATTTTACATAAAACGTTGGTTGCTCAACGTAGGCCCAACAGGAAAACACATGCCTATTAATAAGAGTAGGTTTATAACTTGTTATCATTTATAAACCAACCATTTAAAATTTAAAAATATACGCTTGCAATAGGTTGTGGCAATTTCTGATTTAGTGACACCATGCCACGGGTGAAACAAAAAAAAGAGGGGGGGAGTGCTAAAATAATATCTCGTAAAATATTCGTGCTATAGTAAAATTCGCAGCATCTTTACACATTTTGAGCGAAACATTTGAAAATCACCCTATGTATGACGTGTGCTGTTTATTCCAAAAATGTCGCCATCACAAGCGTTTATTAATCATGTTAATATAAAATAAATTAATTTCTGGTTTAAATTGGCCTTTTAGTTATATTTGAGATATAAACTTCTAATCAATATATTTGATTTATATGAATAAAATCTGGGAGAAAATAGGTGTGTTGGTAAAGCCTAGAAGGAAATATTTTTCAATCAAAATATTATTAAATTAAGTGCCCACAAATACGGTATGTTCCCCTTCGGTGTATTCCTCTAGATATTGCTAAGCTTACTTTTCATGAGGTGGAGGGAATAGCCTTGACGTGAAATATGAGCAGGGCTTCAGAAAAGTTGGAATAAACCATTATTGGACTATAAAGCAATCTTTCGTTGGCATTTTGCGTTGGGCTATTGTTGTATTAATGTGTGTGCTTCCCCCCTACATACAGCCAACATTTCCAGCCAAATGCCGACGTTGCGTCCACTTAGGTTGCGACTGGGGAGGATGCTGCGGTCCACGCCCCTGCTAGGTCGAGGGGGGGGGGTGGATAATAGCAATCCCCTCGAACACGCGTCCATTTATTACCAATTGTTTGATGGTCTCACGCCCACCAATGCGTGTGGTTTTTTTCTGTCGTGATGCAACTAATTTTCCGGAACTTTCAAAGCGGTATTTTCATGGTTACTTCCAAATTTTCTGAAGCCCTGCTAAAGTTCTACTTCCAAGATATTCCTCCGCCTTATGCAAAGAGAGCTTAAAGGGACAATGCACCACATTCCTGCGCAATCAGTGTAAACATATTTTGCATAAAAAATATTTCTTACTGGGCACCTGTTTTCTCACTGTTATTAATCATATTTAATTATAAATGAGTTAATATACCTTAAAGACTGAATATAAGTTTAAGTTCAATTTAACTAAAAATATGGTATTTTCACTTTAATAGAAGTGTAAAACGCTTGTGATACATGGCATGTTTAAGAAATAACCAAACACGTCACATGGGGTGATTTTTCCATGTTTGATTAAAAAATTGAAAAGAAACCGCGAATAGACTATATACACTGTTCACGGTTAACGGTGAACTTTTAGAAACCAACCTTTGAAAAATGTCACTGCCATTGCATACATGTGTTTTGACGGGCACAGTGACTGGCATCCACCCAGTAAAGTTGGTACTTAACGACGGACGGAAAGTACTTATATGCCTTAACGTTAAATTAAAAGTTAGGTAAACATTTGTGGACACTAATTATTTCTTTAACTTTCTGTTTTCTTTAAATGTATATAAGAGTAAGAATGAGCAAAATAGTTAAGTATTTACTTTGAAATAATTTTACAGTTTAGCCAACGTACGAATAAATAGATCAGCCTCATGGCAATGTTGATTTTACATNTTACTTTGAAATAATTTTACAGTTTAGCCAACGTACGAATAAATAGATCAGCCTCATGGCAATGTTGATTTTACATACGGTGGAGACAATGTGCATACAAGCATCTTATGCAGGGCTTTCAGAAGCGCTCATTTTACCGCGGATAGTCTTTAATTTCCGCTAGTCATTTGTGCCCAGATATTATATATTGTATGAGCGCGTATTAAACCCGATTGACATTTGTAACGTTATTGCTCTGTAGTAGGATCTACACTTCCATGACACTTGCACGCCTTAGTATCACTTCGTGGGATTTCATTCTTTTCAACGTGTTTCATAGCATTTTGCCTATTGTTACCGGTGTAAACCGAGCAAGGCGGTGCAGCGGTACAGCTTCAGACTCGTATGATGGAGGACCTGGGTTCAAATGCCGCTCCTGACATCCTGCTTTCGATTTCCCATGGCCTACCGAAGTCGCTCCAGGAGGATGCTGGAATGGCTCCTCACTACAGACTATGGCCTACCGAAGTCGCTCCAGGAGGATGCTGGAATGGCTCCTCACTACAGACTATGGCCGACTCCTTCCCCATTCCTGCTTCCTTGAGGACGTTGCTCCGTCTCTAATGACCTCGCTGTCGAAGAGACGTTAAGCCCTACCGACCTATTCCCAGTGCAGGGGTATTCTATGCTTTAATTCATGTTTTACTATTACTTTGTCCTGTGATGCTGTTCGGTTCCTGTGTACAGTCTATAGAGAATATTTGTCTCGTAAACTGTTTGGCATCTACAGCGTCTGCTTCAGATCTCCTCCTTGCTTGTCTCTTTATGCCCTAATGCAATTGGCGAATTAAAGGTAATTTCAAACATTCAAGTCTGGATCAATTAATGCTTTTTGCTTTAACGTAGAGCCTCAGCCTGTCAAGTTTTTACTAATACGAACCATTTATTTGTTTAATTGATTGTGGTAGAATAGTAGGTATTTCTTCATTGTCGGAATTTCTCATTGCATTCTGTATTCAGGATTGTAAAACCGTAAGTGTTAGTTACATTTTTAAAACACAGTGGTTTCTTCATTAATATCTGTAAGAAACTGAAGGAATATAATTTCGCTGTTTAATACAGTTAACACCTACAACGCTTCACGAACCAGGCGGCGCCCTGGCAGCTGTAAATACATTGACGTTCTTTAACAATTTCACTGTGCATGAATAAAACTATATGGTCCAAGGCAATGATGATTGTACATGCGGTGTAATGATAAATAATGAGCAGAAAAAATATCCAAAGCTGGTTTTTGAAAACGCTCGATTAACTGCAAACAGCCTATTTATATTCGCGCGGTAGAGCTAGCTACGACTCATGCACGCAATATCAATCATCTCGTCACCTCACCATCGCAGCCATGTAGAGGCATCGCATATATATATATATATATAGTCTATTCGCGGTGTATTCACACTTTTTGAATCAAACCTTTGAAGAAAAAAACCCATGTTTCAATGTTTCATAAAAATATATCGTGTATCAAAAGCGTTTTATACTTGTGTTTACACAAAAGTACATTATTTCTGGTCAAATAAAACAAGTAGTTATATTTAATCTATAAATTACAATATTCCAAATATTACTAATATTTAAAAAGACAAAGAGAAAATAGGTGTATTGGTAAGAAAGAAATGTTACGCGAAGTATTATTACACTGAGTGCCAGAAATGCGTTGTGTTGGACATCTGGTGTAACTTTCTAAGCTTTGTTTGAATGAGGCGGAGGAAATCCTGGAAGTAGAACTTTATCAGGGCTTCAGGAAAGTAGGACGTAACCGTGGATGGACTATATACGGGACTTCTAGCGGTGATGCCACAATTTTATGGCGTAATGTTTAAGGCGGAGGTTTACAAAATGACCATACACCATTTGAAGGTTGCGTATTGGAGATCTCATACTTAACCATTTTGCTTATAATTTTTTTCATCCGAAGCTTAGGTAAATATTGATTTACAATTTTAATGCATATTCTCTTGAGTTTTATTATATCTCTTCTATTTTGAATTTAGGCAAAATTATAGTTTTAGAAATGCTTTTTTCATTGCAAATAGAAACGTGAACAAAAAGAAGTTTAAGTGGCCAAAGCAAGCAGCCAACAGCCAACTTCAAAAGCACCATAATCTCCAGAGTAGTCTTTAATTTACACAGAGAGTTCATTTGAGACGGAGACAAAAAATGCAAAAATACATACGCCTTCACTGAATATTACAAATTGTTAGACAATAATTAGAACATCGACACTCTTCATGCACATCTTTCTATTGAATTTAAATCTCAATGAATCCAAAATTNTACATACGCCTTCACTGAATATTACAAATTGTTAGACAATAATTAGAACATCGACACTCTTCATGCACATCTTTCTACTGAATTTAAATCTCAATGAATCCAAAATTCGGTACTTTTGTTAATTTGATGTGTGTCCTCGTCAGTGGCGGTTATGTGCTTATGGGACAGGTGAAGCAGAATCTATTGAATGGCCGCTATGCTGAATGAAATGCAATCGTTACTCCGGCGACATTCTGCAAATTTAAATACTTGAAACGAGAGTTATTTGCATTTTTCTCGTACTGATATAAATCATTAAAGTATTATTCAGAAGTAAATTAACCGACATGCGTTTAGTTTGTGATGGTGGCGCATCTTATGGTTTAGGAATTTCTGTCTGATGCACGATGTTTCATTGCTTTCTAAATTGTTTAATTGTGTTTATCGTTCGTGTTGTATTTAGAGCAAAGTTTGATCAACCTCACTGCTTCATATTTTATGATTTATAATTATGTGTTCATTAGTTGTGACAATTCCTCGTTGTATACGAAAAATGTTAGGCTGAGAGATATGTAGCAAATAACATTACGATTTAAAAAAATTGTATACTTCATAAACTTAGTTTTTTTTATGATTTATTGAACTGTTGTGGTTGCAATTCCTAAAGTGTTACAAAATTAAATACTTTTTTTAACATTTTTCTTATTTCAATAGCTGATAGTAATGCATATTAATATTATGTGAGCTATACTAATTGTAATTTCCCCCAAACGAAAATAAAATTAATTTTATTTCAATGCCAAGCAACGTGGCTCAGATTAAAACTGTTTGGGGTCCACCAGCCACAGATCCCTAGGCAGCATCACAGGTTTCTTTAGTCTTCGATACGGATGATATCTCTATATAATTGCTTCCTGTTATGTACTCCTAGATTTATTCATTAACAAAAACTCCCAAAATTCTTATCCACCTTTAAATATAATTTTTATTCACGTATAAATGCAGCCGTTCGTATTGCCCAAGTGGTGATACAAGAGGTGATACAAGTGGCGAAAATGCATATTTAATTCGCTATACTTCTTACCTCATAATATTTAAATTATGCATAACAACTTAACCACATAAGCATATTTTAAGATTAAGTGCAATTATGAATATTCATGTAATTATTGGAAAGCGTGCAGCTTAATCTGTTATCGAACCCAGTTATGATATATAATTTTCCAGATTTCCAACGCAAGCAGGAACTGGCAATTACTATTGAAAAAAAACATATATAAAACGCAAAAGATTACCATCAAGTGTCCCAAGTCATCATGAACGTGCTTCCACTTGCGTGGTTGTTAAAGACCGTTGTCAAATTGAAGTATACGTTCCGACGCTCTTATCCAGACAAAGAAAAAAATAATTTAATTCTTATTGCGGCAATTGGCGTGATACAACATAATGTTATCCTTCCTTGTTGAGAGACTTACAAAGGAAATATTTAGGATTAATGAAGTTACTTATACCAACAGTCCTAAATCAATGTTTGCACTATTTTAATGAGAATAACAGAGAGTCACGAAAGACAGTTTGATTAGACTGATTGTATTTGACGCTATGAGGAACACGTTGCGTGTGTGTGACTACTATTCAGTCACAAATGTTCAAAATATCCGGCATCAGAGGCAGGATATCGTCTGCAACGCTGTATAACACAACTAAAAGCAGTATCTACAGTTTCCAAGAGAGTGAATCCACATGCGATCACAATCGCGTCTCTAGAGACATTCAGTGTCCGTGTTTTGAGGGTTACACAGTGTTCTTCAGAGTTCCCCACAGACAAAAATCTAACGGAATTCCTCGTCGGCCTATTCACCCCCCAACAAACGTTGCATCCAAAAGCGACTGTATGTCTCAATGGTATTGTGACTGTTCATTGCCCTGCTGGGAAAAGTAATCATCATTTGGATACAGTTCGTGAACAGTTCTCANCAATGGTATTGTGACTGTTCATTGCCCTGCTGGGAAAAGTAATCATCATTTGGATACAGTTCGTGAACAGTTCTCACAGCTTTTTCCTGCAACATGGTACGGTAAATTTCACCTGTCACCAATCTGTCAAAGAAGAATGTTCCCACATGTCCTATAGCAGAAACACCAGGCCACATTGTTAACTCAAGAAGATTAACTGCTTGCTCTTCCACAATTAGAGGGTTAACAGCTCCATTTAATTTAAAGATTGCACCATTGAACCAGTCATGTGAGNTGCTTGCTCTTCCACAATTAGAGGGTTAACAGCTCCATTTAATTTAAAGATTGCACCATTGAACCAGTCATGTGAGGAAATATTCGTAGTCGTTACATATGTTCGTAACTCATTCACAATATTATACACGCATATCAAGGTATTATCCATTCACGCCGCGAAGTAACGTTCGAACGCAGGGCATCCACTTTACTTACTTAAAAATGCGATGGACACTTGAGTCACTGACACCTAGCTCGCGCACAGCTTGCAATAAGAATGTCGACTTACCGGAGAAAGTGNGCGATGGACACTTGAGTCACTGACACCTAGCTCGCGCACAGCTTGCAATAAGAATGTCGACTTACCGGAGAAAGTGTGAATGTGTGAAACACAGACACCACACTCTCTTATTCCATTGCTCACCTTCTTTTCACAGAATGGCTACCCGTGCTTGCACACACCCAAAATTATCCTCATAGCGTCAAATACAAATAGTCCCATTAGACTGTCATTAATAGTTTTGCTGTTATTAATGTACAAATAGTGGAAATGTTAGTTTGGAACTGTCGGTAATTTTGATCAAATTGCTAAGTAGTCATTTATTATAAGATTGTACTTCCTTCCAATTTNTAGTTTGGAACTGTCGGTAATTTTGATCAAATTGCTAAGTAGTCATTTATTATAAGATTGTACTTCCTTCCAATTTTTCCGTGTTTTACAGTGAATGAAACTACTCATTCTATTTTTGAACAAGCTTGTTTAGCGCTTGAAGGGATAATTTAATGCAAGAAAAAGGAACAAAAGAGATTATTAACTTCAAATTTCGTGAATGGAAATGCAGTGTTTTAATGGGTTTTTTTCTGGCATGTTAGCTACACTAGAGGGGTACACAGGGGTTGGCTTGGCTGCGCATAGGTTCCCGGGTAAAAAATAACAGGTGTAGGTAGTTTCCGCGGCAAATTTTACATTCAACAAATGCAAACATCACAATATAGANAGGGTAAAAAATAACAGGTGTAGGTAGTTTCCGCGGCAAATTTTACATACAAAAAATGCAAACATCACAATATAGAAAGTGTTCACCTAGTTATATTACTGATGTATTTATGGTTATTTGTAATGTTGTCCAGCATTAAAGAGCACTTAGCTGAAAGAATAATAAATTTTTAAATTTAATTTTTGTATTATTCTCTGAATTGCATATATTATATTCCCGTAATTTCTAGCAAACAACGCATCAATTAGAGACCACAGTCTTTACATTATCAAATAATAAAAACACATTTTTATTATGCATGGAACACGCGAACAATAAATTAATACAAAAGTACTTGAAGAAAAGAAAGTTCCTTTGAAACAAAAACTTAGTTTTATATCATCATGTTTATGTACGCGGAGTATTCTTCGTATTTTTAAATTGTTAAATACAACATGTTTTATTTGCATATTATAAATCCGCGACAGTCACAAATTTTTTTTAATGACATATTTTAAGCTAATTTTAATAATAGTTTAAAGAAAATAATTAAAGTCATTATTGATTGCTTTTTGCATATTGTCTACTTTGCTGAATTTGCCTGTTCTCATAGCGGTAAAATCGTGTTTCTCTTGTGTGGTTATGCGAAAACAATTGAATGTCTTAATTTAACTCCTTTTCTGGGATTGTCATTACATGTTACGATTACAACTTTAACATCGTTTGACACTATTTTAAAATTATTATTGTATATTCACTTTTTCTTCACACTTTTTTGATCAAACCTTTGAAAAGTCACCCCATACATGACGTGTTTGGTTGTTTCTTAACAAGGCCACGTATCACAAGTGTTTTATACTTGTACCGACATAAAACTACCGCAGTTTTAGTTAAAGTAAAATTATGTATATATTTTTTATAATATTTAATTTATATTTAGTATGAATAAAAGCAGTGAGAACATAGGTGTGTTAGTATAACCAAGTAAAAATAGTTATTTTACAAAATATTATCGGAATGTGTGCGCACGAATTCTGTGCGCTGTTGCTTTAGTGTAATTTTCTAGACTCGGTTAAGCTTTGTGTGCATGAGGCGGAGGAATAACCTGGAAGTAGAATTTCAAGCAGGGCTTCTTAAAAGTTGGAAGTAACCGTGAAAAGTATATTGTAGAAGTGCACGATGTTCCCCGGGTGTAAGAGCGTAGTGACAGACACACAACCACATTTTGGAGATGTTGGCCCCAATGGAGGCCTGGTGGCCATTTTGGCCTACAAAGCATTGTAAGCTGGGTACTAAAACACATTCCTGCCAAATTTGGTCTAGATCCGTCAAATGGTGTAGACATTTTCGTCACAAAATCGACACAGGGATGGTCATTTTAAGCAATTATGCAAAACATTTTCCGTAAACAATATGTGACAATTCTGCTTCCTTGACAATACGTGAGTCTTTTGTTTTACAAGGCTCCGCAATGAACGTTTTTCTATTTACATGTAATTTTTTTTTTATATTAAACCTTACTACCACCGACACTAAGTAAAATCCTCCCTTCAAATGGCTCACCACGTAGTAGTTAAAATGTCGTGACACGTTGCTTGAGTGACTTCGTACAGTCATCATCAGCACAATCATCACCAGTGTCTCTACTGACGGACATCTACTGTACTAGTCGTCCCCGTGTTTCTGGCTTCACACTCTGTATTTCATACTCCACTCTAGGAAGAGACCAACTGTGACGGCGGGAGACAGAGGGCGCTATGCCACTGGTCCACTTCCATCCAGCGGGAAGCCTATCAATGAGGAAGCTTGTTGCTTGTCTACTTGCAATTTAATTTCGAAAAAAACCAAACGTTTCTTACTATTTCGGTTATCCCCCTCATTTATGTTCTATATAATTTATTATTTGGCCACCAAATAAAATCTACGGTTTCTTATTTCTGGCAAAATTGCAATAAATTTTAGGGGGAAAGAAGTAAGATTTGGATTTAAGGGGATACGCTACCAAGAGGATTGTATGCCACTGGTCAATAAATAACGTAAGAGTAATTGCGCCAGTGAGAGTGGCGTGGGAAGTATTGAACAACTAGAGTCCTCGGCGCATTAGACGCAGCAGAGGATTGGAAGTGGTAGCTCTGAAGACTCGCACCTTACATACGTCGTCCACTTGAATAAGTCAAACTCTACTGGTCATTCTGACTTGGACCAGCGATGACCGTGGTGAATACCTTTAAGTCGTAAAATAGAGAAAATATCGTAAGAAATCCGGAAAACTTACATTATCTACCACGACCACCATCTCGTATTTACATGAACTTGACTTTTGCCCCGAGTGACCTTAAACATGAATAAATAAAAATATTTACAAAATCTTTTGAAAACAAATTTTAAAACCTCTAAAAATTACATTATTGCATCCATTTTGTCATTTCGTGGCCATGACCTTCACCCACGATGACCTAGGAATGGCCTAGTAGTCTAAAAATAGAATAAAAGCAAACATTATGTAAAAAAGTAAAAATTGGAAAAACTTACAGTATTAACTGCGACCAATATCTTGGATATACATGAACTTGACCCCGTAAAAGCACAAAATCGAAAAATTTAAGAAATCACAAAATTTCCCAAAAAATTTAAAAATGAGGGAGACTGCAATATTGTCCCCGGCCTCAATCTTGGATATCCGTGATGTTTGACCTTGACCCCAGGTGAATAAAAACCCTCGCTGGTCCTAATAGATACTTAAAAGTTGAGTGCACCTATATTTTGGTGGGGAAATTAATATGTAATTTCTAGCACGTCGGATAGTAACATGCACACTTTGATAGAAGTGATGAACATAAAAAAATTACGTACCACACAGAATGCCAGAAATATGATGGAAGTTAAAGCGATATGTGACCTCTCGCATCGGGCGAATAACTGTGACGTAGAGTTATTTTTAGTACATTTATTATCTGCAGATTTCGAGATATCACGAGACCAACAGCCAGTTACAGTTGAGCAATGTGATGTCATCGTCAAATTACTAGTGCCGTACCATATCAGGGTGTTGTGGGGTCGAGCTATAGTGGTTAATTTGCTGAGGGGTTGCCAATNCGTCGGATAGTAACATGCACACTTTGATGGAAGTGATGAACATAAAAAAATTACGTACCACACAGAATGCCAGAAATATGAAGGAAGATAAAGCGATATGTGACCTCTCGCATCGGGCGAATAACTGTGACGAGGAGTTATTTTTAGTACATTTATTACCTGCAGATTTCGAGATATCACGAGACCAACAGCCAGTTACAGTTGAGCAATGTGATGTCATCGTTAAATTACTAGTGCCGTACCATATCAGGGTGTTGTGGGGTCGAGCTATAGTGGTTAATTTGCTGAGGGGTTGCCAATGAAGATCACGGGGGCCGGGTGTAACATAAAGCCAATGATTCGTGGGATGGGAGAACTTTTCTGATATACAACANATGAAGATCACGGGGGCCGGGTGTAACATAAAGCCAATGATTCGTGGGATGGGAGAACTTTTCTGATATACAACAGAATAGCCAATGAAGTATAGTGATTGGGTCAGCTCGCCTGCTGTTCACTGTCCTGGCAGTAGGTGTGCTTTCTGCGATTTTTCTTAATTTTCAAGGTTAAAATACATTTAGGGTTAAGGTCAAGGTCATGAATACCCAAGATTATTTCGGGAAAATAATGCATCGCCTTCCGTGTTTTAAAAAATTTTAACGAATTTTTGTGTATTTCTTGTTTTTTTATTTTAAAATTGTTGTGGTCAAGTTCAAGGTCATAGGAATCCGAGATGGTGGTCGTGATCATTAATGTAGGTATTCCCGATTTTTTACTTTTCTCCCGAATGTTTGCGATCGTCTTCGAATTTTCAACTTCATGGTTATTCCACGGTCTTCACGGGTCAGGGTTATATAAATACAAGATACCAGTTGTGCTCAATAATATGAGTTTTCCCGAGTTTAACAATTTTTACTCGAATTTTTGCAATTTTCTTCGAATTTTCAACTTCATGGTTATTCCACGGTCTTCACGGGTCAGGGTTATATAAATACAAGATACCAGTTGTGCTCAATAATATGAGTTTTCTCGAGTTTAACAATTTTTACTAGAATGTTTGTGATTTTTCTCGTTTTTTCAACTTCATTGTTATCCCACGGTCATCGCGGGTCAAGGTTAAGTCAATAATTCCAAGATGGTGGTAGGGGTCTGTAATGTAAGCATACATGGCCGACATTCCTCCTGGTTCCCTGTACTCGACTCGTAGCCTTCAATATTGCTTATTTGAGGACTTTTTCAATGAGTCTCGAGTTCCAACTTGTTGATTTGAGGACATTTTGAGATAATAACGGTAAATGCTCAGGGAGAGGCGTTATTGTGTAGCATGGCAGCCGGGCAGCTTCAACTCCGAGGCATGATGCCATTTGTGAGCCAGCGCTCTCTCTTTGTATCTACTTTAGATTTTCACCATACATATCTTTATTATTACTAACAAGGAAGAAAATATAACGTGATGCCGCTAAATATAAATAACACTATAGGATGAAAGACGCTATAACAGAATATCTCGTAATTTCTTCATTTTTGGTGCTTGCTTTCTGGTCCGAAAATAGGTAAAAATATAATGGCTACCGTTTTTCTATGGCGTCATCGTGCTGCTACATAACTAAACGGCAGTCATCATCCGTTCTTTTTCTCAGAAGATCATACATATGCGCTTCTTCGCAGGCAGAAGGCGTTAATTATTCTGCTCGCCTCCGGCCTGCGACACAGGCTGACGTAAGAAATGTATTACAGAGCGTCCTTACGAGTAGCAGCAACCTAGCTCCGTACACGCGGAGTGGATTTACTGAGGATTTGTTTCTTCTGTAGTTTTATTTGTCTTCAGTGGTATTACTTACCTGTTGGAGGGCAAAATGACACACAATCGTGTTAGGATACATTGTATAATAGTGTAAGACGTAGCCGCAAAAAAATATTATTAAAATATATCTTGACTCAAGTGTTGTGTTTGTGCTCAAATTGCTGTGAGTATAAATAATTCTTTAAAAAGATTGTGTATTCAACATGGAAGAAATATTTTGGTATGAGATTTTCGTGAAATTTTTACTAATGCAACGTATCAAAGAACATAATAAGTCATCAAAATCTAAAAAAATACACTCTTGATGATCTCAAACACTATGAATTGGTGGGTCATCATTTTACCTTTCATCAGATTAAGTATATTAACACACAAACAAATAGCTAAATCACCATCAGAGAGGCCTTTAATTGATCACTGTTAATACTATCAGATAATACAATTTTACATTATATTTGTTCATAATCTTTTTTTTCTTATAGAAATTTGGTACACGATAATGTATTTTTAGTAGACACAAATATCCACACGTTAACCAAACTAACTAAATGTCACATCATGTGTTCCTTGGCTGTAAGTTGTTGCACATTACAGATTAAATTTGCAACTCACCACCTCAACATACACTGCTTAGAAATTAAACACAAACTATAATTCGTTACTACTGGAAAACTAGCAAACTGTAAAAATTTAGCAGTTCATTGAGTACTTTAGAAAAAAATCTGCCTAGGTTCTACTAAATAATATTAAAAAGTCGTGTGTGTGTGTGTGTGCACATGTTAACGATTATATTTATTCACAAAAATAAGCTTCTCTGATAGAAAATGTCGGCTTTGAAGTATGATCTGCTTAAATATGATTGTAATATACTAATTAGGTTAGGAACAATGGTAAACATTACAGGCTTGCCACCCGTTTCCATTGGCTAGAATTAAGAA
This sequence comes from Clitarchus hookeri, assembly GCA_002778355.1. NCBI lineage: Eukaryota > Metazoa > Arthropoda > Insecta > Phasmatodea > Phasmatidae > Clitarchus > Clitarchus hookeri. Next base: position 250,226 of record NQII01003471.1, on the reverse strand, counting down.
TGAAAACAATATTGCAATCTACAAATACAGAAGACGTGTTTCAGTATGATAAATAAGTGCTTACTGCACAATTCTTAATGCATAATATTTTTTTTATTGTAAACTTTGCCTAACTATTAGCGATTGGCGCCGAGTCATTGCATTCAACCGATGTTTAGTGTAGAAATAGTTGTATTTTGTAATGTAGTCTGAAGTAGAATATTGTGATTCTCTCTGTTATGTCTAGTTTTCATGCGTTCGTTAGTGTTAACATTACTGATAATAACTTCAGTGTCAACTTTTTCACACTGTTATTTAGTTCGAGGTTTCAGTGTAGAATATAAAACGGTGTGCTGTGTTACGCTCGTGTAACTGTAAACACACATAGCTGCCAGCTTTTCAGACAACAGCCACTAATGCACACCATTATTGTAAACATGGATCTTATAGAGACGACAATTGTATTGTCGCTTTAAAACAAACATCTGTTAGAGTTGAACTTTATACGTGATCATCAATGTACTTTTCGCGCAGTATGCATAAGGTTTTCTGCTTAATGAGATGCACACTCATACAGAGTTCACATTCGTCTAAGTACGTAAATGTTGTACATGTCTCGGGATATCACATCCGCACGTACGCGGGGAAACGAATGTGTGTATATCTCGCACCCTTACATCCCATAGGCTACTATTTTGAAAAGAGATTTATATTTAGTTCATAATGGTTATTCCTAATATGTATTTCTCTAAATAGTGGTATGAAGGCATTAACTTTCGAAAATAGCCACTGAGAAAAGTTCTTAACAATGTACACTCTTTAACTTTGATACCTGCCAAATGCTGAAGTTTGGAGGTAGGTATTGATTCTGCTCTGCGGCTGAGGCGCCAGCACTTGATGCTAGCCCTCAGTGATAGGGCGTAGGAATACGTCAACACTGTTGTCTATAGGTCCAATTTACTAATAAATTACACTGGCTTTGTGTGAGTTCACATAATCGAGTTTTATTGTTGCTTGAACAGGTTAACTGGTAC
>NQII01003471.1:237428-248599 GCA_002778355.1 Clitarchus hookeri | reverse complement strand
GGTGCCTTCCGTTGTCTCTGGATGTCGTCTGCACGTGCAGGAACAGTTGCACGTGCAGAAACCTTTGGTAGGGTGCCTTTGCAACTGCGAGGCTCCTGGCGTCACTCTGCCTGCACGTCCACAAAACCCTTAATCCTTATTGCGGTCGTAAGCCCGCGAGCTTCGCCAGAGCGTGTGTTCTGACGAATAAAATATAGGGACGCAGAATGCGTCAACTTTTAATGATCTAGAAGAGCCGGGATAAACATAACCAGTCATCTCCGTGATTTGTTATAAACCTGGCGTGGTAATGAATTTATAGTAAATATGCAGGGCAGTGAGNGTGGTAATGAATTTATAGTAAATATGCAGTGCAGTGAGAACACTGGCAATTTTTTACAAGGCAAGGCGTGGATAAGCGTAAACTTTATATAAAAGTTCGAAAATCAACTTCTATTTATAACATTATTAGTGTTAAAATAAAATTTCCCCTCTAGTTTTTACCAGTTTTAATAATACATTAAAGATGCCTGCGTTTACTGCGTCAAATACTGATTCATTTATTCCTTTCTTGACAAATTGTCTATGATTGATTAATATCAACATTATCATTGTCATGTGCTTTTCAGCGAGTTGATAATTTTTAATATATGCACCTACGTTCCAGCACAGATTCAGTATTTATTTTCCGTCGAAATGCTTGTTCATATTCTTATCAGCTGGCTAATTTCTGCAAATAAGTATGCGTGTTGGTATGTATTAAGTATCGTGCCTAGTAGAGTACACATAAGTGCAATCCTATTTTCGGATACAGGCTTAATGACACCAAATCGCCAAATTTATTGTACTGATTATTTGNACACATAAGTGCAATCCTATTTTCGGATACAGGCTTAATGACACCAAATCGCCAAATTTATTGTACTGATTATTTGTACGAACTGTCACCTTTGTAGTAGATCACAACCCCAAACTGTAAACACTGAGTCGCATTGTAGACCTTCGTGCGTCTAACATATATTTCTCGACTAGTGAACAATCATTTCCTGTCAATTTTCTTTCACATAAGAATGGAATGAAACACTACTTTGATGTATGACATCCTTCATTATTAATATTAAATTTGTAATTGTAAGTGCTGACAGTTCTAGTATTTTATCATGAACCTCTGAACTATAGTAAAATAATAGATTAGAATTTAAAACAATGACCACTATATATTTTTGATAATTCATTTTGCAGAGGCAAATAAAACCAAATAGTTGGTATCGCTGCAAATTTCAGCGAATACAGAATTCTACGACAGAAACGAAACACATGTCATGGTCGCCACTTGTAAATCATGAGTTGGGTGTCCACAGCTGCAACGAATGCTGATAACTCGCGTGAGACAGACTCGCCTTTAGCAGAACGTGAACGAACATGTTGGTGAGCCGAGACCAGAGTGATGACCTACTTTTGTCGCCTGCAGAACTGACAACACCGCATGGGTAGTGGGGTAATTTGACTGCTGCGTCGTCTGCTGCCTCCTAACTCCCAGTCAAGAACACTAGCGCTCCTCTGAATCATCCAAAGCANGCACCCTCTCCCACCACCCCTAGCAAGCCCCGTGAAATTTTTAAAAGCCGATAATTGACGAGATAGTAGGGCAATTCCCGCCCGATGTCAAAAACACGTGCTGAAGGAACACGCCAATGAAAACTGCTGACAAGCTTGGAAGTGGTGCCACGAGCACTCCTCGCCCCTCCCCCTTAGCCAAACCACGGGGCAACTGGGACATGCGCTGCGGAAGGTGAACTGACAGGGTAAGTTTTAGGGTGCAGGCCACCCCCTTCCGCCCAATCTACAAGAACCAGGGTGTGTGGATGAAGTGCTTTGTACTGCGCACTTCCTCCTCCTCCCTCCCCCAACAAGGGCCAACATGTAGGAACTTATGGAGGGAGTCAAGAGAGAATATACGCGAATTTACGANTCCTCCTCCCTCCCCCAACAAGGGCCAACATGTAGGAACTTATGGAGGGAGTCAAGAGAGAATATACGCGAATTTACGAAAAAAATAGGGCGTCAGTTTTTATCACCACACAGAGAGTCAGTCGGTCAGTCATATCGGGGCAGTCGGAGGCTGCGATGCTCCGCGCCGGGAGAATCAGTTAGGTCAGTGAAGTCAACCAGTCAGTTAGGAGCGCGCACCGAGAGATACCATGGCCGGGGAGATCGGACCCCGGCCAAATGAGTCAGTCGCATCAGTCAGTCAGTGAAACCCCGTCGCCGGAAAGCCGACGAGCAGCAGGTGGCGCGATGTTCGGTACTGCCAGACTGGGATGCGCAGGTAGTCAGGAAAATCACAACATTAAGGGGTCAGCCATATCGGGACGCAAAACATGGGGCGCAGGGCATAATCAGTTAAACTTTTACCATAGTTACGTCAGACAAGTAGTTTCACAATGCTGGGATGAGAGTCAGTCAGTCAAGTCAGTTAGTCACGAGTCACTAGTCAGTCAGTTACAATAACGCACCGAGAAGGCAGAGTCGAGTGGTAAGCTCTAACGAGGAGCGCCATGTCGAGGGAGAGGGAATAGTCCAGTGCCATCTGTAGTCGAGAAGGATGGGTGAGGGCCCGCCAGGGGTCTCTCGCTGGGATGTGGTAGGGAAGTAAGCAGTCAGTTACAACCCTACGCCGATAACGGAGCTAGTGGTGAGCTTCAACGAGAAGTTCCACATCGATAGGAAGCCAGCNTCAGTTACAACCCTACGCCGATAACGGAGCTAGTGGTGAGCTTCAACGAGAAGTTCCACATCGATAGGAAGCCAGCTGAGTGCAACACACCAACCACAGTCAGTCAGAGGGCCTGTAACAGGGGTCATCCAACTCACCAGATCTCATCTATTGCCGGAACGTATCCAGTCCGCCAAACTCACCAGACCTCAACCGCTGGAACCACTACCCCACAACAAGTACAGATAAGTAACAACTTCGTCACTCAGGGATGTGTCCTGTCACCTAATGCCCTACAGCGTCGGTAACGTAGCCAGAACACTGTCACCAGCCCTTCAGGCCAAGAACTCGCAGGGAATTAAAGTATGAGTAAATTCTTGGCACGAGGTGCCGGGAAAATATTTAGAAACTCCCGGAAAAGTTCGGGAATGTGTGATTAAATTCCCGGGCAAATAAACATGGTAAAATCAAGATGTAATTAAGCATTGTTTTTTATACCCTCAACCTTAAAGGCACCTTATAGTCTGTGCCATCGAACATTAGCTGTAGACCCTAGTACCCCACAGGTGGGGGAATAGCGTCAATATAAAACTGGTCAGACTCTTTCCTATTCCATAGCCGCTCTAGTGTATCTCTCTACTCAATCGCTATACAGCGATACAATCACGCTGCGGTTTTCAGTCAGATTATGGTTCCTCTCTCGAAGTCTGTTACGTCAAGTGTATAAAGTGACGTCTTTGGCGTCTTCCCGGCATTTTTCTTCACACTGTATGCTTGCTTTGCATCATCTGGTATTTCTCGCATTAATGCGACTTCGACTGCATGCCAGTGTCTACGAACGCCCGGTCGATGCTTGCTCTGCCAATGCTGGGTGTGAGGTCAAATGCAAACCTGCCAACATGGGGCCACGTGCTTATAGTCAATTTGCGGTTCCTTCACATTTTTTTTTAATCTGACGTTAGAAAAATCGCTACATGTATGATCTGTTTGATTATTAACTAAATATGCAATGCATCAAGAAGCATTTTATACTTATGTTAACGTAAAAGTACCTTACATTCAGGCAAATTGAACTTTTACTTTTATTTTACCCATAAATTATAATTTATAATTTAATTAATTAAAAAAAGTGAGATAGCGGTTTGTTGGTAACGCCTAGTAATAAATAGTCCTTATGCAAAATATTATTACACTGAGTGCTCACGAATGCGATGCGCTGTCCATTTGATGCCAATTTCTTGACTTGGTTAAGCTTTGTTAGCATAAGGCGGAGGAGTATCCTGAAAGAAGAATTTAAAAAGAGCTTCATAAAAGTTGGAAGTAACTGTGAATGGACTATACCAGCCCACAGTCTCGTTGTTTACATAGGTTTGTGGATGTCGCACGGTTTGTTCGTGGTGCGCTATTTTCATTGTCAGGCAGTGTATTTCTCATTCCTTCGCTATTTTTTATGAGCATATTACAAATATGAATAGCCAAAATAAATTCTAAATTCTCAAATTTAAAAAAAATCAAATTATTTTACGACCTTAACGCGTGGAACTACTTTGCCTACATAACTGTCAACTTTACTAGGTGCATGCCAGTCAGTTTACACGTTAAATAAAAGCAGCAAGGTAAAGGAAAAATCTTTAAATGTTGTTTTTAAAACTGCTCCATTGCAAAAAAAAATGAAGTAAAATTCCCTTACATGCGAGGGAAGCAAATTACACTTATATGTAAGGTAAAATTACCTCTAAATTCAGAGTAAATTTCCGTAACTAGTACTTTTCCCCAAATCGTACGAAAAAATACCTGACAAAAGTGTGGGAAATATTAACTATATTGCATAATAAAAATATATTGTATAATAAAATAACATTGTTTAACAAGATTAAATTTTAAATAATTCCCTGATTATTAGTACAGTTTATTTTATTGTGACCTATATCTTGAGACAAATAGTAACCGAAAGCACAACTCTAAAATCTTCGACACTCGCTGGTGTGTGGGCACGAACCACGGTCCTCTGTCCTGGTAGGGCAGTGTGTTATCCGTTAGGCCTACACCACGGCGACAACTCAATCATGACAGTGATTTTTTACATACTACATTAATTCGCCTCAAAAATTAAGTATTAATTTCAATTGCCTGCATTGTGTTTAATTTAAATAACTATACATTTTTTCCAAAAAAATATTTTTATTATTAGCTAGAACAGCAACTCGACAAACTAGTTATGCCTGGTGCTGTTTATAATAATTATTTTGTTTAATATTCTTATTTCCTTTTTTTTTCATAATATGTCAATTTTTGTAACAGTTTGATAATTGTATTTTACATATTTTATACCTTAAAATTAATTTATATTCCTTCGTCCTACAAACAGTCCAACATGGCGCCTCGTCTTGTTTCTTCCTCCCGTCTTCCCGTCGAGCTGTTGAGACGAGGACATCCACACGTCGTTAGGTAATTATCCCATCCATGTACGGGATTTTCCTCTGCCACGTACGTGAACATTGCTCCAGATTGCGGTAATTCTACCTTACGCGTAAGGAAAACTATGTTTCCCACACAAGTTTGCGAATATTACCTTACACTAGTCAGGAAATTTTACCATCATTTTTTACAGTGTGAGTTAACCGCAATCCAGCTATAATAGGACTCCTTTAGGCAAAGAGTTTCCAATCTTGATTATGCCACGGAATTTAAGAAATACTTTACACGAAATGAAACCACTCGAGAATTTCTCCACATTTTAGAGCTAGTTTCTGACTCAACCGCAGGTGACTGTAATTCCTTATTTTTGCCAGTAGTGCCATCGTGTGGCAAGCAGAGCAGTTAATGCTAGCCACCACCCCATCTCTATCAGAGAGTCAGATATTAGTGCCACTTTTGTGAGTCACACAAGAGGGGATAGGAGAGACGTGTAATTTACTTGACTCGTTGTACGGTGGCGCCACGAGTATTCTCAATGAATTAGACAGCTACCTTGTATATCAAGCCAGCAAGCTGGTTTTGAAACGCATATAAGTACTTTATTAATTATAATTTTATCACCTACATGCCAGTGAGCAGAAATTAAATGTTTTTTGGGTCATATTAATCATATATTTCAAAATTTTACTCAAATATTGCTATTTTTAACTAACACATTTTTTATGTTCCCAAAGACTCGCTGAATGTTTGTAACAACTTTTGTTAGAATTACTTAGTTGAGTCGCCGTTTTTCTATGAATCTCTGGACTGGGTTAATGTTCCTGGTGTGTCTCATTTACTGTTTCGAGAGAGTAGTCAGTTAGAGTATGGAGTTAAGTCACAGTTTGCTTACCTAGAATTAGAGTGATAAAAGGCTGCATAGTATCTTCTTCAAGGTCAGAGAAATGGTAGGCCTGCTACAAGCAAAATGTATCTTATTATTCAAATTTTACACGTGTATAATACTTATTAAAATTCTGGCTTTTAAAAATACTTTGATGATAATGCAGCGACGACCACGAACATCGAGAAAGACCTGTAACACAGGAACAAAAGTATGTATATTATTTTTAAAATGTTATTTATTACAACCTGTAACACATAATGCATGTTCATCATAAGTAAAGATTATTTGAGCTAAATATGTGTACAATTTTCAGAGAACTCTTTTATAACTCTTTTATTTCAAGCATAGACAACTGACTACATGTTGCACAACAAGGTTATATTTGGCCGGAACTGTACCACTGCGAGATCTTTCCTGCAGATAAGTGATACGTAAACCATGATCTGGCTGTTTGTTGTTATTGGTTGATGTATCTTATCACGTAACACAAAACTTACAGGTTATTAGCGCTGATGTCGAAACAAGTTATTTTTCATCTCAAGTACAGCATGCATCAAACTATTTCTTATTTGCAATATTTAAAACCTTAAATACACGTAGAGAAGAAAGGGTTAACAAGATACAAGCATTTACTTGTATATACTGTAAAAACATCCAGGCTTCCAATTAAATTATTTATTATTGTGTTGCATAGATTCTGTTTCAAAGTACGAGTATAAATTTCAAAGATGTGCGAATGAAATATTGGAAGTCCAGGATAAAAGAAGCCTTTTTAATTATATAAATGCCACACAAATTCATGTGCTTCTTGGTTGAGTGTATTGTTTGCATGTTTCCAAATATAGCATGTTCGTGGTGAAGTTAGCACTTCTTAAGTCAGCCTATGGAAAATAGCACTGCTGCTAACATGATATATTTTGAAACAGGCAGTAACTGCCAAGTTCCCAGTTAAAGTGGCAGCGAAATATGAAAAGTAGTCCATTATATTAACCTCGTATTCAAAAAGTAACTTGTGCATTTGTGGACACTGAATTTATTAAAAATAGTTTCTGTTTTACTCTGACTATAGTGAGAAGAAGCATTTTTTTAACATATTTATAGTCTGAACAGTTTCACAGATTTTACGATTTCTCTGGATTGGCACATGAATAAGGTGAGAGGGTCAGTGGCAATGCTAATTTCACAAGTTACGGAAGGATATAAAATGAGCAGAGAAATAGATCTTAGGCAGGGCTTTCAAAAGAGCTCAGTTGACCGTTTAGTCTCGGCCCTACCCCTTGTGCAGAAATTATTGATTTTCGCGTCATAATTTTGGATTCATAGTAATAACAGACAATGGAAGATTATAGTAAATTTACATTTTATCAGTTGTTTAATATTTTTGTGCGTAATTTTAATTGTGTGGTATATGCTTGTTGTAAAAATTCGAGAACGTATTTATATTTTATTAATAAGCAGATAACACACAATTAAAATTACACACAAAGATATTATACAACTCGTCAAATGTAAATATTCTGTAATCGTACTTTGTCAGTAATTAATATGAATCGGAAGTTATGACGCGAAAACGGAGAATTTCTGCAGAAGGGGTGAAGCAGAGACTGAACAGCCTATGCGCAGTTTTATTACAGGCGCTGAACGCCTGTCACCAGATGTCAGCACTCCAGACTGTTCTCCGCAGACACAATTTCAAACGAAAGAGACGAGGTGCTTTGTTAAGGTTCTCTCTCATTCGGCGCTCAACTTTCTATCTGTGTGCGATAACTCCTTCTCAATAAGATTACTATACATTTATTATTATAGCAAGTTTATCTTCCACAAATGCCTGCAAATGGAGTCGCCAAATTCTACCCACGCGTTATCTGCTCATTGTCAAACAGCAAAACTCTGTTAATGGTTTTAAAAAAATGAAGCTGCACTAATTACTTCAATAAATACTTTCAAAAAAGTTCAGAATTCTGTTTGTTATGCAGCGATATATATATATTGCCAGAGTGGTGTAGTTAATGTTTCAATATAGTGTGTCTAAACAAATGAAATATGCTATAGTCATTCAGGGTGGTGTGTAAGGCCAAGCCAGTTGCCAAAACAGATAAATATCATTATAAATGCAGATTAGCCTTTCATAGGTTTCATAAATGCCTCTGGTAGGCACACGGTGCTCTAGTGAAGCTGTTTCGTGTCGCAACACTGAAAAAATGTTCTGGTATACTTCCTAAACTGTAGTCGAAGTTCTTAACCTTTACATTGTATGAAAATAATACCACATGTGAGACTGCAAACATAGGAATGTGGAGCGTCGTTACTATGCAAGGCTGGGGACTCCCCTACGCATTCGACTGTTTCGTGAGCGAACGTATGGCGTTACTATGGATGTATGGGGAAATAGTTCACCACTCGCACTTTCTCATTATTCGTGCACACTGCTATAGTAATTTTACGAATAATTCCTGAACGTGTAGACGGTAGACAGAGGAAGTCGCTGGTTATGTTCGAGCAAACGAACAGTCCTCCCTCGAAGTCGGGATCATCCAGAACCTGCGCGCCATGAGTGGTTACACACACGCATCCATTGCTCCCAGCACAGTTTGGATGCGAAATCCAAACTGGCAACATTAAAAGGAAAATGTCTGGCTTCACATATCATTTCCGGCGACTGATGGCGCTCCGAACCAACCTGTTTTAACAAAGCACATAAATGCGCGTGTGCACGCATTTCCGGTACGTCTCAGGACAGTGTCAGAGAANTGACGGCGCTCCGAACCAACTTGTTTTAACATAGCACATAAATGCGCGTGTTCACTCATTTCCGGTACGTCTCAGGACCGTGTCAGAGAACCGAATAAGAGATTGATGAAAGTAGTTTTATTTCCGTTCTCCCGGACCCAGCTCTGAACCTGATCAGCGCTTCATGAAGTTTCGGAGTGGCAGGACGGTATTATTGCACCCTGGATTTCAGGTTTAACTTGCTCTGCGAATAATTTAATAATATGCGTTCTGTTTCTGTTATGTACGAATATATGTTAACTATATTTCACAGAACATTTCCTGTCATTGCTTATGTTATGTCACTTGTCAGTTGCAACACTAAAAAAAGTTTCTGGCAAACTTCTTAAACTGAATTGGAAGTCTTTAACCCATATATAGTATGGAATTAATACCACACATACGGCTCTACTATAAAAGGGTGGAAAAATGAGGAATGTTAACATGAATGTATGTGAAATATTTTTACCACTCGCGCTTTCTCGCTCTGCGAAAAATTTATTAAAGTGAAGGTTTTCCAATTTTTTTTTTTATATCGATGTTTGAACAGAAGTTTGCCGTGGTTTAAAAGCGCTGCTTTTCATTGGGTCTTTCTTTATTATAAAAAACACGTTGTTAAAATAATTGCCAAAATAATTGTGTGTGCTATATTTAAAGAGGTTAGTGAAAATCAATTAATCCGAGTTATTTTAGCTTTTTCATGTCAAAACTGAAATTTTTAAATTATTGAATTCCAGGTACGTAGTATATCGCATGGTAATGGTAAAAGTTTTAATATGACTCTTCACAATCTTCTTAAACAGTTCAAAATTAATTCGGTTTTACACGTACTACAAGCATGACCTATAGTCAAGATAATAGCTTACCTCAAGCCAATTGCTATATGCTGTTTTGGTAAGATATGAAAGGTCAAAAAGTATATTTTTATTCATATGATTCTCCAGTAACTAGAATGTTCACTGCGCCATTTTAAAATACTTATGATGTTTTGTTTCGTCATTTCGCAAATGAAGGAACAAAGTTAAAACTTCCCTTCCGCTGACTTACTTTTCAAAACACTCTGAACCCACTGTATTTCTTACAACCTCTTAACTCTTCTAAACTCTTACTTGTATTTAGTGCTAGTGTTATAGTTCAAGTGCCGCTATTGCTGAAATCTAAAAAGTGTTACTTCATTCGATGAGAAATGTTTAACACCACGCAACGACATCTCAATGCACAACTACTTAAGCCCCGGAAGTTATTAATTTTTGTAATCAAAATAAATGTACATAAAATCAATTATTAAACTATTTCTTTAACACCAGTTCCAAATATTTTTTTCGTTTAACTTTATTATTTTTATAATTGCCCGACGTAAAAGTTTTCTTAAAAAATGTGCTTCATCAAACATTAAAAATATAAATAAATATAAATTTTATTTTAAAATATACATTCAACTTATATTTATAAATTCCTTACATAAGCAAATTCAAACAAAGTATTCCACTCTGTTATAATCATTCATTCTTCATGTGCAACATAAATCATACTTTTTGACAATTTAGGAAGTTTGTGTTCTTATACGTACTTATGTGGATTTCTCCACACTTTCTGAACCAAACCTTTGGAAAATAACCCCATGTATTACGTGTTTAGTTATTTCATAAATATCACCTGTATCACAAGAGTTTCATACATAAAGAGTTACATAACATAAAAGTATAATACATTTTTATTAAGTTAAAGTTTTACCTGTATTTTATTTATCAATTTTAACATTACATTTGAAATAAATATTAATAAAAACCGTAAGAAATCACGTGTTTCGGTAGTGCCTAGTAAGAAATAGTAATTATGCAAAATGTGATTACAACTGAGTGCGCACCGAATTCCGTGCGTTGTCCGCTGGTGTCATTTTCTAGACTTCGCGGACGAGGCGGAGGAATATCGTGATAGTAGAACTTTTGCGGGGTTTCAGAAAATTGTGAAGTAGCCGTGAATGTATTAAAATGAACTCTGCGTGATGTATAGTCCGGTGTATTGCTCCACCAGAGCCTCTCTGCTTCTACCTTGTGTCATTCCCATATACAAGTTGTTTTGAAACTTCATGTCGACATTCAAACTACCTCATCCATGGGATCGTAGAAACAAAAATCTTTGTATAAAAATGTTATAAAAATTAATGTAATATTTTTAAATTTAAATTGAAATTGGCAAAATAGCGCCGAGAGCCGGCAACTTCACGCACCATGCGTGCACAACAAGTTGCTAACATCGTAGGCGAACGAAATTGGCGCGCTGTGCGAGAAGTAAAAAGCAAACACTTCCGGCAGCCTTTACAATTCAATCGCTGATCTCGCATTGTCCATGTAGTTAGACACACGTGTACTAACAAGCAACCACTAGCGCCCCCCCCCTCCC
>NQII01003471.1:144099-237412 GCA_002778355.1 Clitarchus hookeri | reverse complement strand
TTATGGTGTCCTATGCGCAGGCGCTCTCCGTATGATAAGCCAGTTGCGTTCGCCTTCGTGGTATGCAACTTGTTGTGCACGCAGGTACGCAGAGTTGAGGACTCCCGACGTTGTTCCGCTTTACTTCAACTTAAATCGTTAAACTAGATGAATTTTGCAAACATCTTACTACTAGAATGTATTGTTTATATTACCCATAGATTCTGTGGTTTTAATTTCAACATGTAGTTTAAAAAACACTTTGTATAGCTAACCTAGAGTTACAGAAAATTAAAAAAAATCAATCAAACCAATTTTTCTGTTTTGGCATAATATTTTACTTGTCAGTATCGTCATTTTGTGAAAATATTTCGTGTCATTACAGGTCCACTGACTCCCTAAAACATATAAATCTCTGTTTCAGCCTGGCACAACCAATATGAAGTTACTTAAAATAGAATTGTAGTATTACTAATGTTCTTGAAATGTACTAACGCGGTAATATTACACACGCATTATCTCCAAGAAAGCAGCAGTGCGCTAGAACAGTATGACTAAATGTAAAGACACAATTTTATGTAAGTCATCTAATGTTACTTATTTCTCTCCTTTCAGAACCTAAATCTCTATATACACTAAAACACTTGAAAAACCTATCTATCTCCACTTGTATGAGCATTTATGTAATGCATATTACATAATAAGAAAATGTTATGTAGGCAATAAACATTGTGCATCACATATTAAGATTATAATTAGAATTCAGGATATCCGAAAAGTCTTTCCCTGATTACAAAATTTATTTATATCAGCTATATGTCAGTTAGAGACGATAAACCGGTGCCAAAATTTTGGCAAACTAAGAACGTTTTTTTGTTGCAACAGGACAACACATCAGTAAGACTCCACATGATCACGCTTGGTAGCACGTGGCACATCTAGTAGATATTCAGTTTCTGTTTATCAATTTGCCAACATCAAAGGGGCGTGGAGGCCGAGCTGTCGGGCCATCACGACCGATCCAAGAAAAGTCTTACCGAGGTATAGGCACGAACCTGCAAACCACAATGAGGAGGTCTTGTTGAAAAATGACATCTTGGTGATAGCGAAGCAATTGAGGAACAGTAAACAATTGCAACATGTCCATATACTGGAGATTTGATGGTTCCCTCAGCGAAAAATAATAGTCCGATAATTATGTCATAAAATAGCGCGCAACAAAAATTCACCTTTGGGCTGCCTCTGGTACACTCTGACACCTTACCAAAGGTCTCTGTACCCCAAACACACGCGTTATTCTAGANACCTTTGGGCTGCCTCTGGTACACTCTGACACCTTACCAAAGGTCTCTGTACCCCAAACACACGCGTTATTCTAGAATACTACACCACTATACAAAAAAAGGTCGTCTCGTCAGAAAAAAAAACACGTCTGAGATAGCCATTATCGCCCTCAATACGTGATAACATTTCGACTGCAAAGTTATACCGACGCGTGGCGTCATTGTGCATCAAAGCCTGAACAATTTTCAATTTGTATACTCTAAACAATAAAATTTTGTGTAAGATATCATAAAGAGAACGTTTTGGCACCTGAATTTCACGTAAGGCCCTAAGCACTGATTTCTTAGGACTACGCACAAACTGCTTCCACCCCGTAAGTTGAGGTTGATGGTCGGCCAGTCCTCGGTAAGTCAGCAAAAAATCCTCTGTTCTTGAACTTGTCATACCACAACTTAATGCCCTTGACATCGGGTGGCATCTGAAAGTTCCTCTGCACTGTTATTAGTGACCGGGTCTCGTTGGACCAAAGGACAAACTGAGNACATCGGGTGGCATCTGAAAGTTCCTCTGCACTGTTATTAGTGACCGGGTCTCGTTGGACCAAAGGACAAACTGAGCTTTTTCCTTATTTGTGAACATATCTGGTTTCCTGGGCACTGCAACTGTTACACCACAGCCACGTTACTGAAACCTGCCACAAAATCTTCGTTAGTTTGCCATCATTTTGGCNGCACTGCAACTGTTACACCACAGCCACGTTACTGAAACCTGCCACAAAATCTTCGTTAGTTTGCCATCATTTTGGCACCATTTTCGTATCTCTATCGTACATATAGCGGATATAAATAAAGTTTGTTATCAGGGAAAGACGCTCCGGACATACTGTATAATGCTGGTGGCTACTGAAACTGATTTTTATATTTATAGTGTAAAACGTTTTAAATAGCAACGTGTATTTGTAAGAAATTTTCAGATCCGCTAAAAGAATACTTGGATATCACGAAAATTTTAATATTTGACATTATGGAGAAAGTTACAGAGAGGGAGACGGAATTGAAATACAAAGCATTTATTTCAGATTCTTTAAAATGTGCTCAATTGGTTTATAATTTAACTGTAAACCTATCTGCTATAAACGCTTTCGTAAATTATACTGAGGAGTTTTCTGTACATTTACAAACCTTTTTAAAAGTACAATAATATAATTTGTAAAATCTCATTTTAATTGGAACGTTACAAGATCCATATTTTTAATGCACCCAGAAAACGTTTTCTTCTTACTAGGAGTCACTTTAAGTTAATCTCCAATTGTGCAGATGTTTAAAAAACCTGCAGATGTCACGTCATTCTAAAGTGTAGTAACTCGTTAAATCACTAATGTCAATCCTCCTAATAGCTGATATTTATATATTAATGGACAAGTTTATAAACGCTAACTATCCAATAAAAGACAAAACAGTAACTGTAGAATAATTAAAAGGTAATGTGGTTAAGTGCTTATTGTAGCAACATGAATATCGGTGTCGGAAAGGGTTTTTTTCTTTGCGAATATAATTAGGAAGTTTGTTCCTCCCTTATTTTTGTTTCTATAATTTGTATTAGAGTTATTGGAAATAAATGTATTTCCACTTAGCAAAGTAAGCTGAAATATAAGTAATTTATTTGCAATATTACACATGCTATTTTTACAAGAAGTTTTTGCGTACCTATAAAAAAAATTTTGCTTTCATAATTTTTTCTTGCATTAGTGAAAAGAAATAATTTAACAATATATAAACTTTATGAGCAGCGTCAATGGTAGTTAAAAACAAACTGTACAGCACACCTTACCAGAGTAAAATTTGCTAACAGATTATAAATACTAAAAGAAGGGATGCTAAGAAGCTTAAATGTGCACCGTGAAAATTTTAGAGCTGCTTATGTCTGCCGCTAAAAAAAAAACACAGTTGCCTCTTAAATAATTTCTGGAATGGCAAGCTGAAATGCCAAGCGGGGACAAAAAGTATTTAATAAAAATGTGTTTTTAAAGACGTTTTATTAGAACATTTTCAAAACAAATTATTATCAGTCAGCTTCCTCTCTGCAGTTTATGGAATGACGTGTATCTGTTGTGAACCTCGCTTTTGCCAAAAACTATTAAAGAGGAACTTTTTGGCCAATAACATGAGAGGTGCAATGAAACCCAATGCAATGAAAGTACTAGTGATCTCGTTCACATAGTTTATTTTTAATATAAAATAACTTATTATTAAATATAACCAATTCTTTGTGGCACATTCGGAAGACTATCATGAATTTTATTTTGTAAAAATTTGGCCTACCTTGATTTTAATACGATTCGTTCACATNCACATTCGGAAGACTATCATGAATTTTATTTTGTAAAAATTTGGCCTACCTTGATTTTAATACGATTCGTTCACATGTTAGTAGCATTTGTTATTAGAAAAAGTTACTACTTTTAAAGGCTTTTCAAAAATTTTACGCATGTTTATGTTATTGTTATATCTCAAATAGCGATTCCTTCTTTGAAATTCAAAATGGTATTTCAATTATGAAAGTATTTTTCTTGTGGTGTCTGTGAACGGAAAACACAAGCAATTTTATCTAAACTTGTGAAAGTTTGACCTGGGTTGAACAAACAAGGTATGATCGTTTCACGGTTTCTTCACACATTTTTAATCTACCATTTTAGAATAATCACCCTATGTATGANAGGTATGGTCGTTTCACGGTTTCTTCACACATTTTTAATCTACCATTTTAGAATAATCGCCCTGCGTCTGGCGTGTTAAGTTATTTCCTAAATAGGCCATCTATAACAAGAGTGTTATTCTTCTGTTAACATAAAGGTGCCATATTTTTGATTCTATTGAAGTTTTACTTATAATTGAAATATAAATTTGTATATTTCATTCATANTAACATAAAGGTGCCATATTTTTGATTCTATTGAAGTTTTACTTATAATTGAAATATAAATTAGTATATTTCATTCATAACTAACATTAACAAAAACAGTTAGAAAACAGGTGGGTTGGTAATACCTGGTAAGATATAGTTCTTATGCAAAATTGTATTACACTGAATGCGCACGAATGTGGTACGCTGTCCCTCCGGTGTAATTTTGCAGACTTAGTTAAGCTGTGTTTGCACGAGGCGGACAAATATTCAGGAAGTAGAACTTTAGCAGGACTCCAGGAAAGTCGGCAGTAATGATTCGGAAACCGTCTTACTGGTCAATGTTATAATCGGTTCATATTACTTTATCCGAACATAATTGGTTCATATCTGTAGCTGAACATATAACTTACAGCTCTTTGGCTGCGACAACGAAATAAGTATTGTGTCGACTTAAGTACAGCACGCATCATAATAGATTGTTACAACTCCTGGAACCGTAAGTTAAGGTGAGACTGAAAGGGTTAAAATATCAAATTACTTGAAAAAAAAATTAGCTCCTGTTATTACAGTTCAAAGCACTTTGACCTTAAAATTTTCCACACGAATTTTGACATTTTATATGTACACAAAATTAAATTCCCGCTAAATGTTTTCTGAAAACACAGGAACGTCATAAAGGGTTTTTATTTACATCCGGCGATTTTTTCGTGGTCGACTGCAGTTTTTAACTTGAGTCTACTTAATCTTAATCTTATATCATAAAAATTAAAAGTTTGGGTTAACCTGACAGTGAATTTCCGTAAAATATTTATGATATTCTTATGAGGTCAACAGTTATTTTGAACTTTAGCGAGACATAATCAATATGAATAATTTTTAAGTTTGTATAGGAAAAGATATAAATTTAAAATTTAGTTAACACTTTTAATTAGATTTTGTGATTATTTTGCAACGTTTATGGTTTTTTGTCAGACTACTAGTATCAATATTGTCAAAAAAAAGTAAAGTGTACTATATTACATACAAGGCGTTGTGCTCGCTGTAGTTTCTTACGAACTAAACTTTTAAACTAATTTAGGTGACCCTAATCCAACTTACACTAACCTTACCAATCGTAACTTAACAACCTAACCTAATCTTATCTAACTTTAACTAAACGTGGATAAATGCGTAGGGTGTACAACGTATCACATTACGTTGTGGGTAATTTGTAGCGGCCACTAAGCGAAAAGCAATATATTTTCTGGTATTGAGTAAATTGCAGTTGCCACAAGGCGTAGTGAGTATTTCCAAGATCGCAGTGGCAGAAACAATTGCACAGAACACGTTGTGGAAGTTTATCAGTGCCCGCGCTGCGTTCTTGCAAAAATATTTTCGACCAATGAACAAATTCGGTGATTGCGAGTAGCATAAATAATGCACGCCAGTTCAAGTGTCTTGTGCATAGAGGCGACGAGGTATATGATGAGCGTGCGTTTGGTAGACCGTAGCCATCCCGCCATTTACGACTCAAACATATAAAGTACTTCCATCCAGGAGGAACCATAAAGAAATTAAACAATTTTCTCATTTTCTGAGATTTTACGTTAAAATACGTGCAGCTACGGGTAGAATTTTTTCGCGTACTCGCTTCGAAAGCGGTTAAGCACCCATATAACAGTGATACAATATGTTCACTGTTAAAAGAGTACTTTTGGAAGCTATGTTTAGGATCTATTTCTCTTCTCAATTTGTATCCTCCTGCAGAATATAAAATTTACATTTCTATCAGCCTTATCGTTTTATTCATGCGCTTTCCCATTAAATCCCTGAAGTTTTCTGGAACACAAATGCGATACTAACATGCCAATTCGTGTTGTAGTATGTATAAAGCCAAAGAAAAAATTACCAAGTGTATTTGCTACTAATGTAAATATAAAACTCAGTACAAGGTTTTTTTTTTTTTAATTTGAATTTGCCCTATTTAAGAGCGCTTGGAACCATTTTGGCTGAGTTTTCTTGCTGCCCAATATTCCTTCATGAGTTGTGACTGTCTTTGTTTTCTTTCCTCCGTGAATGTGTAGTTGTTTTTCCTTCTGATTTTGGGTTCAAATTTTGCAGTGTCGACCAATCTTCTGAAGGTTTCACGGTCTCTCGTGTTTTCTTCTGTAATTGAAAGTGATTTTAGGTCGTTTCTGACTTCTTGTAGCCAATTGGTGGGTGTTTTTAGACNTAATGTTCACATTATTTATTCATTTCAGGTGTTGCGAAAAATTAAATTAATGATGTGAAAAGTCGTTAAGAATTTCATATAACAACTTACACTTTGAGAAGTGTTTCGGTAGATCCATGGCACAAGAAGCAACCAATTATAAAATTCCTCGTGTGTCGGCAGCAGCCAATAGTATTGCCCAGTGAAATGAGACGTCCATATTGGTGCCAGGTTCTGGACTTGTACAGCACCGATCATGATTTCCCCTTTTCTGCAACATGTCTGACGTGAACGAGTATATTCGTGATAATGTGTTAATGGGTTGAGAATTAGAACAGTTTTACCGGACTTGATTCGTTGCCAAATCAACTCGGAGTTTGAACGCTAGTGTGTACGGTAGTAGAGATGTAGATAAAGGTTGGTTCCACACGAACAGCCTGTATCGAAATGTACAATGGTCGAAAGTCGAGTATCGACCTGTCGACTGCGCGTAAAGAGATGGCTGTCCAAGTTTACGCGGCAACAAGTGAATGGAGTTCACGGAACTGCCAACTGCACAATGGAGGAAGTTACGGCGACAGTTCGGGGTGAAGCCCTCGAGGGACTGAATAGTTGCAGCGACTTGCGGGTGGCGAAACTGCTCCACGGCGGAATGTCTGCCGAGAGGAAGTGTTAGGTATGTGTCATTGTGATAGCCCGCGTGGCTCGAAGACGTTTCATTACAACTTTCAACAATAGAGCCCCCTCCAGAGTACGTGTCGCCCAAGAAGAAGGCGTACACATACAGTCTATTCAAGGTTCCTTCACACTTCTTGAGGGCCGCGGTGGATGAGCGGTTAGACTGCTCGCCTCCCACCAAGGCAAACCGGGCTCAATCCCCGGCCGTGTCACTCCCGGATTTTCGCATGTGGGAATCGTGGACGATGCCGCTGTTCGGTGGGTTTTCTCGGGGATCTCCCGTTTACGTTGCCCTTTCATTCCGGCGCAGCTCTGTACTCACCTCAATCACCCTCATGGGCTCTTAAAACCCCGCTGTTAAGAGCCACCCAAATCTCTTCACTCACACTCACTCACTGACTCATTCAAACTTATTGAAAAAACACCTCATGTATGATGCGTTTGCTTGTTTCATAAATGTGCCATGTATCACAATATTTTTACACTTACGTTAACACAAAAGTACACTATTTCTGGAAAAATTACACATTTCTTATACTTTATCTCTGTATAATAATATTTCATATATAAATTGAATGAATAAAAACAGAGAGTAAATAGGTGTGTTGGTAATGCCTAGTAAGAATTAGTTATTATACTTAATATTACTACACTGAGTGCGAACGGATGCGGTGCGTTGACCCTGTGGTGTAATTTTCTGGACTTGCTTAAGCTTTGTTTCCAAGAGGCGGAGGAATATCCTGGAAGTAGAACCTAAGCAGGGCTACAGGAATGTTGGACGTGATTATGAATGGACTGCAGCTCTACGGCGCGCAGCAGGAAACCAATGTCTAATAAACTATGTATTTTAGTGAAAGAGGAACAATTTGTTTTTGGGAAACAGAACAGACAAGTACACGCAGAGGAAGTAACGCGGCTGCAGCGTTTCAACATTTTGCTGCGGCTAACGATCGCGGTCAAGGTGACTGTATCAACTCTGTAATTTTAAATGGAGTGGAGAGATTTGAGCGGCTCTGAACGTAGAGGTCTTGACAGCCGATGAAAGTGTAGCGAAGTGTTTGGAGAAGCACCTGAATGAAAGGGCGGGGGAAACGGTAGATCCCCGAGAAAACCCGCCGACCAGCGGCATCGTCCAGCACGATTTCCACATGCGAAAGTTTGGTGACCGGGCCGGGGATCGAACCCGGTTTGCCTTGGTGGGAGGCGAGCAGGCTACCCACTCAGCCACCGCGACCCCTATGTGGAGGACGAATACCAGGTCTAATTTACCATGTAAATAAAAAAATGCAATGCTGCAAAAAAAAAATGAAGAGGGGTGATGGACCAGTATTGGACTCGCATTCGGGAGGACCTAGGTTCAAATCCCTGTCCAGCCATCCTGACTTTGGTTTTCCATGGTTTCCCGAAATCACACCAAGCGAATTCTGGCATGATTCTTAACTACAGGCCATGGCCGATAACTTTCCCGTCCCTAATTCCCTGAGAAAGTTGTTCTGCCTCAAATGACCTCGCTGTCGACGAGATGTTAGGTTCTACCTTCCTCACTACCTCCCTACCTTTCTTCCTGCCGCCCAACCTACCTCCCTACCTATTACTTCATAATTTACAAACTCCACCTCCACCCACATTTCACGCCTCCTCAAAAGGAAACGATATTGTTAGTATAAAACTACGGAAATATAATAATAGATCTCCTCTATTGTCATTCCTTGCACATTAGTTTCGGAACAACGCGACATAAATTCCCCTCTCTAACTCAAGGAAAAGTATATAAACACTTCTAGTTTCAACGAATTCCATGTTTCCTTTGGTCTGCCTCTTTCAGTTCTACACTGAGGCCTATTTAAGAATGGCATATCAATTCCGGTATATATATTTGTATTTCGTTATTTATTTCTTTGATTCATTATTCTTTCTTTATTTACACATTTTCCTTTTTGTCATGCAGCCTCTCGAAACTTTGTACATATATTAAATATCTCCTCTCGGCAGAATGCAACATTTTTTATTTCTCTTTTCTACTGTTCATCGTTCATTACATATAGCAACGTGGGCNCTCTTTATTTTTTTTTTATTTGCGTCTCCTTCCCAGTATTTATTTTAAGTGCTCGTCTTATAGTCCTAAATAGATTTTATAACGTCTCGATTGTATCATTACTATCGACCCCCTTGAAGAAAATCGTCACTTTTAATAAATTACAANTAGATTTTATAACGTCTCGATTGTATCATTACTATCGACCCCCTTGAAGAAAATCGTCACTTTTAATAAATTACAATATGTTATTTGTTCTATAAAATAATCTCTGTACGTGGTGATAACTTCACAAAAACTTGCGTTTTTATTGTTTTTTATCTTATGACATTTTGAAATTACTCATTTTACATGTTTTGTGCAACTGCCTTTGTAATTTATCTTCAGTGTTTTTTATTANTATGACATTTTGAAATTACTCATTTTACATGTTTTGTGCAACTGCCTTTGTAATTTATCTTCAGTGTTTTTTATTATGATCTATCTAATGGTCGGTAAAACAAAGTACGTATGGAAGTCCTTGTAGTGACTTTGGTCTACCATTCATTGATTGTTCAGTCTAATCAAATTCTAAACAATGTTATAGACAGGCGAACTCTTTGAATTATTTAAGTTTTTTCGAGTATCATTCATAAAGATATTATATACTGGAGAATTAGGTTATGGGGATTTGATAAAATTATTGGTGAGAATAGCCTCTTTTTTTTCATAAAATTCTATAAAATTAATCGTTTTTCTTCAGCGAAAGTTTTGTCATTGTCAATGAAATTTAAATGGGTATCCAGGTTAAATCCTCNAAAATTAATCGTTTTTCTTCAGCGAAAGTTTTGTCATTGTCAATGAAATTTAAATGGGTATCCAGGTTAAATCCTCTGATTTCTTCTGTGATATTTGTAATAGTATAAATATCGTCTTTAGAGGATCGTCCTTTCAACTACGCCTAAATAAGAATTAGGGCTTATATTGCCATATGTAATANGTAGAGGTCTTGACAGCCGATGAAAGTGTAGCGAAGTGTTTGGAGAAGCACCTGAATGAAAGGGCGGGGGAAACGGTAGATCCCCGAGAAAACCCGCCGACCAGCGGCATCGTCCAGTACGATTTCCACATGCGAAAGTTTGGTGACCGGGCCGGGGATCGAACCCGGTTTGCCTTGGTGGGAGGCGAGCAGGCTACCCGCTCAGCCACCGCGACCCCTATGTGGAGGACGAATACCAGGTCTAATTTACCATGTAAATAAAAAAATGCAATGCTGCAAAACAAAAAATGAAGAGGGGTGATGGACCAGTATTGGACTCGCATTCGGGAGGACCTAGGTTCAAATCCCTGTCCAGCCATCCTGACTTTGGTTTTCCATGGTTTCCCGAAATCACTCCAAGCGAATTCTGGCATGATTCTTAACTACAGGCCATGGCCGATAACTTTCCCGTCCCTAATTCCCTGAGAAAGTTGTTCTGTCTCAAATGACCTCGCTGTCGACGAGATGTTAGGTTCTACCTTCCTCACTACCTCCCTACCTTTCTTCCTGCCGCCCTACCTACCGCCCTACCTATTACTTCATAATTTACAAACTCCACCTCCACCCACATTTCACGCCTCCTCAAAAGGAAACGATATTGTTAGTATAAAACTACCGATATATAATAATAGATCTCCTCTATTGTCGCTCCTTGCACATTAGTTTCGGAACAACGCGACATAAATTCCCCTCTCTAACTCAAGGAAAAGTATATAAACACTTCTAGTTTCAACGAATTCCATGTTTCCTTTGGTCTGCCTCTTTCAGTTCTACACTGAGGCCTATTTAAGAATGGCATATCAATGCCAGTATATATATTTGTATTTCGTTATTGATTTCTTTGATTCATTATTCTTTCTTTATTTACACATTTTCCTTTTTGTCATGCAGCCTCTCGAAACTTTGTACATATATTAAATATCTCCTCTCGGCAGAATGCAACATTTTTTATTTCTCTTTTCTACTGTTCATCGTTCATTCCATATAGCAACGTGGGCAAATCCCNCCACTTTATTATTTTTTTTATTTGCGTCTCCTTCCCAGTTTTTATTTTAAGTGCTCGTCTTATAGTCCTAAACAGATTTTATAACGTCTCGATTGTATCATTACTATCGACCCCCTTGAAGAAAATCGTCACTTTTAATAAATTACAATATGTTATTTGTTCTATAAAATAATCTCTGTACGTGGTGATAACTTCACAAAAACTTGCGTTTTTATTGTTTTTTATCTTATGACATTTTGAAATTACTCATTTTACATGTTTTGTGCAACTGCCTTTGTAATTTATCTTCAGTGTTTTTTATTACGATCTATCTAATTGTCGGTAAAAAAAAGTACGTATGGAAGTCCTTGTAGTGACTTTGGTCGACCATTCATTGATTGTTCAGTCTAATCAAATTCTAAACAATGTTACAGACAGGCGAACTCTTTGAATTATTTAAGTTTTTTCGAGTATCATTCATAAAGATATTATATACTGGAGAATTAGGTTATGGGGATTTGATAAAATTATTGGTGAGAATGGCCTCTTTTTTTTCATAAAATCCTATCAAATTAATCGTTTTTCTTCAGCGAAAGTTTTGTCATTGTCAATGAAATTTAAATGGGTATCCAGATTAAATCCTTTGATTTCTTCTGTGATATTTGTAATAGTAGAAATATCGTCTTTAGAGGATCGTCCTTTCAACTACGCCTAAATAAGAATTAGGGCTTATATTGCCATATGTAATANTAAATATCGTCTTTAGAGGATCGTCCTTTCAACTACGCCTAAATAAGAATTAGGGCTTATATTGCCATATGTAATATCTCGGGGTCATAAATTATTCCATGATACTGAATTTCAAGGGCCTTGCCCTAAAAGTTTGCAAATTATTTTCAACTATTCCTGTAAAAAGTAATAGAGCTTATCGCATCATATTCATACCATTGGTCTTGGAAATAGTACTTGCATACTGTATTAATGAGGTTAACCCTAATAGTTTGTAAGTTATGTCTACGTAGTTTATAAAATATTGTATGGCTCATCGTACAATACATACATTATCGAGGTCGGGAAAAGTTCCTGCATGCTGAATTTCGAAGGCCTAACGCTTACGGTTTTTATATTATAGAAAACTATGCCTGTAAAATGTGTGACACAGATTGATTCTCGTTGTCGGAAATAGTGGCTGCATACTAAATTTGAAAGGCCTAACCATAAGAGTTCGTGAATTATCCTCAACAGTGCTTATAAGAGGTTATAGATGCTGGAGGTATGGCTTCTATTCTTACAACACGATTTGAGAAAATATGGCTGCTACTCCATAATCAGACTCAGATTGGTCGCACAAACTTGGTATAACTGCTTTTAAATAATCTAAATAGAATACCAATGNACTCCATAATCAGACTCAGATTGGTCGCACAAACTTGGTATAACTGCTTTTAAATAATCTAAATAGAATACCAATGTCGATTGTCTCCACATATAAAATGAAGTCCCGACTGAATGACTGGCACACACACTCATCAACGCACAGTCCCAACCGTTGGATGCAAAAGCACGAAAATTTAAAGATGCCTTCCTCCTAAGTTGCCATAACCTGCTAGGCAAGGAATTGAATTTAAATTCATCCTATAGAAGGGTTAAAAGGGGGAACATGTATTTTCTAGGACTCCTCAGCAGCTTTTAAACACGATGAGATATCGCTGTACTCTTAGCTTTAAAATGTATGCTATACAAAAACTGAAAGAAAAAAAAATAGTTACAAGGTTTTTAAAACTCAGCCTATAGAAATGTGAAAAAGGATTCAATATATTTTGCAGCACTCCTCAATTACTAATTAACCCGATGATATATGATCGTGCTCTTAGTCTCAAAAGGTAACCTATACAAATAGGCCTACCTAACCATTAATTTCAGGAAATTTTTGAAATTGAATCTCTATGATGGCAAAAAAAGATAAATATATTTTTTCTAATGAACTCGATGAGATATCGCTGTACTCTTAGCTTAGGAAGATAGCCTACACAAATACCTAAATACCAACTTCAGAATTTTTTTAAATAAAACACCCAAGAGAGTGAAAAAGGTTCAAATATGTTGTTGAGAACTCTTTAATAGCGCATGAACATGATAATATATTGCTTTATTCTTTGCTTTAAAAGGTTGGATATATAAATACCTAAAAACTAATATGAGGGGTTTTCCCAAATTCATATCTCTATGAAGGTAAAAATGTCGGATGTGTTTCGAATACGTCAGCTGTTACATTGCTACCGCCCCTGTAACCTTCCAACTAATATGTTTTGTATAAATATATTAAACGAAAAAAGTTTCATTTCTTATAGTTGCAGAAAAAAGTTGTTACAAATGAAAAGGATCAATAATATTAAAAGTAAGTAAATACATTGCATTGTTTCCGTGGGAGGTTCTATATTCATATTTTGTTCATATTTTATACCGTGGTTAAGAATTTTATATTTCATTTTCAATTAAGAGTGAAATGGGATATAGTAATCATTCCAGCTGCATGGTAACCGTCTTTGCGTTGTAACATAGAATGTATTTCTTTCACACAAAACTATCTGACTATAAACTTGCAAATCATCTAAAGAACGATCGAAATCACATTTTACAGCAACGGTGAGCCTTTTGTTTAGTTAGGGTTTCCAAAAAAACCTGAGCTGTTATTTACTACGATAATATTTAACTTAATATTAAACATATTTAAGTCGTATCACAACTACAAATGCTCAGATGAGAAAAGTAATATTATACAATTTTTATTCTGTAATTTGAATTGAATCGAAAATAGTTCAAAAAATTGCTATTGGGGAAATTGTTACGTGGATTGAGCAATGTTAACAATATAATTGTATAATAAATGTTTGCTTAAGTTTTATTTAGGTGTGAAAATGAAGTACAAATATGTGGACTCAGTTGCCAAAATGGATGATGCAATCCACTTACCTGTAGAGTTCATCAAAAGTATTTAAACCCATGGCCTATCACCACACAACATTCTCAAAATTGGAACTTCATTAATGTTACAGCGAAAACACTGCTGCATGACCAGCGCCAAGTGAAGGTTTGACATAAAGATGTAATCAAGGCTGTGCCTGGGGGTGGGGAAGTATGAGATTCCATAATACGGATATCCCTCATTTCACCGGAGTGCCCTTTCGAGTTTAGGAGACTAAAACACCCTCTCAAGGTAGTTTCAATAAGACTACAAGTGAGGTTCAAGAACAATCACTAGATGGAGCAGGGGAGTTTTGAGGAAGGGTAACTTCTCACGTGGCCTGCTCCAGAGTAAGCTCACCAAGCTACTGGTAATCCCAGCACCTGAGGACTAAACCACTCATGTAGTGTGCAAAGATGTCCTTTGGTAAAGGAAATGAGTAGCTGCTTCATGAAGTACCCGTGGGCGAAGCCGCGGACAGAAAGCTATTATCCTATGTCACATAGGAAGAAAACTCTTAAACGTTGATTCGGGCACTACTGGAACTCTACTTCGAAAAAATTACGAGTCTTAATATATGTCCATTTCTGTACCTATACCTTCGATTTTGTAAATGCCATATACAATTAACAAAAATTGAAACAATTACTACTCCACTTTTATTTATAAACATAGTATTCGAACTAGTTTTAAATATAATCACATCTGTAAATATGTCATGTGGTATAAATTCTTTGTTAACCAAATTAATAAAGTAAAGAAAACTTATAAAAATATCAGCAAAAGTGTTTGATGTATAAAAATTAAGTATTGGTGCAAAAAATGAAATTATCAAGCAAAAATGTGAGGTGCAAACGCTTGCGTAGCCACGTGGAAAAAAGTTTTCATATTCTAACCCAATATTTATGCGTTCAGATACATTCCCTTTTACAATTTTTTTCTCGACGTTCACGTCTTGTATGTTAGAGTGAATATTTTACACCAACGCGATCCAAACCGTAACACCGGACATGCTGACAAGAGTGTGGAACGAGTTTGATTATGGCATAGATGTCGTTCGAGCCGCTCGTGGTGGTCACATTGAACATTTATGAAGATATGGTAAACAAACTTCACGGTTCTACGGTTCGTTTAATTGGTCAACCAAGGTTGTAGGTTGTTTTGTTTTGATATTATAGAACTTCAAATTTGGGGTATTATTTTCTACTCATTATGTATAGCGGCTCTAACTACTTTAATAATTAACTGGTAATACTCTACTTTCGATTCAATCCCTTAGTGTTGACATCCAGCGGAGAGGGGGCGTAAGGATTCATAGACTAAATATGAGGTAGACAGATTTCGCTGGCTGCACACAACCAATCTCCGTGTCCCAACATTGAACTGCTTTTCTGCCAACACGGTTACCGAACATGGCATGGTTTGGATGTTAAGTTAGAAAACTGATTTGTAAACAAATGCTTTGAAATGTTCTTATTCTTCCTCTAACCAATTTGTATTGCAGACGGATTAATTTAAAATTGTCAAAAGTATTTTATTCTTATAATAGGGCTTGTCATTCAAAAATTAAATGTAGAAAAACACTTTCATCACTGTTGACCATGTGACTTGGGCAGTTGTGTTCCTTTGGGTTAGGTGAATGTTGGGTACATGCCCAGAAGAGGAATAAGCGGTCTACCTCGTCTGTAGTGCATGTTAGGTATCATGGTGCGGTGCGGGGAGCGGACACTCACATGGCCACAGGGGCGTACTTGAAGCCGCGCGGCCNACTCCATAATCAGACTCAGATTGGTCGCACAAACTTGGTATAACTGCTTTTAAATAATCTAAATAGAATACCAATGCCGATTGTCTCCACATATAAAATGAAGTCCCGACTGAATGACTGGCACACACACTCATCAACGCACAGTCCCAACCGTTGGATGCAAAAGCACGAAAATTTAAAGATGCCTTCCTCCTAAGTTTCCATAACCTGCTAGGCAAGGAATTGAATTTAAATGCATCCTATAGAAGGGTTAAAAGGGGAAACATGTACTTTCTAGGACTCCTCAGCAGCTTTTAAACACGATGAGATATCGCTGTACTCTTAGCTTTAAAATGTATGCTATACAAAAACTGAAAGAAAAAAAAATAGTTACAAGGTTTTTAAAACTCAGCCTATAGAAATGTGAAAAAGGATTCAATATATTTTGCAGCACTCCTCAATTACTAATTAACCCGATGATATATGATCGTGCTCTTAGTCTCAAAAGGTAACCTATACAAATAGGCCTACCTAACCATTAATTTCAGGAAATTTTTGAAATTGAATCTCTGTGATGGCAAAAAAGATAAAATATATTTTTTCTAATGAACTCGATGAGATATCGCTGTACTCTTAGCTTAGGAAGATAGCCTACACAAATACCTAAATACCAACTTCAGAATTTTTTTTAATAAAACACCCAAGAGAGTGAAAAAGGTTCAAATATGTTGTTGAGGACTCTTTAGTAGCGCATGAACATGATAATATATTGCTTTATTCTTTGCTTTAAAAGGTTGGATATATAAATACCCAAAAACTAATATGAGGGGTTTTCCCAAATTCAAATCTCTATGAAGGTAAAAATGTCGGATGTGTTTCGAATACGTCAGCTGTTACATTGCTACAACCCCTGTAACCTTCCAACTAATATGTTTTGTATAAATATATTAAACGAAAAAGGTTTCATTTCTTATAGTTGCAGAAAAAAGTTGTTACAACTGAAAAACATCAATAATATTAAAAGTAAGTAAATACATTGCATTGTTTCCGTGGGAGGTTCTATATTCATATTTTGTTCATATTTTATACCGTGGTTAAGAATTTTATATTTCATTTTCAATTAAGAGTGAAATGGGATATAGTAATCATTCCAGCTGCATGGTAACCGTCTTTGCTTTGTAACATAGAATGTATTTCTTTCACACAAAACTATCTGACTATAAACTTGCAAATCATCTAAAGAACGATCGAAATCACATTTTACAGCAACGGTGAGCCTTTTGTTTAATTAGGGTTTCCAAAATAACCTGAGCTGTTATTTACTACGATAATATTTAACGTAATATTAAACATATTTAAGTCGTATCACAACTACAAATGCTCAGATGAGAAAAGTAATATTATACAATTTTTGTTCTGTAATTTGAATTGAATCGAAAATAGTTCAAGAAATTGCTATTGGGCAAATTGTTACGTGGATTGAGCAATGTTAACAATATAATGGTATAATAAATGTTTGCTTAAGTTTTATTTAGGTGTGAAAATGAAGTACAAATATGTGGACTCAGATGCCAAAATGGATGATGCAATCCACTTACCTGTAGAGTTCATCAATAGTATTTAAACCCATGGCCTATCACCACACAACATTCTCAAAATTGGAGCTTCATTAATGTTACAGCGAAAACACTGCTGCATGACCAGCGCCAAGTGAAGGTTTGGCATAAAGATGTAATCAAGGCTGTGCTCGGGGGTGGGGAGGTATGAGATTCCATAAGGCGGATATCCCTCATTTCACCGGAGTGCCCTTTCGAGTTTAGGAGACTAAACACCCTCTCAAGGTAGTTTCAATAAGACTACAAGTGAGGTTGAATAACAATCACTAGATGGAGCAGGGGGAGTTTTGAAGAAGGGTAACTTCTCACGTGGCCTGCTCCAGAGTAACCTCACTAAGCTACTGGCAATCCCAGCACCTGAGGACTAAACCACTCATGTGTTGTACAAAGATGTCCTTCGGTAATGTAAATGAGTAGCTGCTTCATGAAGTACACGCGCGCGAAGCCGCGGGCAGAAAGATAGTATCCTGTGTGGCATTGGAAGAAACCAATTAAACGTTGATTCGAACACTACTGGAATTCGACTTCTAAAAAATTACGAGTCGTAATATATGTCCATATCTGTACTTATACCTTCGATTTTGTAAATGCCATATACAATTAACAAAAATTAAAAAAAAATACTACTCCATTTTTATTTATAAACACAGTATTCGAACCAGTTTTAAATATAATCACATCTGTAAATATGTAATGTGGTATAAATTCTTTGTTAACAAAATTAATAAAGTAAAGACAACTTATAAAAATATCAACAAAAGTGTTTTATGTATAAAAATTAAGTATTGGTACAAAAAATGAAATTATCAATCAAAAATGTGAGGTGCAAACGCTTGCGTAGCCACGTGGAAAAAAGTTTTCATATTCTAACCCAATATTTATGCGTTCAGATACATTCCCTTTCACAATTTTTTTCTCGACGTTCACGTCTTGTATGTTAGAGTGAATATTTTACACCAACGCCATCTAAACCGTAACACTGGACATGCTGACAAGAGTGTGGAACGAGTTCGATTATGGCGTAGATGTCTATCGAGCCGCTCGTGTTCACATTGAACATTTATGAATGTATGGCAAACAAATTTCACGGTTCCACGGTTCGTTTTATTGGTCAATCAAGATTGTTGGTTGTTTGGTTTTGATATTATAAACTTTCAAATTTGGGGTATTCTTTTATACTCATCCTATATAGCGGCTCTAACTGCTTTACTAATTGACTGATGATACTCTACTTTCAATTCAATCCCTCAGTGTCGACATCCATTAGTGAGGGAGGTGAGGAATCATAGACTAAATATGAGGTAGAGAGATTTCGCTGGCTGCACACAACCAATATCCTTGTCCCAACATTGAACTGCTTTTCTGCCAACACGGTTACCGAACATGGCATGGTTTGGATGTTAGGTTAGAAAATGCTTTGAAATGCTTTTATTCTTCCTCTAACCAATTTGTATTGCAGATGGATTTATTTAAAATTGTCAAAAGTATTTTATTCTTATAAAAGTGCTTGTCATTCAAAAATTAAGATGTAGACAAACACTTTCATCACTGTTGACCATGTGACTTGGGCAGTTGTGTTCCTTTGGGTTAGGTGAATGTTGGGTACATGCCCAGAAGAGGAATAAGCGGTCTAGCTCGTCTGTAGTGTATGTTAGGTATCATGGTGCGGTACGGGGAGCGGACACTCACATGGCCACAGGGGCGTACTTGAAGCCGCGCGGCCACTGGGCGGCCTGCGAGAAGGACATGCTGAGCTGCGCCGGCCACTGCACGTCCTTGAGGTGCACGCGGAACGTGACCACCTTGGACGTCTCCTCCTTGACGAGGAACTTGCGCTCCAGCACCGGCTGCTCCTCCGAGAACTGGTGGTCCAGCACCAGGAACTTCTCTGTGCCACTCGCTAAGGACAACACACACATAACACCTCGTGTCCCCAGACATAACAAGAACAACACACACATAACACCTCGTGTCCCCAGACATAACAGCAAGGGGAAGGAATTTGGCGGCTATTAACAGCGAGGTCTTGAGAACCGATGAGGGTGAAGCGAGGCGAGTATGGAGCAGCGTCAGAATGAAAGGGTGAGGGAAACGGGAGATCCTCGAGAAAACATACCGACCTGCGGCATCGTCCGGTACGATTCCCACATGCGAAAATTCGGGAGCGGCCCTTCCGGGATTCGAATCCAGTTCACCTTGGTGGGAAGCGAGCGCTCTAGCTTCTAAGCCACCGCGTTTCCAGACAGGTGAGAGTGCGAATTGATGAGTTGATGAATGAATACATTGATCAGAGCAACAACTTTATAAGTTAGGCTGGCACAGTCTATTCACGGTTTCTTCACACTTTTTGAATAAAACCTTTGGAAAATTACCCCATGAATAATTTATTTGGTTAACATAAAAGTTTCCTATAATTTTATTAGATCAAACTTTTACATGTATTTCATCTGTAAATTATAATATTTCGTTTATAATTAATACTTATAAAAATGTGAGAAAATAGCGCTGTAGGTAATGCCTAGTAATCGGTAGTTCTTATGTAGAATATTAATATAATGAGTGTGCAGGAATGCGGTGCGTTGTTCCTTTGGTGTAGTATTCTGGACTTGGTTAAGCTTGGTTAGCATGAGGCGGAGGAATTATTTACGAGTATAACTTCAGCAGGGCTTCAGAAAAGTGGGAAGTAACCGCGAATGGGCTTCAGTTCACCGTGCAGAGGTGCACGGCGCCCTCGTGACAAAGCAGGATGCACGAGGCGTATTTAAGTGTTATTTCTGTTCCTTAGACATTTTTCACATTTTGTTCAAGCATTAACTATTTCTTGGCAAATTTAGGATCGTTTTTGTCTCACGGTGTCTTCCTTTCTTGGATGCTTACTGAAGGGTTTGCGATTCCGGATTCCCCCACTTTGTCAATGAAATGGGCTTTCAGCCAATATTACAGCATTGCTTACTTCCTGATATTATCGTAAGAATTTTAAAAAGTATTTCTAGGAGATTTCTCATCCCATTCGATGTTCAGGATCCATGGTGTCTCGTTGTTTAAATTTGTGGTACTTCTGTGAATGCGACGACTAACCTTGTCTTAAGTAACCTAACTAAACCATTCGACTTATTTTAACCAAATTTAGTATGCTGACAGCGCAAGTTGTAACCATTAAACTCAGAGGTAAAAATTGTTGTTGGTCCGCTATTTTGTAAGATAGTTCCATATGAAAAATAAAGCCTCTATACATATTATAAAACTCAACGTCTCTCTGTCTGTAAGTGCGCTTATCACTCGAGAAC
This sequence comes from Clitarchus hookeri, assembly GCA_002778355.1. Taxonomy (NCBI): domain Eukaryota; kingdom Metazoa; phylum Arthropoda; class Insecta; order Phasmatodea; family Phasmatidae; genus Clitarchus; species Clitarchus hookeri. The sequence goes on along the minus strand of NQII01003471.1, from coordinate 216,723 downwards.
CACTTATGCGATTTACGTGTTTTTTTATTCATAGCTATGTTTTCTGGCCAGGTTTTAGTATATGTTTTGTTACGAAAAGTAACATCACTGTCTAAACCGTTAAAGAAAGAACAATATCATATAGTAAAGAATTGTGTAGAATAAAAAACCTAAAAAAAACTCCGTGGTAGCATATATTTTTCCATAACATAGAAATACTAATAAGCGTTTATACTACTTAATTTCTAAATAAATAAATACGTAAAATTCAAGCTTTTATGTAATATCTCTAAAACTACTAAACCAATATTCTTCAAATTTGGCAAGTAGGTAATACTATGATATCGGCTTATCAAAAATATAGGTAAGTAAACGTTATTAGGCACTTATTTTGAAAATGGCGGCCATTCAAATATTTTAGACTTATTTGGCATAAATAACATACAATTTGACCAATTTCCATCAAATTTTCTACGCTAGCACTATCTTTTACATGCAGGAAATGAGACAAACAAACTTTATCCACCATTTTGCAATATAGTACTACAATAATTAAACAAATTTTGTGTAATTTCTCGGGAAACAATTTACAGATTCTTACCAAATATTGCAAACATGTAGTACTGCGTAATTAATTACAACAAAACTTTGTATATATTACAACAATCAAATGTGTAGACAAAAAAATCTCTTTTGTCCACGATTTTGTAGAAAAGTATTGAAATTATGTAACCTCCGAAAAAGAAACTGATTTCTACCAAATCTGGCAAACAGTAAGCACTATGGCAGGCTATGTAAACTGATAAATGTTGAGTGGGTCTGACGTTCATATTTCCAAAATGGTGGCCATATAAACATTTTAGCTCTGAATTTTTCATTTATGAAAATGCATAACGAATTTATACTTTAGTTTATATGCTGACAGTATCAGATGTATCCATCAAAATTGTATATGCAAAGCCTCATTTCTCCCCCATTTTGTAATATAGCCCCATATGAAATAATATAGTTTTTNCATCAAAATTGTATATGCAAAGCCTCATTTCTCCCCCATTTTGTAATATAGCCCCATATGAAATAATATAGTTTTTTTGCCGTATCTCGGGAAACAATCAAACGATTTATTTGGCGAAGAAGTTGTACTGGGGTAGGTAATATTAATTTATATGTTTTAATTATGCAAGTTTCATATTTTCTAAATGGCGCATATACAAACATTTTTTGCTAACGAAAATATGTATCAGATTTAAATTAACTTTGTATATTTTATCTATAACAACAATTGAATGCGCTAATATTTAACCTTTATACCCTCAATTTCTGAAGAAGCGACACATGATCAATGGAGTTTCTATGTCATATCTCGTGAGCCAATCAACAGATATGCATACAGAAATCCTCGTTTGCCGGATTTTTTTTGTAAAGTAGTGTCAGGTGAGTAAACTCGATATTTGGTCATATCTGCGGAACAATTCGACTAATTTTCACAATATTTTGCACACATACAAAAGACCAAGTAAAGTTTAATTTCTTAAATGGGGTCAGACAATGATTTTGAAAATGGCAACCATATAAATGTTTACATATTTTTGGCATATCCAGTTAGCAAATTCACAATTTAAATCACACCTATTTATTATGACATTATTTATTACAAGCAATGTGTACAGAGCTCGTATATTATAATTGTATTGGTACTGTTTCACATGTTTCTCGTTTTATCTCTAATGATATTGCTGCCAATGAGATGTCAACGCCTACCTACCATCTAAGCTCTCAAGAACTTTACTACAATTTATTTGCACCCATGTAGAGAAAAGTAGGTTCATTAGTTATCAGCAACTTCGTGTTTCTTTCTGTGAATTCATGTAAAGCAATTGATTTATATTTGTGCCACTCGTCGTATTGATAATATTAAGAACAATCAATAATATAAATTGTCATGACTGAGGACTTCGGTCATTNCATCAAAATTGTATATGCAAAGCCTCATTTCTCCCCCATTTTGTAATATAGCCCCATATGAAATAATATAGTTTTTATGCCGTATCTCGGGAAACAATCAAACGATTTATTTGGCGAAGAAGTTGTACTGGGGTAGGTAATATTAATTTATATGTTTTAATTATGCAAGTTTCATATTTTCTAAATGGCGCATATACAAACATTTTTTGCTTAAGAAAATATGTATCAGATTGAAATTAACTTTGTATATTTTATCTATAACAACACTTGAATGCGCTAATATTTAACCTTTATACCCTCAATTTCTGAAGAAGCTACACATGATCAATGGAGTTTCTATGTCATATCTCGTGAGCCAATCAACAGATATGCATACAGAAATCCTCGTTTGCCGGATTTTTTTTGTAAAGTAGTGTCAGGTGAGTAAACTCGATATTTGGTCATATCTGCGGAACAATTCGACTAATTTTCACAATATTTTGCACACATACAAAAGACCAAGTAAAGTTTAATTTCTTAAATGGGGTCAGACAATGATTTTGAAAATGGCAACCATATAAATGTTTACATATTTTTGGCATATCCATTTAGCAAATTCACAATTTAAATCACACCTATTTATTATGACATTATTTATTACAAGCAATGTGTACAGAGCTCGTATATTATAATTGTATTGGTACTGTTTCACATGTTTCTCGTTTTATCTCTAATGATATTGCTGCCAATGAGATGTCAATGCCTACCTACCATCTAAGCTCTCAAGAACTTTACTACAATTTATTTGCACCCATGTAGAGGAAAGTAGGTTCACTAGTTATCAGCAACTTCGTGTTTCTTTCTGTGAATTCATGTAAAGCAATTGATTTATATCTGTGCCACTCGTCGTATTGATAATATTAAGAACAATCAATAATATAAATTGTCATGACTGAGGACTTCGGTCATTNCTGTGCCACTCGTCGTATTGATAATATTAAGAACAATCAATAATATAAATTGTCATGACTGAGGACTTCGGTCATTTTTCAATTAGCCCTGAACCATATATTATTATGTACTGAGAGCTGAATTAAAGAGAAACTTTTGATTTCAAGTTTTTTCTTACATTTCGTTATATTCCGTGGTCGAGAGGCCTCAAATATTTTCACATTACGCACTGCCTCGCCTGCAGCACACGCGAGGAAATACGCGTATTTCTTTTCTTCTTTACGAGTGCATAAATATACCATTGATGTGAAAAATTAATTCATCAATAAAATCGTATAACGTCTGATTACAGGGAAGCGTAAAGTTAAAACTCGTATGTTAAAACAAGCCCCTTAAAGCCTTGGTTGATTTACGAAGAAAAATAAGTGTATTCCGTTTAGAAGTTGAAGTTGAATATTTTTGCATGTTATCACATCTCGTCACACATTTTAATGAATGGCTTGAAATTGTTGTAGAAACATTCTGGCAGACTTATTAATGTGAAATAATAAGTATGTCGTTTGACTAAGCGTGTGGGTCACATATGTTGACATAACTGCTGCAATAACAAATATGTGAGACAACCAACGTTCCACATCTCTGACCATTTAGAATGTGTACACTACTAGAAAAAGTGTCTGTAAAACTACGTAAATCACCAGTTACAAATTATCCAGACATCTTCTTGAAATTACGGACTCTTCGTTATTTTCAAAAACGTTCTCTCCGTAAAATTCACATAAATCTCCATGAATTCACGATACGTCTCCATAAACTTGCAAGTTTGTTTTTAAATCAGCTTGTTATGAAAGGGGCTAACAATAAAAAGTTTTACTTTCGTTATGTGGATGTTTCACTGTGTATAAAAATGTTTGTCCGTTGGCGGGATTTTAACTCTGAGAAAAGACTTGATAGTCAAACATCTTATCCACTCACCTACCACGCTTTTACAGGAGGAAGTATTGTAAATAAGGGACACATTCAGAATGATATATGTACAACTCTCAGTCATGTTAGAGTGCTTGTGAGTTTGTTAGTTTATTTCAGCTTTACAAACGAGAATAAGAAAAACTGTTTTTATTCCGTAATGTATTTCCCTGTGTATAACAGAGAAATTAAACAAAGTTTAAATATTTTGTCCTGTAGTGGGATTGTAACACGAATCAACAAATTAACGCTCAATAACTGGAACCACCCACATAGCACAAGATATCCCCTGGATACCTCAATAACATCCACAATACCTTACAGTTACCTAAGTCCTGAAGTGAATCTTTTCAGGATATCCGTTGGATATCTAGTAGTACATATCAGTTCGTACCAATTCTTGGATATCCATTATATGTTACAAAACGTCCAATGGCTATTACTTATGGTAAGTGTCTAAATCTAAAGATGTTTATAGGATATCCACAACATCTTTATCCTTTTGTGGATATTTGGCGGATATTTTGATACATTTGGCAGTCATTTTGATGTAACTTTGCTATTCCTGGATGTCCTTGGATATCCAGAACGTCCGTGAGGACATCCATTAGATATTCTTTTGATGTATGTGTGCTATATGGTCACTCACCTACACCTTTACACCAAGTACTGTATTTCGTAAATATGGATTTTACACAAAAGTGACGAACGCGTCTCTCTTTGTTTCAAGTAGTGTGCTAGATGTTTGGTTTTATTTGCGATTTATGAAACGAGGTAACGAATGAACAGTTTTAATTTTCGTTATGTGCCTATTTCACTATGTATAAAAAAGTTTTTGTCCTCTGGCGGAATTCGAAAAATAATCAAAGGATTGGCGCTCCATGAGTGGTTTGCCACTCACCTACTACTATTTTCAACGAAGTAGTATTCTCAAGATGGGATTTTATACGCTTTAGGTATCATCGGCACTGTTTGTGCCTCAAAGTCGAAGCCATAAGAATACGAAGAGCTTCCGCATTTCATATTTACGGATCTCATTTCCGTCCTTCGTCATTACGGAGTGCCTTTCCGTAAAATAACTCTACATCTCTGTAAAAGTTTCAGTAAATTTACAGATATTTCTAAGAGTGTAACAGAAAGTGACAGTCGTGCCACTGTCCAGGTATTATAATTCTAGAACTCGGTGCACACTTGGTGAAGAGAGTGTGTAATGGTGCTCTGGTTGCAACAGAGGAACTTACGTCCACTAAGTCTGCAATTATGGAAACACTTTATCAGTTTCCTCAATGAGCAATCATTTCTCTAGTACAGCAACTTCTGACAACTGATTTATTTGTCGTGTTTCTCAAGACTTAACACTGACATCAAGCCCCAACACCTAAAAAATCTAAATCTTATACTACTTTATGTCCTTGCTTCTCTATATAACACTCAATAAATATTAACTAACATGTGATGTAAAGTTGTCTTTTATTTTTGTCTCTTTTAAATTTATTGAAACTCTGGAATAATGATAAAATAAATCGTCGCTGTTTTTCTTATAGATAAAATGTATATATAGATGTGAATTTGTGATGTATAAAAAGTAAGTCAAAGAGTAATTTATAGTTGTAGTCTTGTCAATTGAAGCCGCAAATACACTTCATCCCCAGTTGACGTCGAAAAAACTGTGAGAAAATGTAATTCTTCTTCCAGACATCGTTGTTTTCGTAGGATGATGTANCCCCAGTTGACGTCGAAAAAACTGTGAGAAAATGTAATTCTTCTTCCAGACATCGTTGTTTTCGTAGGATGATGTACTAGGAAGGCGCCCGTGTTCTTGTATCCTTTCAGTGTTTGTTTTTGTTTGTGGAAGATGGTGATCTGTTAACATGAATGCTCGTTTCAATCTGTCCACAGTAATGGTTTGTTTGCCTGAAGGAGTGTGAACATCAAAGTATTTGGTAGTGCGTGGGATGACTCGGTATGGGCCATTATAAACTGGTTGCAGTGGGCTTCGAATNCCCCAGTTGACGTCGAAAAAACTGTGAGAAAATGTAATTCTTCTTCCAGACATCGTTGTTTTCGTAGGATGATGTAGAACTTGCTCCGGTGTACTAGGAAGGCGCCCGTGTTCTTGTATCCTTTCAGTGTTTGTTTTTGTTTGTGGAAGATGGTGATCTGTTAACATGAATGCTCGTTTCAATCTGTCCACAGAAATGGTTTGTTTGCCTGAAGGAGTGTCAACATCAAAGTATTTGGTAGTGCGTGGGATGACTCGGTATGGGCCATTATAAACTGGTTGCAGTGGGCTTCGAATNCAACATCAAAGTATTTGGTAGTGCGTGGGATGACTCGGTATGGGCCATTATAAACTGGTTGCAGTGGGCTTCGAATTGCATCATGGTGAATAAAAACGTCATCACTTTTCCTTAGTTCCTGGTGGAATAAAACCATTTTTGTGGAGTGATGTTTTGTTGGAATGGGTTATAAAATTCTCATTTGTTCTCTTAACTTGTATATGAATGATGTGATTTATTGTGAGTTGGGAGGTTCCTCGAAAAAAAATCTGCAGGAAGTTTGAGAGAGTACTATATGTCATTTCTACAGCGGTTATATGGTAGACAGGGATTGTATANAAAAAATCTGCAGGAAGTTTGAGAGAGTACTATATGTCATTTCTACAGCGGTTATATGGTAGACAGGGATTGTATATGATCAAAAACCTAAAAGTACCAAAGGAAAGTTTGTAACCCAGGTATCCGTAAGGTGAGCTTTCAGAGACTATTTCAGTGACCTCTGCCATCGTTCAATCATTCCATTTGCTATTTGCTGCACAATGATATGATATGGTTTTGATGAAGAGTTGGATTGTCGTTTCATGCCAGACACAATCGAACCTTAACCAAAAGACAAATGCCAGCTATTCACTATGCTGCAGGTAGAAGGAAAACAAATTCCGCCAGTTGTGCATGAGAACTTAGTGAAGACACCATTCCAGAAGGGTTCATGTGGTAATAGGAGCAAAGGGAAGTCTGACTTCCTGTTAGTTACATATCTAACAACTTTGGGAACAACAGCAATGAGTATCCAATGACTTTTGCCACATAGTGTNAAAAAATCTGCAGGAAGTTTGAGAGAGTACTATATGTCATTTCTACAGCGGTTATATGGTAGACAGGGATTGTATAAGATCAAAAACCTAAAAGTACCAAAGGAAAGTTTGTAACCCAGGTATCCGTAAGGTGAGCTTTCAGAGACTATTTCAGTGACCTCTGCCATCGTTCAATCATTCCATTTGCTATTTGCTGCACAATGATATGATATGGTTTTGATTAAGAGTTGGATTGTCGTTTCATGCCAGACACAATCGAACCTTAACCAAAAGACAAATGCCAGCTATTCACTATGCTGCAGGTAGAAGGAAAACAAATTCCGCCAGTTGTGCATTAGAACTTAGTGAAGACACCATTCCAGAAGGGTTCATGTGGTAATAGGAGCAAAGGGAAGTCTGGCTTCCTGTTAGTTACATATCTAACAACTTTGGGAACAACAGCAATGAGTATCCAATGACTTTTGCCACATAGTGTAAGTCGATTAGGTCAGATAAAAGTTCGATCGAGACTTATCACACTCATGGCTAAAAATTTTAAGACACGAATTGGCAACCAAATGGTTTGGAACCCAGTATAATCAGGAAATGTTGGACATAAATCCTGAAGTCTGTATTTATAACAATCGTATTATAGGAACTATGAATGTGTGAATTACCATAAGCGGTGGTGACTTGGACAAGGGGGTGGCTTTGATTCTCAGTTATTTGCATTTCCTTGCATTTTAAAGACGCCATTTGTAATGATCAGTGGTTCAACTGGTGCCACTGAATATCAGAAACATCCCACTGAAATAGGGAGGCATTTAAAGGTAAATATTTGTGTCACAAAGCCACCCAAAGTTGTCACAAAATGATCCGCCCTTATGGCAATGTTGTGGCGGGAAAAAGGTGTGCCAGTAAAATGTACCTGTTCTGACTGTGATGGTCATCGTGGCATTGTTAAGGCACTCAATCTTAAAAGTCNATAATCAGGAAATGTTGGACATAAATCCTGAAGTCTGTATTTATAACAATCGTATTATAGGAACTATGAATGTGTGGATTGCCATAAGCGGTGGTGACTTGGACAAGAGGGTGACTTTGATTCTCAGTTATTTGCATTTCCTTGCATTTTAAAGACGCCATTTGTAATGATCAGTGGTTCAACTGGTGCCACTGAATATCAGAAACATCCCACTGAAATAGGGAGGCATTTAAAGGTAAATATTTGTGTCACAAAGCCACCCAAACTTGTCACAAAATGATCCGCCCTTATGGCAATGTTGTGGCGAGACAAAAGTGTGCCAGTAAAATGTACCTGTTCTGACTGTGATGGTCATCGTGGCATTGTTAAGGCACTCAATCTTAAAAGTCNGGTGTGCCAGTAAAATGTACCTGTTCTGACTGTGATGGTCATCGTGGCATTGTTAAGGCACTCAATCTTAAAAGTCATGTTGATCTTGTCTGTCAGAGGCCGGCTGATGAAGTTGATACCACTGAACGGCTCCTCGTCTGTGCTTCCGTTGAACACGAACTGAAAGTTGACCGGCAAATCGTCTGCAACAGTTAAATAAATGTTTTTTTTTTGGGAATGAAATATCAGAACAGTCAGTGATCTCTAATAAGCTTGGAGCAGTGTATTTGCCGTTATTTCTAGGTGATTCGCGGACTGAACATAAATTACGGAAAATGTGTAGAAAGTATTCAGTTATAGAAATATTAATATATAACCGAACAGCATGTGCAGCCGCTTCTATACGTAATGGTACCGCAGTACTTAATGTATTTTTAAAAATTGTGTATATACTAAATAATATTAAGGTTATATGATTAACATTTCTGTACCCATAACTCTCAGGTAACTTTTAGAATGGTCACAGAAGGAAGATGAACTTTTGTTAGCATCTAAACATTATTCCTCCAGCAAGTCTGCTTCCCCTACCAAAGCCATGTCGCCGTCGATTTCAGGGAAGTCTACCTTCCATTTCACTCGGTTTAGTAACAGAACATCAACTTCTTTCGCTCAGTCTTAAACAGGTAGCCTCGTTGTTGGAGTTTTAAAATCCTAAATGTACACTGTTTTTCCCTGTACACTCTATATTTATACATATGTATAATATACACACAAAATTATATATATATATACACACATGTTTATAAGGCCAAGAGTCTATTAGAGACTACGTTGTTCGGACAATAAAGAACGGGNATATATATATATACACACATGTTTATAAGGCCAAGAGTCTATTAGAGACTACGTTGTTCGGACAATAAAGAACGGGTAAGGAATCTGTCATGATCTCTATCAAGGACCTTACACGGCATTCACCTTAAGTTATTTCGTAAAACAGTGTGAAACAAAAAGCAAGATGACTGGGATTGAGATCGGCAGGGTCCCGAATTAGATTCCAGCGTGTTACTGCATCGCCTCTCTTTGAAACTGTTTTGTGGGTGAGAGGGCACTTTTTCAACAAATTCGAATAAGGAATAAGTCTTCTGTTTTAATATTGTGTCCCATGGAACCCGTTAAAAGTTCAATAGCTTCAGATACATAAGAGTTATATTTTACAATGAAAAATACGTACNGTGTCCCATGGAACCCGTTAAAAGTTCAATAGCTTCAGATACATAAGAGTTATATTTTACAATGAAAAATACGTACGTAAATTTATATGAAGGGTACACGTAGAGTACAACGATGTGCATAATCAAGCAAAATTTAATGTAAGTTAACCTTACATAACATAAATTAATATAACCTGACCTAAACCCAAACTAATTAAGGTAAGTTATGTTTTCAGGTTATACTCAGAAAATTCCAAATATCTTGAACAACAAGAATGTATGAAGTTATTTATCGTTACAGAAAACCGGTTGCTAGCAAATTATATTCGACTGCATATCAAATGATCACTAGGGACATACTACACCATATATGAAGGCATATCCTGCCGTATTTGAACAGGGTATTTTATAGGGCATGTATAGGGAAAATTGTAAGATAAGTTTTTTATATACTCTGTAATTTTGCAATTTTTTTTATTTGGGCTAAGTTTGTATTGCTATGGAAGCCTATTATTAAATGTAACTTCCTGTAATTTTTATGACAAACATTATCATTGTAATATATCTTAAAGCCTGTTTGGCTGTTTGTATTTTTATAACTTTTGTAATTTTGATATGAGCAATTTATGTATAAATATAAAAACTTTAAGCCCGGAGATAAGAGACATGAAAAATTCCAGTTTGGTGAATCATTTCTCACAATTTTGAGTGTTAAATATCTTGTATTCTAATTCATATCAGGGGATGGTTGAAATTTCGCAATTTATTGCGACTGCGTTATTTGTTTGTACTCTGCTATTTAAACTCTGCTGCTTGAAACTTTCTGGTAGGACTCGTTTTGCTTAAACGAGTGTAATGGAAGGAAGGGTAGTCAGAGGTCACTGTCGTGGAGTGGTGGAGTTACCTTCGGGTGGATCAGTGGTGTGTTGGGTCTCGACAGTACAGGAGCCTCACATGCGACTGCTATCACTCACGTTGTGGGATTCGGAAGTGCGATCGGGATGTGTAGAGGAAAGCAGTCAAGTTACAGGAGGTACTCTATTGGACCTGCAGCGTGGGTATACCTAGAACTATAGTCCATTTGCGGTTTCTTTGCCCTTTTTAAATCAAACTTTTGAAAAATTAAACCCCAAGTATGACATGTTTAATTGTTTCAAAAATATAACACGTATGACAAGCGTTTTATATTTCTGTTAAAATAAAAGTACCCAATTTTTTGTTAAACTGTACTTTAACTTATATCCTGTGTATGAGTTACAATACCGAATTAATAATTATTAAGAATAGAAACAGTGAGGAGATAGGTGTGTTGGTAATGCCTAGTGAGAAATGGTTCTTATGCAAAATGTCATTACACTGAGTACGCACAATGCTGTGCGTTATCCCTTTGGCGTAATTGTCTATACTTGGTTGAGTTTTGATGACATGGGGTGCAGGAATACCCTGGAAGTAGAGTCTTGGCAGGGCTTCAGGAATGCTGGAAGTGAGTGTGAGTGGAGTGTAGTCTCGGGTGCCGGCAGGCGGGAGTGAGGATGACGAAGCGTTAGGCGGCGGATACTCACAGAAGCAGACGCCCGGCATGTCAGGGTCGTCGACGAAGTTGCTGTCGGCGTCGCAGGAGTCGCACTTGTGTCCGACGACGCCCTTGGTGGAGCAGGCGCACTGGCCTGTGTCCGGGGTGCAGTCCGTCGCGTCCGACGAGCAGTTGCACGCTGTAACACGCACCACAACACTAACTTCACTGGCGGGTCGTCCCCGAGGGCGGACACACGCTGCCCACGGTATAAAGAGCACTTACTAAAGCCCTGCTTGAGAGGACTATGTACGGAAACGTGAGTGAGTGAGCGGCTCTTAACATCCAGGTTTTGACAACCGATCAGGGTGAGGCGAGGTGAGTGTGGAGCGGCGTCAGAATAAAAGGGCGGGAAAACAGGAGATCCCCGAGGAAACCCGCTGACCAGTGGCATCGTCCGGCACGATTCGCACTNGAATAAAAGGGCGGGAAAACAGGAGATCCCCGAGGAAACCCGCTGACCAGTGGCATCGTCCGGCACGATTCGCACTAGCGAAAACCCGGAGTGACCCGGCAGGGGATTGAACACGGTTCGCCTTGGTGGGTGTGCGGAAACACTTCCTGTGTAATAGTTGTTTGTGCGGATACGTGCACGTATCTCGGTAAGTAAATGGTCTGGAAATACAACTGTTTGCCAGAAAAGGGAAAAAAAATTATCTATGTCCCTATCTTTTTACTTTGTCATATTAAATGTATTCATTTTTAAAAAATGCTTTAAAATGGTTAAATATAGCATTTTTTTCAATTCAGTTTTCTTATGCGGTAAGAGAAAAGTACAGATTTACGAACGCAGTTTGATCTGTGAGCTTCCATCGCGTAATAAAGTCCCACTGTTACAGGTGTAACTTGCATAGTACAGCGTGACTACGGAAACACTGCACGCCTTTCACGTAGGGGTGATGNGCCACTGTTACAGGTGTAACTTGCATAGTACAGCGTGACTACGGAAACACTGCACGCCTTTCACGTAGGGGTGATGAGGCGCTAGGAGTGCGTGTTAGTGTCGCCCTTATCGCTCCCCCGCTTCTTGACCTTGAACGCACAACTAGATAGTCCCCTTAAGCTCCACTTGTATTCCCTCTGGGGCCGTGGTGGCTAGACGGTAACTGCTTGCCTCCCACCTAGGCGAACCGGGTTCACTCCCGGATTTTCGCAAGTGGGAATCGTGATGGAAGATACCGCTGGTCGGCGGGTTTCCTCGGGGATCTCCATTTCGCCCGCCCTTGCATTCCGACGCTGCTCCATTCTCACCTCGTTTCACCCTCATCGGTTCTCAAGACCTCGTTGTTAAGAGTCGCTCAAATCTCTCAACTCAACTGTACGCACGTTGTGTAAACACAACATGGCCATGGGCTTCGTCACTTCATTCATGCGCCGGTCAAGTGAGTAAAAGCTAACATTTGAAAAATATGCTGCAACTTTTACAATTCGGTGCATTGTAAAAAGCAGACAGCGAAAAAATAATTTCAGTTATTGCAAATGGTTACCATACACTTTTTATTCGGCGTTAAGATATGGAACTACATTCCAGCCACTGTTACCTTCTTTACTGGGAGCATGTGAGTCAGTGCGCCTGTTATAATACATTGAGGCCAGGGCAGTGCTAGGGACGATTTCAAAAGAGCTCACTTGATCGTGAACATGAGCGTTGCACCACTGCGCATCGCATGCTTACTGCTGGAGGTTCACGATCAAGTGAGCACTTTCCAAGCCAACCTTTGAAAAATATCACTGTCTAAAACTACGCATCAGCATCCTCGGAAAGTTGGTAGGGAATGAAAAAAAGTTCTTAGCACTTGACTTTTTGTCGCTTGTATTGCGGGTACAATGTTAAAACATACGGTCACTGAATATAGTATTTCTTGTTTTCCACGCATTGTCTTATGAATTTGCATTTGTAGTCTATTCACGGTTTCCGCACACTTTTAGAACCAAACCTTTGAAAAAACACCCCATGTACGACGTGTTTGGTTGCTTTCCAAATATGCCACGTATCACAAGTAATTTACTTCTGTTAACATTAAAATGCCTTATTTTTAGTTAAAGTGAAATTTTGCACATATTCTGTCTATAAATTGTAATATTTCATTTACAGTTAAAACGAATAAAAACAGGGAGGTAATTGGCGTGTTGGTAATGTTTGGTAAGAAATAGTACTTAAGTCAAATGTGGCTACACTGAGTACGCAAGACTGCAGTGCGTTGTCACTTTGGTAAAATTATGCACATTTAGTTAATGCTCTCGCCTACCTGGAGCTTTCTTCCGCGTTTGAAGCCAAGAGGTGCAAGAGCGATACGGGCGAGACTGCCACGTGCATAGAGTACGCCATCGCCACTAAGCGCAAGGTTCTCAACTGGCGTGCAGTGTTCTTGTCGCACTGAGTGTACCTGTGGGACTTTCAGGGGCGACCCTATTATTTAATTAGTGAAAAGTATGTAGGAAGGTTTAATGTAGAGTCTTAAGTAGTTTTGTACGTATCTGATGCTTATATTTTGAGGTACAGCGCTTTGAGAAAACCATTTGTAGTCATTTCGGAGTACTCATAAATTGTGATTCTAATGTGCTTGACGTCTTGAAAGCTCTCAACAGCCCTCGTCAGTGTGTGTTCTTTTTCGTAGATCAGTACATTGGACGCACGTTTAAAAGTTTCGCCAAAAAACGTGAATTACTAACATTCTGTAGTTCAGGCGCTAGGTAGTTGGGGGCCTTAAGCAATGTTTGCATGAGGTGGAGGAATAACCTGGAAAGTAGAACTTTAGCAGGGCTTTAGAAAAATTGGAAATAACCAACAATGGACTATATGTAACTTATTTGCATTCCCAACAACTCCACAGTTTTATTTGGATGAAGCATGAATAAACTGATGAGACCTCACGGCAACGTTAGTTTTTCATATGGCAGAATGATACAAAATTAGAAGTAAAGTATATCCTAATCAGGGCTTTCAAAAGTGCTCAATCAAAGGTAGGGGCGACCGCAGCAGTTGGCTACCGGGATAAGTTGGCACACAGCTTATAACTCGAAACGTTAACATGACATAGTAGCCCAAACTCTACTGCAGGCGCGTGGAGGCATGGTCCCTATATCCTGACAGTTATAGCTATCAGTCTGTGCTAGTGCGCAAGTGAGATGACTTGTTCACTTTTTTTCACTCGGAGAGGAAATATTTTGCTATAATCTAAATGTCCTATAATTATCATGTTATATGCAATGTTATTAAAATGTATTTTTACTATAAAAGCATAACATGTTATCTTCAACAAACAATAACCAAAAAGTAGGACAGGTATTTATATTTGATGTACAGTCACGCCGAGTTCAGTGATATGATTGGGGCTAGTTGGCCCATAGATAGCGCGGCATGCGGGCTCAAGGAAAACAATGAAAAAATAATTCAAATACCTTGTTGTCTCTTAAATATGGTTAAACAAAACCCTGTAATCAAATGATTAATTATTCGATACGATTNCAAGGAAAACCATGAAAAAAGAATTCAAATACCTTGTTGTCTCTTAAATATGGTTAAACAAAACCCTGTAATCAAATGATTAATTATTCGATACGATTTTCATTCATGTGTAGATGAAATGTTTAGAGTTTCTGTTACATCTACAAGGAATTCAGATATACTATTTGCCAATAAAACCTTAGTACGTAGTGCAAAAGTAATTGTCGTGTGCTGTAAAGTTATTACCTTATTTTTAATTTTAAAGGTTTGCTTTTAAGCACCAAAATAAACATCAATATCATAATTTTGTGATGTTTGCCACCATGTCCCTTGAATAGGGCAAGTTGGCACACATGCAGAAGGTAACTTCACCATTAAATAAATCACTGTATAACTCAGAAGTAAATAATGTTTTGTTGTACAACTGTTGCGAACATGTTGATGTTTTAAACTGTCTAGTCACTATTCATATAAACATAAAATAATTAATTTTTAAAAAAATCTCAAAAGTTTGCCAACTAGCTCTGATCTCCCCTATACTACTAAGTATTAAGTTGTATATGCTGTTCACGGTAAACTGAGCACTTTTGTAAGCCCTGCTTAAGATCAACTTGTATGCTCATACTTGTAATGAATTGCACATTGCCTATACTATACAGAATACGACGCCAGACTTGAAGAATGTATTTTTGTTATGCGCCGACTATCCCAGCGAACATTCTTCAAGTGCAACCAATCACGGGCGGTGCAAAACTTTTTGAGTAGTGCATATGCATGTAGGGGCAGTGACATTTTTCAAAAGTTTATTTCAAAATTTTTCCAATGGACCATGAACGCTGTATGATGCTATACAGGCGTGATTCACGAGGAGTTACCGACACTCAGATGGCTTATTGCTTACAGCATTTGGAGTAAAACATGACATAAATGTCGATCCTATTCCCAATATTTACTAAGTAATTCGACAATCAGCATACCCACCCTACAGTGGGAAGAACACCGTTTCAGCATCGGTGTGTGATGTGGTGTCCTACACGATCAGCTGATTGGGCCATTCATTTTCCCCGAGACGCTTGACTGGCGCATTGTATCTGCAAGTTTTGCAAGAAGAACTGTAGCTTTACTTGAGGATATTCCGTTAGCAGTGAGACGTCGTATGATCTCCCAGCATGATGGTGCACCTCCTCACTTCCACCATGCTGTGGTTCAACACTTCAATGAGAAGTTCCCTGAGAGATGGCTAGGACGAGATGGTTTTCACCCCTGGCCTCCTCGATCGCCAGATCTATCGCCACTAGATTATTGCGTATGATGGGTATGGATGAAGGACATCGTTTACCAAAGGACTGCACAAACAAGTGAGGAATACTTGCGTGTATCATGCATGCCGCTACAGAAATCAAAGACAGTCGTGTGCAGCTACGTAGAGCAACACGTGCGGTTCATAAGCGTGCGGCCAAGTGTACGGAAGTAGACGGAAACACTGTTGAACACATTTTGTAAGCTTGTTAGACGCAGTTATGATGCTCGACTGTAAACAATACGGTCTGATAATACATAGCTGTATTTAACTCTGAAAGGGTTATTATTTTATTCTTTATTACTCAAATGTTTCAAATTACTCTGTAAATATTGGGAATAGTACCCACATTTATATGATACATTTTGCTCAAAATGATGTACGGAATAGGCCCCCCTTGAGTGGCAGTAACTCCTCGTGAATCAACTTGTGTAGAGATGTCGTTACCTAGAGGAAAGGCTGGGTAAATAGTTTTAAAATGTACTCTTACTGTAGTAAGTGTGGTAAGTGTATGCAGCGCCGTGCCTAGCGAAACCGAGGCCAGGTGCAAGGACTCTCGCAAGGTCCTTCCATTCCAAACTAGTTAATCCCTCCTTCCCATAATGTGCTCTGCTCTAGACCGCCCGCGCCTAACATTTTATTGATAAAGTATTTTACAGTTGATAAATTAACTTGTATAAGTATGCAAAATATATCGTGAATTATGTAACTTACAACCAAAGGAATGCTAAATATTTAAATACGGTATATTTTATTAAATAAAAATATTTTTCTGTGTGCGATGCCCTTCTAGACGTAAGGCCTTGTGGACCCGAGGACGACACTAAGTGTATATATTAATACATTTTTACAAACAATATACTTGCATTCAAAAATACATTAATTTTATCCAGTGTAAAGTGAAGCTCGCAGTTGGGAGTGGCGACTCTACCCTTCTCGCGCCACCAACCCCTCGCGTCACCAACCCTCGGTCGGTCTCGCCGCTGTGGACCTCTAAGGCGCCGTGGTAGGCGGAGAGATTTGTGCGGCTCTTAACAACGAGGTCTTGAGAGCCGGTGGAGCATCACCAGAATGCAAAGGCGGGAGAAATAAAATATCCCTGAGAAAACTCGCTGTCCAGTGACATCGTACGGCAGAATTCCCACATGTGAACACCGGCATCATTGGGAATGGAACCCGGTTCGCCTTCGTGGGAGGCGAGCTTTCTAGCCAGTACGCCAGCCAGGATCCCGCCATGGTAGGATGGTTCGACATGGCTAGTGTGATCGGCTAGAGTAGCAGCGGCTGATGAATAGGGCTTGTGGATATAATGAATAAAAGACATTTGAGTGCAATACCTACTATATAGTTACCATAAAACAATAATATCTATGTCAGAAAATTTCTAACATTATAAGAAGTACTGATATTAAATGTTGATAATATCGGGAATATCGATGCTTTCACTATCAGTGATAATGTTACCAAATTTTAGTGCACGGAAACCAATTAAATTAATAAAAAGTAACGTTTTGTACAATAATCACATAATTATCGAAACTATAGATTATAAATATCAGCGACCCTGATCACGTACACTTTCAGTTACCAATCATATCGATCACAGCAACATTATCGGTAGCGTCGATAACATTCACAATACCACGACCAAGACATACTAACATTATTTTGAAAGTGGCGTATTGATCAGTATTTTATTTCTTGTAACGTTAAATATCGATTTATCGAAATCTAGAAGAGCCGTGCTGGTGAGTGGTTGCAAGAAGGTATGCTGGTAAATGTAAGTCTGCATGCGGCGACTTCAGACAGCGCCGGCATGAGGGAGAGAAGGCCAGCGCTGCATTCCGCCGACTGCACTAACAGAGGGGCGGACCTGTCATTCCGGTCAGCCCGAAGAACGGATGAGGCGAGATGAGGTGTGGTTGCAGCAGAATGGAGATGTGGGAAGGAAATGGAAGCACTCTGAGGAAACCCTCACATCACGGACGTGTCCACCGCCTTTCCCCGCTTGAGAATCATCATCCGAATAATTCCTGCCAGCCACACCCTGGGATCGAGCCGGATATCCTGGAGGTGGGAGGCCAGTGTCTAATTTTTGAGTCAACCTTGGATCTTAAAGGGCTCCGTAATCATATTATAAACTAAGAGTAAGGATTTAAAGTTCTGTCTTAAAATCGTCTGAATAGTGTGTACTTCACTGAATAAGTCATAATGTCAATTAAACATTATTTACAATACAAAATATTTAAACAATTGTTTTAAAAGGAAATTTGCTGTTTGAAAATCCAGTATTTTTGTCTAAGAGCCACACGATTGACGAGAAAGTAAGTTTAATATCAATTATTAATCAAAATTTAGAAAAATCTTATAGAAAAGTTTTACTATATATTTATTTTGCGATACTAAAGAGGGGTATTTTCAAATAGTTAACATATATTATTTTTACGCAGAATGTCACGATTTCATAAGACAGGATCAGGCATGGGAAGATCCTGGGGGTTTTAGATTCCTACTTCCTCATATTTAGATAGTAATGGGGGAAATTTGTTTTTCTTTGACCTCTCCTGTACCCCCTGCTTTCCCCGAAACCCTCCGTCCACCCCAAGTTCCCTCGCCTTACCAACTTCACCGCGTCAATAAAATATCCCCATTCCGGATCCCAGACTTTTCTTCCATCTTTCAGCACCTCCCATACACTAGAAGGAAAATAGTCTGAACCAATAATCCAATTGAATCAAACATAATGGGGGTGAATTAAATAATTTCCGACAGCAGAAAACATCATTTATATTAAATATTATTTTCTGAATAAACATTCCGGCATTAGGTGAGAATAAGATTCTATCTTCATATGATTTGAAGGGGATGATAAATGCTTAACTACGTAACAGTATTGTGGCAGCCAGCCATATGCAAACTCCAGTCAACTGGAAGTATGCAAAAAGAAAGTCTGTCGACCAAGTGTTTAAAGAGCTCTTATTTTTGAAGGGTGAGCTGAATGGTAATGAAGAAGCCCGTCTATGATCAAGGAAGTGGGACTGCAGTAGGCAGAGAAAGAGAGAGAGGAGGAGGAAAGAGAGAGAGGGGGAGAGAGAATGGATTGAGTACATATAGGGACTTCAGCAACTGCTGCAGTCTGAAATCTCGTAGCTATTGCTGTACACAGCTGTGTTACTTTCCCGTGATTACCAATAGAAAATATTGTTTTAATAAATATTTTGAATTAAAGAAATTAATTTGTATTTGTGTGTATTTCAACTAACCATTGAAAACAGGTGTAGTCCCTTATAATTTTAACATTAAAACAGAGTTTTCTCAATTTCCTTCGTGAAGTAGCAAGACATTTTGGAAAGGCGTATGTGCATGTGTGCTTAGGGAAAGAAGGGAAGTTTTGAATTGGCTAAGAAGGGACTGAGTATGGCAGTGGAAAGGCAAAAGTGTAAAAACAAAATGGCCGAAGTGAAAGTGGTGTCACAGAACCTACCATGTTCCTCTACTCGCGTGTACTTACGGACGCACTGGCCGCCGTTGAGCGGGTTGCCGTAGAACCACTGGTCGCAGTTCTCGCAGTGCTCTCCGTGAGTGTTGTCGCCGCAAGGCTGGTTGCATATGTCATAGGAGCAGTTGCTGTGTCCGTTGCACTGGCACACTGCAAACACATACATTCCGTCATGTCGGTCGCTACTGAATTGATAGGTGTAACTTAGCTGTCGACTACATTATTAAGTTGTCATGCCCATTATTACAGGTATTTATTAGAATTGTAACTTAATTAAAATTGAAGATTCCAGCAAACCTTCCGTGGCGCAGTCGGTTGGTGTGCCGCCGGTCAGGGGTGCGGCAGATTGTGGGTTCAAATCTAAGGTAAGGCATGGCTGTTAGTTTAAGTTAGGTCATAAGTTATTTTATAAGCTTCCCTCTGATAAGCCTTCAGGCATAACACCGGGGGACGTTAATAAGCCCTTTCCAATCCAATCCAATTCAAGAATCCAATATTCATACTCTTAACCCCCAAGCGACTGGTATACACAAGATATATGTGATAATTTGACGAAATAACTTTTGTGTCGCGTGTACATGGCGTTCCATAGGCGTGCATACAGAGTGCGCCAGTTGGACCACGCACCCCGTCCAACCCTAATGCAGCCATTCAGTATGAGAACTCCGCCAGTACACTCGTATTGTCAGAGTGTAGCTGTTATAAACAACTGCAAACAACTTTTGAACCAAGGTGTAGGAATTGTAGCCAGAATGCACAAGATAATAAAGCTACTGCTATTCTCTGCTCTTGTTCACCCATCCTATCATTATTCAGCTTCTGTTTACATCATATATGGATGCTAGATGTGCACATGCAGTTCAACTACTTCTTGTAGATTGCCCAGTCGGGATGCAGGATGACTGTAGCTACAGTCTGAAGAACTGACTTGCCCATTTTCTTCAGTTAGAACGTTCCCAGTGGAGTAAAACCGCCAGAGAGTTTGTTTGTTGATTTTAATTTTTGTGTAGCCCAAAAAAATATGAACGAGTAATTATTTTGTGTTTGTCTGTGCGTTTGTGTGTACGGGTTTATGTATGTTTGTAGGAGCAAAAAGGTTTTAATTTCAGATTTTGCTACATGAACTTTAGCGGCACATTCCCCTTAATGGAAATGTCTATGCACGCCTGTGAGTACAACACTACCATAACATTTATTAATCTGTCGTATGAGAAATATAATTTCTTCATAATGATCACACACAAGCTTTTAATTCCTTGGCAGCTTACTGCAACAACTTTCTAGCACAACGAAAATTATGTTATTGGTTATGGGAATAAGGATAGTGCTTTATAAGTAAGTAAAATAACCATCTTGCATTTTATGAATTTGTAACTTCTCCGACAGTTCTGGCTCAAGTATCGAAAGTGTAAAAGTGACATTTTATATTAATAAATGTTTACATATATAATTTTGAAAATATAATTTAGTAAACATACTGCTCATTTCATGTTTACGAATTTGTGAATAAAACCAAAGAAAAGTACGTAAATGTTGTCAGCTTTTAACAATATTATTATTTTATTACTACAAATACAACTGTGGATAACTTCCACCACCAAGTTCATCGTATTTATTTTGCATATTGCATCATAGAAAAGCACAAGCAGCACTTCATGTGGCCACAAATATTCTAGAAATGGTTCTTACTTGTTAAAGTAAACTTAGCATGGTTTATACGTGGATTAACATAAAATGGTACAAATAAAAGACTATGTGTAGGGTTATCAGTAGCTATGTCGAAATTTTTAAAAAATGTTAATGCTAATGAAGATTCGCAGAGTAATGTTCAAATAGGTATTCAAAGATACTAACTTCTCTTATTTAATTAAATGACGTCAAAATACTAATTTGTTAAGATCAAACTGCAAACATAATGCATTACTACTTTATCTGCCTTGTTCCAGCACTGACTTAACATTCAGCCAAATATAGTTTTAAAAAATATATATTAACTAGCTGACCCGGCAAACGTTGTTTTGCTGTGTCACTGGGAGACACCTGGTGGGAATAAATTGTAACCTAGATCGATAAATGATCGATGATAATTGATCAGTTATCGACCTAGGGTAAAATTTATTAAATTACTAATATCGCTATAAAAAAATAAGGGTTGGTGGTAGAAGGGTGAAAATTTAGGAGGGTATGTATTTTTTGATGCCACATCATAAAAAAATAAAAAATAAAAATTTTGTTCAAACAATAAAAAAAATTGTTTGGGGGTGGCTACCCTTATTACTTAGGGGTGTAAAAATAGATTTAAATCTATTCTCAGACCTACCAAGTATACATAAAAAATTTCATAATTTAGCCAGGTCGGCAAAGCCTCCTCAAGAGTGACTAACACTGTGACGGGAGAATTTTATATATTAGATATTCTTTACTCAGCTTGAAACAAATCGTAGTAAAATTTATTTTCAAATCTACTTTTTTGTATGTTTTCTGAATAAATTTAGAAATACGTTCAGCATATGTTTTGTACAATCAGGTACAGCATTATTGAAAGACTAAGTACTTATTTGTAAAGTACATACTTCGATAATTCTAGAAGTGGTAAACCCTTTGTACAAATTCCACATAATTTTTTATGCTAGTTTCCTGGCTGACTCAATGCAGCACTGTAATCACTTCCGTGTGCTCGTGGCGCCATTGTGCAGCCAGACAAGTAACTATCGCGAGACTTCTGTCCTCTTTCTGAGAGCCAAGAACCTGTGTCATTACGGCGCCACGAGAATAAGGAAGTACAGAGCTACCGTTTATCGGACTAAGAAAATACCTCCCAAAACACGCAGATTAATATTTTATGGCTTCGTCCCTTTTATATGTAATCATTGTATTCACTTGTGAGTATGAAGTAACGCACGTGTGTCAGTTGCTCAATAAATACTCTCCTTGCTGCAGCAATGGGTTGCTTGTACTGTCAATGGCACTATTTAGACAACGTGGTTTAAATCATAGGTAAGAACAATTTTTATGCGCACACATGGTTTGAAATGTTAGTTCAATTACTTTGACTGAATTTCAATGCTATTTGAAAACGAAAAAAGAGGGGAAAAAGGGAGATAATTCTGAACTCCACATAGAACATTTGTGAAAATATTCTNCTATTTGAAAACGAAAAAAGAGGGGAAAAAGGGAGATAATTCTGAACTCCACATAGAACATTTGTGAAAATATTCTTAACGGAAAATGAGGTAAAAAAAAAATGTCAATCATGATTATTAAACACACCTTCGAAAATTGACGACATAAATAATTTACTTTAATGCATACATTATTATTACGTCACAACAAAATATAGGCGCTCACGGGTTGACATTAAACCCTTAATTTCTTAATGACGGGTGATGACCAGCCCAGTGTTCACAGATGGAAGCTTACAAATCAGGCTANCATTAAACCCTTAATTTCTTAATGACGGGTGATGACCAGCCCAGTGTTCACAGATGGAAGCTTACAAATCAGGCTAACACTAATCATGAACTGGTTTCATCTCATGTAGTTTCTGATAGTTTTCCAATGACTAATTTTAATTCCTTATTCTCAATAGTCTGTCTCTCCCTTAATATGTATGTTAGGTCATAAGACGTATCTGTTTCCTAGCTCGATTTCCATAATGAATGATTTTACGGAATTTGTACTTTGGAGTTCAGGATAAACCTGTATGGTAAAGTCAAGCAAGATATAGAATTACTTTATAAAAGCAGGGTCCTGTTGAAAGATCCACGTTAGTGAAACGTGTAGGTCCCTATTTCAACATGTTATATCGATGGGTACACATCAGTACCTCAAAAGTCATTTTAGTTATTTTAGCGACTTTAGGTCTACTAACTTTAGTGATAATGGCTTAAGGGCAATTTACTTTAGTGATAACGGCTTGAAGGAAACTGACTTTATTGATAATGGCTTGAGGGCAACGGTTTTTTAATGCTAGTGGCTCCATACCGACTGACTTTAGGGCTAGTGACTTAGGGCATATGACTTTAGGTATAGTGATCAGGACTAGGGACTTTAGGTCTACTGAATTTAGGGCTACTATATTTAGGGCTTCTGACTTGAGGGCTAGTGACTTGAGGGCTAGTGTCTCGAGAGCTAGTGACTTGAGGGCTAATGATAAGAGAGCTGCTGGGGGCGGGCGAGCGTAGTGTTGGGAACTGACCAGGACAGACGACGAAGTACCAGAGGCTAGAGCGGCAGAAGTCGGCCTCGGTGGCCTTGTAGCCTCCCGGGTAGCAAGTACCCGTGCCGCCACTGGCTGGTCCTTTGTCGCACCAGCCGCACGCCGGGTCGTCTATGCAGTCTGCGCATGTCTGGTGTCTGCCGCACCAGGACTCCCCTGCAACAACACAGGCCACGCTCACTAGAGCCTCTCTGATTAGCGGCGACCGGGTTTACACAGTTCCGCAAAAGTAGCGCCTATGTTTACTTTCCGCTTATGTATCCTTCCGCCACCAGCTGGTCGCTCAAGTTGTGGCTTCTCACGGTTATTTGGGCCCTTTTTAAATCAACCTTTGAAAATTGTCACTGCCACTATGTGAATAAGTATAATGCATTTAGAGACAGCTAACACAGAGTAGGATATTTCATATTTTCTTATAAATATAAAAAAACCATATACTCTCTGATAATTGAAGCGTTTGCGTCAAAATTTATTGATATCCATTTTCTAAGTTTTTGGGAAAACAAAATAAACTGTTTTGAAAATTAACATTTATTAGCTTCAAATTTCCATGAGGAATTCCAAAAGTTATTCACACTGCACTTCATTTGGAAAGCAAATATACTTTAAATATCGAATGACAGTTTATAAAGTAATGAAAATGTACCGGAGCTAGATCCTCTTTAACCAAAAATTGCTGAAACTTAATTCTAAGGCAAAAANAAAATTGCTGAAACTTAATTCTAAGGCAAAAATTTTTTTATTTAAGCTCACTTATGTTTCAATTATTCAGATCTGTGGTTTTGAGGTATAAAATAGCACATCTAAAATGAGTTAGAAGTATTTAGTCTTAGATATTAATTNAAAAATTTTTTTATTTAAGCTCACTTATGTTTCAATTATTCAGATCTGTGGTTTTGAGGTATAAAATAGCACATCTAAAAAGCATCAAAAGTTATATCTGACATCATGTTTACAATATATTAAATTACTGAAAAACAATAACACTACAAAGATTGTACATAAAAATTTCAGAATATTTTATTATACTGTAGCTTTAAAACCTGAACTTATATATTTAAACTGTGTAAAAAAAAACTTCAATATTGTATTACAAGTAGCAGATATTAAGTTGGAGCACATATTTTTATACCTGAAATCACTTTTACATTTTAAATTAATTATACCTACCTCATGTTTGTAGATGTAAAATGTTCCACCGAGGACAAAGGCTGGGGGCTGAAACGCCGAAGCGCCATCCGCCATCTTGGATTTCCGCCACTTTTTGATGTTTGTAACAGTTAACTGTCGGCCATCTTGTTTCCGGTCGACATCATGATTCCGCTAACATTTTTTTTTGTTTCATTCTCTATTTTTTTTCCTCTTTTTACTTTAAAATTTTCAATTTTTCCCTCAAAATTTCTTATTTTACCCATAAAATATAAGGTTTTTTCCCTTGAAGTTAAGGGTTTTTTCCTCGAAATATCAGGAATTTTCCGTCTGTAGTATTAGAATATTCTCTAAAATAATTTTTTCATTTTCCCGCCACTGCAACAGTGCATCCGCCATATTGACAGCTACCAAAATAAAAATTCGCTACGGTGTTGAGGTGCTACCTAAATAGTACTGCTCCTCAATTTACCTCAGTGACTCTATTTTGCACCTGTGGAGTCAGCAGCATGGAGCCACCTTGAATTATATGGAATACAAAGTGTTATATACTTAATTAAATATATTTTTAATTAATATTTTTATTTAAGTTCTAAAATTTACAGATATAAATATATCAATTGTCGTGTCTAGGGTACTCGTATTTTTAAGGATAATTGGATTATGTCAGAACCATCAATTAGGTAATGCATAATTTTATAAGTAAAACTATGTATTTAATTAATATTTTCATTTTACTACTAAAATGTACAAACGTAAATGTATCAAGTGAAGTGCCTATAAACTGGTATTTTCAAGAAGAATTCCATTATGGGATCAAAACAGTTAAATATGCAAAGCATCATTTTATATAATTAAATTTATGTATTTAATTTTATATATATTTATTTACCTTTAACAAACAATTATATCGAGTAACGAGTCTACAGATTCGTATTTTTTAGACAGATAATAGTATGTCGTAAGAAAATATGATTACGTGACTATGACCAGTGTCCTGTGACTATGTACGCCTTGTCATAAGAGCAACTGTATAAAACCTTTATTTTTTTTATATATGGCTCGTTGTTAAGGGTAACCCATGCTAACGATGCCTCGGACTGCTGGCACTTGTGTTTGGCCTATGATGATTGTTTATATTACTTTATATGTATTTTTCCTGTTACATGCGACTATGTGGATCATGCTCGCAGCGCATTTGTATATAAATTGATTTTATTTTCCACGTATGGTTGGTTGTTGCGTTTTACCCGTGCTAAGGTTTATTTATGTCTAAATTTTTCATTTAATACATGCGGCCTGAATGTCGGTGGAAGAGGAGAGGCTCTCTGTCACTGAGGATATCCGAGTTGGCAGACACATGTGGCAGTACACGACGAAGATGTCTTTAGGTGATCGTCGAGTGTGAGCGTACCGATGCGTATGTGTGCCATTTCAAACCCTACACTCCTATATGCAATGGTAACTTTGCGATTTACTTATATAAATACCTACCTTTATTTTCTTTGCATGTATTACCGGTTGCTTCATGCTCCAGAACTTCAAAGGTTCGGAAATGGTGTCAAACTAGCCTTATAACAGGTCTTAATGCCTACTTGCCCTTATCACACATTGATGTTAGTCAGAATTGATGATTGTGATATGAATTTGATGGCCGTTGCTTTAGCAGATAGGCAAAGGTAGTCATATATGCTTATAGGATGGCTTAAGGCATAATCGACATTGTCACCCTGTTCGATGTCGGAAGAGATGTCTGTGATATGAATTTGGTGGCTGTAGCTTCGGCGCATGGTAACTGGGAGCCAAATATACTTCTAGAAGTTCTAGGAGGGATCGAGGCATACTTGACCATGTCACAATGTTTGATTTTGTACTGAGGGGTTGCCACTGAGAAGTCAGCATTGAGGGGTCAGTACTGAGGGGACGGCACTGAGGAGTCAGCACTGAGAGGTCGGTACTAAGGGATTGAAACTGAGAGGATAGTACTGAGGGATCGGTACTGAGAGGTCAGCACTGAGGGGTCAGTTCTGAGGGGTCAGCACTGAGGGGATGGCAATGAGGGGTCAGCACTGACGGGTCGGTACTGAGAGGTCGGTACTGAGGGGTTGGTTCTGAGGGAATGGCACTGAGGGGTCGGTTCTGAGGGGTCAGTACTGAGAGGTAGGTACTGAGAGGTTGGTACTGAGGGGTCGGTTCTGAGGGGCCAGTACTGAGCAGCACTTAGAGGACGGCACTGATGGGTCAGTACTGAGAGGTCGGTACTAAGGGATTGGTACTGAGGGTTCAGTACTGAGAGGATGGTACTGAGGGATCAGTACTGAGAGGTCAGCACTGAGGTCGGTACTGAGAGGTTGGTACTGAGGGGCCAGTACTGAGGGTTCAGAAGTGAAGGGATATCACTGAGGGGTCGTTACTGAGGGGTCGGTACTGAGGGGTTGGTACTGAGGGGTCGGTACTGAGGGGTCGGTACTGAGGGATCGGTACTAGTAGGTCGGTGCTGAAGGGTCGGTACTGAGGGGTCAGTACTGAGTGGTTGGTACTGAGAGGTCAGCACTGAGGGGTGGGCACTGAGAATTTGGCACTGTGCAGTACTAACAGTGTTTGAAATCACATATGCTTGAAGACGATGTAAACCGCTGACGATTTGAAATCGAGTATGTCATGTACGACTACATGTAAACCTTCACAATTTGATAAACAATTACATGGAAAGCAAAGTTGGTACTGTGTCAAGACCTTCAGTAAAAGTTGTAATACACGACGCCATGAAAAGAGTGAATGTACGAATAAACTGGCCTCCAGAATATTAACATGTGATATGTGGAGTGCAACATTTGGTAGAAGCGATAATTATAAGAGGCACACTAATATGTGTAAAGGTAACGCACCTTCGTTTGACTCGATACATCATGCATTGAACTTATTGCTGGAATGGCACTAGTCAATTTGAAGAATGACGGCAGGGCTTGTTTATCGGTTGTCTGCTTTAAGTGTGGTCCTGAGTTCCAGCTGGGTGACGAACTTGTCTAGAAGAAACTGGTGAGGAAGTGACTATGGTATTGTAATTAAAAAACTAGATAAACAGTCTGGTAAAAAGGGCGCATAAAAACTATGCATAAATCTTCCTGGCGAAATGTGTTAATAAGTACATATATTTATATAGGAATAGCTAGACTCAAGATACGCCCATGCTGCTTCTATGGAAAGAACTACAGTTTATGCATGAAGATGTCACAGGTTTATTGTTATACAAAGCCTAATGTAGAGCTCACATTTATGGATGTATCATCTTGCAATGCTTTAAAATTACATGAAAAACCAGTGCTGTTACTGTGGAAAGATCTTCAGGAAAGCTCTGCCATGCTCGTCGACCTGAGAAAATCAAATTTTCAAAAGGTCTGACCTCCAAATCACTACCATGTACTAACTATTGGGCAACATTTGGAAGAAGCGATAATCTAAATAGACGTGCTCATACATGAAAATGTAACGCACCTTTGCTTCATTAGATACAGCATGCAAATAGCTATGGTTAGCCTTCCTGCTGAATCGCCGTGTAAACTAACTCTGATTCAGGCACCCACAACATTACCCAGGTCTGCATCGTGTTCCAAAACAGTGTGTGAAGAAAGAAATACGAGTGTTGCAAATATTTACTATGAAGTGTGAGAGCCATACAGATCGTCAGAAGTTGTAAACAAAAAACATGCACCGATAATATGTAAAATGAAAAACGAAGATGTTACAACTATACAGATGGCGAGAACGAAAATGTGACCTCCAAGACTGCCGGTGATGATATGATACTGATATTCTACTGATTATGAAGTGATGACATCTGCAAAGCATAAGCTTAAATGTGTTGCTGAAGATAAGGGCTACTTGAATATGGGGCAAAAGAAACATGGATTCAAACCCATTACTCTGGTCAAGAGGTGTCTCAAAACCTAATCATCACAGAATTTACATGCATATATGTATCGTGAACCTTCTGCGAAGAGTGGTGTGAAGTCTAGCTACTTATTTTCAGATGACCCCAGTGACTTGGTTGTTAGACTGAAGAAGTTAGTTCCATTGCAAAGAAGAGGGTATATTTCCGTCAGTGAAGAGATAAATACGATTATTGATAAACTGAGAGCTATAAGCTTTATTGAATGTCATATTATGCATGTGTGTGATTTGGTTAAGAATACGAATAAATACATTAATTAGAAAAATAAAAAAAATTACGTTTTGTTGTTTAATTCCTATCCTGTAATAATGTACCTACTGCTATGTATTTTATAAAAGCCCGGTATGCTGCAAGTATTTGCGATCAACTTACATGGAGTTTGGCAATGCACAAACATATGCTGGACATAAACTCATTGTAAGCTGTGAGGTAATATGAATTTTAACTATCTATACGCATTTATGCCACAATACAAGCACTCACATCCTGATGAACATTGATTTTACACTTCTTGCTTTGTCTCTTGGAGCTATCAGTTCGGGTAGACGATGGTGAATGGACAGTTACTATCTTCATGTCCAGCACTACTGCTGCTAGTGAATGTATTGTTACAATACTTCCACTTACTTCTCGGTGAACAACAAACATTGCCTTTGCACATATTGCTCTCCATATTCAGACTATCACTGCGGGCGAACACCACGACGCAGTTATCGTAGTGGTAAGTCTTGTATGCTAAGCTGAACATGCAAATGCTACTTTTATGTCAACGTGCACGACTGCTTTACAGTAGTAACATAGTTTCCGTGATATAAGGGTGAATCTCCAGAGTCGCTTGCTGTTAACGATGCAGTCAGGGTTAAAGATAGTAAGTCTTCAACCATTGATTCCTTTTTCATATTGTAACAGCATACGTGATAACAGTAGATGTATGTAACCATAACGATCTGCTCTCCGCCATGCTCGACAAAGAAATGAGAACAACGATGCGGTCGGCAGCGCCTATATAAGACAATAAGCTCCTGGCAAAGTTGCTAGATTGTTTACTGCTGCTACAATAGCAGGTTATCAAGATTTAAGTGAGTTTGAACGTGGTGTTATAGTCGGCGCACGAGAGATGGGACATGGCATCTCCGAGGTAGCGATACAATTTAGATTTTCGCGTACGACCATTTCACGAGTGTACCGTGAATATCGGGAATCCTGTAAAACATAAAATCTTCGACATCGCTGCGGCCGGAAAAAGATCGTGAACGAACGGGACAAACGACGACTGATGAGAATCATTAAACGTAACAGACGTGCAACCCTTTCTCAAATTGACGCAGATTTCAATGCTGGGGCATCAACAAGTGCCAGCGTGCGAACTATTCAACGCACCATCATTGATATGGACTTTCGGAGCAGAAGGCCCACTCGTGTACCGTTGTTGACTGCACGACACGAAGCTTTACGCCTCGCCTGGGTTCGCCAACACCACCATTGGAATGTTGATGACTGGAAACACGTTGCCTGGTCTGACGAGTCTCATTTCCAATTGTATCGGGTGTATGGACGTGTACGGGTATGGAGACATCATCACGAATCCATGGACCCTGCATGTCAACAGGGGACTGTTCAAGCTGGTGGAGGCTCTGTCATGGTATGGGGCGTGTGCAGTTGGCGGGAAATGGGACCCCTGATACGTCTAAATACGACTATGACAGGTGACAGATACGTAAGCATCCTGTCCGATCACCTGCACCAATTCATGTCCATTGTGCATTCCGACGGACATGGACAATTCCAGCAGGACAATGCGACACCCCACATATCGAGAGTTGCTACCGAGTGGCTCCAGGAACAATCTTCTGACTTTAGACACTTCCATTGGCCACCCAAATCACCAGACATGAACATTATTGAGCATATCTGTGATGCCTTGTAACATGATGTTCAGAAGAGATCTCCACCGCCTCGTACTCCTATGGATTTGTGGACTGCCCTGAGGATTCATGGTGTGAAATGCCTCCTGCATACCTTCAGACATTAGTCGAGTCCATGCCACGTCGTCTTGTGGCACTTCTGCGTGCTTGCGGGGGCCCTATATGATAATAGGCAGGTGTACCAGTTTTTTTTGGCTCCTTAGTGTATATATAAACGTCTGGTAAACTGCAAGTATTTAGTTGAACGTACATGGAGTATGGTTATGTACAAAATAATTGTTGGAGATATAGTTAATTATGGTTGTTCGATGATGCGTTCGATACCTAATTCCTTAAATATAAAAGAAAAGTTTTAATTGCGTATAGTGTTGCATTTTTAGCTGTTAAATTATTCGACTCTCTGGGATTGAATCTACGATACCTTATTTTCAAAGTCAGTGCACTGTCTCCAGCGCCGTCAGAGTACATTAATTATTTCCTAAAAAATTTCCATGCCATATGTAAAAAGTTTATTACTCTGAAGTTTGCGTAAATGTTTTGTCAAAGGGGGTGTAATTACAATAATTGTAATTGACGAGTTGCTTTCTTAGCCGGTGATAAAAATACCATGCACGAAAAGGCAGTATAGACATTGTTTCTGTTGAGTTCTCATCGATAGCTACAAGATGCCCTCGCAGTCTCCAGGTTTCTGTGTATGAACCAGCTACACCAGTTTTATTGCAGTTAAGGTAAATATCTTCTCTTTATGTTTTGGGACTTCTGAAAGCAGAGTACATACATAGTTGAAGTGTACATGAGTTACAATGCCTCCTTACTCGACATTACAAAGTTTGTATATTTAATGTTATTTCTACATTAATAACATTTTGTGGCAAGTTATGCATGGGTAATTCGTTTCATATTGTGCTTACAGTTCTAGAACTCTAAATTGTATGTATTCAAAATAAGTACATGTACTTAGTATTTATAACGAATGAAATTGTTACCGTTTACTGTATAACTACTGTCTTCTCGTAAAGGGAATTGCATGTGTGGCTCGGCTGGTTTGCCACCCTGGAGCCTGATGCGTCTCTCTCGGCTAGTGTTATGTGCCATATATTCGACTTACAGAGACCTTCACGGTGACGGGACTGCCAGCCGATCAACTGTCTGACGGAAACAATATGTCGACCGAAAACAAGATGGTAACAAAAAAAATGGCAGAATTCAAGATGGCGGACGACGCCTTAGCACCTCAGCCTCCAGCCCCACTCTTCGGAGTCCGTCGGCCGACCACCTAGGCTGCATTACAGATTCTCAAGATGTTAATTGATTGCACAATGACGGATGGTTCAAATGCGTTTCACTGCTAGTGTTGTGAGTGTTGGCTGTACTCTGAATGTGATGGTTTCGTTTCAATCGGTTTGTTAGGAAGTCGTTTGCTATTATGTTGTACTAACCAGGGCTACTGGGTCTTTTCCGGCATTGTTTAACACAGCATACATCGCCCAATGCTTGTGTAATATGCGATTTTGATGGTTGGTAAGTTCTTATACCTATTTTCCTATGCATTTTATATTTATATATGTTTACATCAATGTATAGCTGTGTTGTCCTTATCACTCATGTGCTTGTGTGCTTCTCGGCTTCCCAAAAGTATTATTTACACTAATGTGATGTACAGTGCTCGATACTCGCGCAATATGCATTGTTTGGTAAATGCTTAAAATTGTATGCTTTTTTTTCTATCAGTTTGCATCAGCGCGTAGCAGTGTCGTCTCTCTTGCGTGGTTAATAGGTTTAAATATAGGTTGTTTCGTGGCAAGTACAAGAACACAGTCTTTACAAGTCGCGTAATGTGTATCGCACTTAAAGCATTGTAGATTTTTTTGAGGTTGGTCCTTGTGAACATTCGTTATTTTTCATGTCGCCAAGCATTCTATCTTTTATAAACTTCTTGTCGCTATTGCAACACTAATATCGCTGTTATGAACTGTGTCTCCATTGCATATATATTTTTTTTTATATTGTGACTCGTTATGACATCATTATCGTGATGTACTTGCGTATAGGCC
Source organism: Clitarchus hookeri (assembly GCA_002778355.1). NCBI lineage: Eukaryota > Metazoa > Arthropoda > Insecta > Phasmatodea > Phasmatidae > Clitarchus > Clitarchus hookeri. The sequence goes on along the minus strand of NQII01003471.1, from coordinate 184,123 downwards.
GGTCCTTTATTGTTTATAAAATTAATTATCTTTTTTCTTTTACAGTGTTGTATCATACCTTTTACATTTTCTTCCCGCGACCCCTATGATAAGCTGACAGTGTTTATTTGAATTAACGCAAAAAGTTTTTAATGTAACCAGTAAAAATGTACGCCTTTTTATATGTGCAATTGTATAAAAACTTTTTTTTTTTTCAATATATGGGTGGTTGTTAAGGTTTACCTATGCTAACGAGGCCTCGGGTTGCCGGCCCTTGTGTTTGGCTGACGGTGATTGTTTATATTACTATATATGTATTTTACCATTACCCGCGACTATGTACATCATGCCCACAGTGCATATGTATATACCTTGATTTTCGCATATAGTAGTTGGTTGCTGCATGTTAGCCATGCTAATGTTTATTTATGGATATATTTTCGCATTTACATATCCACTTCGATATTGGTGGGCGGCGAAGTGAGGCTAGATGTCGCTGAGGGGATCCGAGAGTAGCGGCAGGCGATTGTCGAGTGCGTGTAGACCGACGCACATGCGTGTTATTTCAAGCCCTGCACTCTTACATGCATCGATAACTTCACAACGCACTTGTATGTATACCTGCCTTTATTTTCTTTACATGTGTGGATGGTTGTTACATGTTCCCGAACTTCAAAGATTCGGAAATGCTGACCAACTATTGTCATAACAGAGTTTAAGTCCTACTTCGCCTTATCACACATTGATGATAGTCAGGAGTGATGTTTTGTTGTATTAATTTGACGACTGATGCTTTAGCAGATAGAAGATGGCAGACCGCTACGCTTATAAGATGGCTTAAGGCATAATTGACCTCACTGCCCTGTTCTACGTTGAGTGCGCTGCATGTGATATGAATTTGGTGGCCGTAGCTTCGGTGGATGGCAACTGGTAGCCAAATATGCTTATGGGAGGCCTTAAGACATACCTTAACCTGCTGCCATTTTCGATGTAGAGAGCGAAGCCTGTGATATAAATGAATTTGGTGGCTCTAAGTTAAAAAGATAGTAAATTATAGCCAACTATCCTTTTAAGATGGGTTAAGGATCAATTGACCCTGCAGTCCTTCTCGTTGTTTGGGACGATGCCTATGGTATGAATTTGGCAGCCGTATCTTCAAAAGTTCGGAAATTATGACTAACACTGCTTATAAGAGGGCTTAAGGCGTACTTGAACCTGAGGTCCTCTACGTCATCGGGAGTGATGCCTATGTTATGCATTTGGTGGCGTTTTCTTAAACAGTTTGGAAATGGCATCCACCAATGATTAAAAGAGGGCTTAAGACATAATTGACCCCACCACTCTGATTGACATCGGTGATATGTATATGATTTCAATTTGATGACTATAGCTTCAATGGTATGTAAATAATAGCTAACTATGCTTATAAGAGGGCTTAAGGCGTAATTGACCAACCAATTTCATATACATCACGGGCGATACATATGATATGAATTTGGTAACTATTGCTTCAACAGTTTGAAAATAGCAGCCAACTATGCTTATAAGATGGCTTAAGGCATAAAGATCCATATCACATTTATCAGTGCTAGGAGCAGTACCTATAGTCCGAATTTGGTGACTATAACTTCAATGGTTCGGAAATGGTGTCCAACTATGCTTATAAGTTCGTGGGGTCAGATATAGGCATACTGCACATAAAACATTACCTGCGGTAAGGCAACCACTGTGTTGTACTTGAGGCTTGGACTGGTTAGAGAATAAATTTTAAAAATATATTTTTCAAAATGTTACTTTAGCATACGACTTAAAAACGCATGTCCTTAAAATATATAACACTTCGTATATTTATTAATACTTGTAAATTCCAATACGGTGCTGGTCATAATCGCATAATTACATTTTCTGACCACATACTCTTATCTGCTTAAAAAATTCGAATTTGTTTATACATCACTCGATACACTTGTTTGTTTAAATTAAATAAAAATACATAAAATAAAAAAATTTTATTTTATAAAAATTATGCTTCGCATATTTTGCTGTTGTAATCACATAATCGAATTCTTCTTGAAAATACGAGATCGTAGGCACTATGATTGATACATTTACATCTGTAAATTTTAGAAGTAAAATAAATATATTAATTAAATACGTATTATATTAAATATAGCACTTTTTATAGTCCATCGAATTCAATATAACTCCTCGCTCCTAACTCCTCAGGCCAAAAATGGAGTCACTGAGGCAAATAGAATAGCAGTACTATTAAGGTAGCCTCTCATCATCGTAGGGATGCTGGGAGCTGTCAATATGGTGGATGCGTTGTTGCAGTTGCAGTAAAATGAAAAATTTATTTACAAGAATATTCTAATACTATAGAGGGATAATTCCAGACGTTTCGAGGAAAAAAAGAGTACTTCGTGTGAAAAATGTTATATTTTATGGGTAAAATAAGACATTTAAGGGGAAAATGGGAAATTTTAAAGGAACCAAGAAGAAAACAAGATGGCGGACGAAAAAACCAAATGGCGGGTGTAAACCAGATGGGAACCGGAAACAAGATTTAAAAACGCTCAATGTTATCAACATCAGAAATCCCAGATGGCGGACGGCACCTAGGCACCTCAGCCCCAGTTCTTCTCCTCGGAGGAACACTTTACATCTACTAATAGTTTACAAAATAGGAGTATAATGGTCTCCATTTTGTAGGTATTCACCTGTGAGTGCAGGTCCACCGCCCCATGCTACCGACCCATGTAACTTAAGCATATTTGCTTTTTTATTTCTTGACATTTCTGTGTTACTTTTCCATGCATATGCTATATCACTGAATTCCTCTTTGCGCATGCTTTTAGATGCCATTGAAATAAATGTATTTTCCCAGGGGAAAAATCATATGCGGTTTAACTATTTCTGTCCATGCACGTGTTAGGAATAGTCACTTTGAGGCAAATTACTTGCCCTGTGCATCATTTTATTTTAGCGAAAGCCGCATTTTGTGATCTGCACCATTCCGGAAATGTTTTGGTGGTGTCCACGTTAGGCGGACCATCCTGTATATAAATATTTGTAAAATATAAAATAATAAAAAATTAACATGGAGTTAAAATCCTAATTTTAATTAATATGAAATAATAAACGACCGCTGTAATTTAGCTAATGGAATATTTATAAAATGTGATGAAAAGGATTATTTAAAAACAAATGTTTTAGCTAGTTTTGTCCCAAAGCCCATGTTTGGATTTCCAGATTTCATTGTTTATACCAGTTTAATATTTACGCTGAAAATAAAAGATTAAAAAATTAAGAAATAATTTTAGAAATAAACGATAAAAATGATAGTTTTATAGATAGTACAGATGCTAATGTTGGAGATGTTGAAATAAAATTTGTTGCATGTATTATTTTATTTCTTTATAAAATTTGGTATTTTTTTTAATTTATAAAATTATGTAATTATTAAACCAATGATGTATAATTACAAAATTACAAAAGTAGAAGCTGATATTCATAAAATAATATGATCTTGTTTCATTGAAAAAAAAATCAATTTTTAAATTGTATTCTAACGTAAGGAATGTTCTGGTTTTAAAAAAGATTATTGTGGTGATTAACATTGTTTAAATAAATTAATAAAACATATGTTCAAGATTTATTTTTGTTTTGATTTTTATAACTATAAATTATGTTCGGTATTTAATTTTTGTTGAATAGTTTTTAATAAATTTTAAATCACACATTATTTGATATGTATGTGGCACTGAATTAATTTTATTTCAAGAAATTATTCTTTTTACTGTATAACTTAAAACTATTTTATTTTTTCAACATTATACTTTATGTTTATAAACTCTTATTAAATTCCTTTTCTATATACTTTTAGTTATTTGCCAAAATATGTCTATAACAATAAAATTTTATTTCATTTTTAACATCTCATGATTTAATGCCTTTAGATTTAAGGTTTCTTTTTAATTAACATTTTGAGCATAATTCTACATCCTAAACATAATAACTATGACATAATATTTACATTATTTTCATCTGCATATTTCCAATATTTAATTTATTATTTTGCTTTATATAACATATATGTAAATATATATAATACTTTTAATAATCACTTAATCAAGTACATTTATCTTTTCTTATACATCAAAGTAAAAATCATAATTTTTTTTTAATTATGTCTTGGAGATTCTGTATCCTTATAACATAATTTTAAATTATATTTTGTTATTATAACCCTATAATGAAAATTATTCATTAATTCTTTATATATTTCTTATATGGTTATTCCTACATAAATTGGTTTTTAAAGTGTATTTTTTCTTTATTCATATGAATGGTAACTAAATTTTCAGTAAACATTGTTGCAGTATTTCAAAAAACTTAAATTACCGTATTTTCCCTGCAACCCCACCGCACATACTCATTCCATCATCTTGCTAAGATCAGTTCACTCCACCATCTTGGTAGGCATCACAGCCACTGTCCACCATCTTGGTCGGTGCAGTCCACCATTTTAGTCGATGTAGTCTGCCATCTTGTTTCGGACCGCTATCTTTGTAGATGCAGCCATCCGCCATCTTGGCCGTTGCAGTCCGGTGTATTAGTAGGCATCGCAGCCACCGTCTGCCATCTTGATTCTTTCGTTTGTCAATTTTTATACACTACAGGAGTTCGTCTTTCACCTTCGTTCGACTGCTATATTTTATTTCATGTTTTCATCAACTAGATGGCGCTATTGTATTATTTTACTCACTAGGTAAGTTGTAAATTTTGTCAAAAGGCAGTGGCCATATTTTGTCATGTTTTTAAAGTATAGGTTGCGCTGTCAATGCCCTCTATATTGGATTCCATTTTCAACACAAAGGTGGCGCTATTTTCTCTATTTCACCACCAAGCAAGCTGCCGATTTAACCACCAGGTGGCGCTATTTTCTCTATTTCACCACCAAGCAAGCTGCCGATTTAACCACCAGGTGGCAGCCATATTTATTTATGTTTATTAAACTATAGGTGGTGCACTCGGCACGCTCAATGTTAGATTCTATTTTCAACAAATATGTGACACTAATTTCTTGATTTCACTGCCAGGCGAGCTACCGGTACTCGTTCAATCTGATGATTTAGACGCAAAGTGAGCTATCGGTGCTCATATTAATAGCAATAAGAAAATATGTAATTTTTAATACATTTAAAATAAAAGTATTTTTCCAATCTGCAGTATACCTTCAAGCATAAACTATTAAATCTTAATTTTCTTTATATTAAGATCTTTAATTAAGACCGACCAAAAACCTTTTTAGTTTTAATGATAATTAAATCACCATTTTAAATAAATATTTATTCTGTTAACCCTCACCCCACCACTTTAGTCCGAACACTTATTGACCATTGCTTATTCACAATTGCTTATTCACCCTTATCACTACCGATCTTGGTTTCAGCATTTTCCTCCAGAGCATGCCATGACGGGGAAAGACAATATCGACCCTTGACACAGTTTCTTGTCTGATTCCAGAGGTGACAGACCGCTCTCTCACCTCTCGAATATTAGCATTATGACTGGTAAGTTCACATATTTAACTCCATCAGGTCGCAGGATATTATCAAGCGTGCACGTAATACGCATATATATATATATATATATATATATATATTCTCGCGAAATAAATTATCTGCTCAAATTTGGAGTATCGGTTCGGGCCAGCTAGTCTATGGAGAAAAATATAACCTCATTAAATATGGTACTGAAACTTAGTTTTTTTTTTAAATTTAGATAATTACTATTGATCTAATTTGCAATGACTTTACCTCGGTACCAGAGTTGCTACTGTAACACTTCGTTTGCATTCACCAAATCTGCTCGAAGACACGAAAAATATAGATGTTCGAATAATGTAGATAGAGTAGCAATAAGTATGGAAACTGTGGTATGGCATTTTTTAGGCGCGATATTTTACAGAGGTATGCAAAAAACCTGCATAACTGTAGGACCTTCACCTGCAAAAATCAGTCCTGTAAGTCACGTGATGAGTATGAACCGTAGTGCCAGCAACCATCACGTCCAAGAATAAAGGAAGGGTGTGGGTTGTTTAATGACAATGGTTTTGTGGAGGTTCAAACTGCATTCCAACTTAGTCTAAATATCTATGCCTCCACAACGAGTGCGGGTATTTGAAGGATGTGTACACATTTTTAGCTCGAATGGGGCAGAACATTGCTGTTGGATCTACACGCAAACACGCCACCAATAAATTTTAATGTATGGCTCGGACGCAGCTTTGCATAACGGACCCCATTCGACGAAAGGATGGTATTCGAATCGAAAGACAAGGTATCAAAAATATTGTAAAACAGCATACTGTAAATCTACATCACGAGAAGGAAGCACACAAACCGCATGTTTCGGAGTAAATATTACCGTTCTGAACAACCTGCTTGCTCTCCTCAGTAAAACAATTGTTTGAAATTCATGTTGGAAAAATGTATTTGCCATGTACAGATGCATTATGAAACTGTCTATAAAGTTATTATTACTCAAAATATCCAAAAACCGAGGTAAAACTACTTCGCTACCCCCGCGGTATGCGAAATTCACAGGGAAGTAACCCGTGCATTCCCCCTCTCCAAGGTATAGACGCTCATTATTAAAAACACCTCCTCTCAAGTTTAAAACAAGTATATTTGGACAGTAATTTAGACAGCGGGAAGAAAATACCCATATGGTAATTCCACGTGCGGCGATTTTTCTAGCACCCATTGATAGCATACAAAACTTTTTATACACATAAATAATGCTCGTATAGTAAGTTCTGCAGGGAAGAAATTGTATACCGTGAGGAGACGCTAGCGTAAAGAAACACCTACCACAACTATAAAATCACAAAAAAACTTTTGCATTCGACAAACGAAATATCAGTATTTACTCACATTTGCGTGCGCTCGCTCAATCTTACTAACATTATAAATGCTAAAGTCTGTGTGTGTGTGTGTGTGTGTTTTTTTTTTACCACTCAGCTCCGTAACGGCTCAACGGATTGTGATTAAAGTTGGTATGTAGGTACTTTAGTTCCTGGAACAGGACATAGGATACTTTTTATCCCGGAAAATTGTACGGTTCCTGTGTAATAACAAAAAAACGTAATTTTGCAACGGCTGGGAACGTGACCGAATTTTTTTTTTCTGATGTCAGAATTTATCAGGCCGCCCAAGGACCACTGAAATGGCTTAACGACTGCTATCAATCGATAACAACCGGGTCCGAATATTTAACGTGTCCTCCGAAACCCGGAAGCGCTCAGATGTTATGCCACTTAATGGTCACCCATCCAAATGTGTGCCACTGGGAACGTTGCTTAACTTTTGTGATCGATTAAAATTCCTCAGCCAAGCGCAAACAGTAGTACCTAGGTACACTTATTTCTAAAGCTACAACTTGATGAAACTCACGTTTTGATTTTCATACATCGACGCTGGAAAGCGGAAATGTGGTTACTACGCTATAGTTGCACAGATACACTCCAAAAACATTACCCTACTACTTGGCTATCGGGTAAAAAATATTTCCTTCCTTTTGGGTTGCCGTAATTAGTTAAAAACCTAGGCCAACATAGTATAATTTTAAATTTCTGTTTTCTCATAAGAGAATTGTCTTTTCCCAATTTATCTGTTAGTGTGTCACTGCAAAACTCAGTTGTACCCGGGCGAAACCGGGCCGGTTCGCTAGATAAGAGATATATCCAATCCGCGGTGAAACACCCCACCCACTTTTGCCCCTTACGTCACAGTCACGAGTTACAGACACACAACTACGTGACTTTAGCCGAATGAAAAGTGACATGCGAACATATGTATGTATACGTGTGTGGCCTCTACGCTGCATATGTCAGTAGTGTTCACTCTTTATGAACTACGCGAACTAAAACATAGTTTTATTTCCGTGATGCTAGTCCAAAATGCAGATTTATACCACAATACGAATTCCAGTTAAGACACGCGCATACAGCTCTCATTCACCACCCTACCACCTCGTCGAGACACATAAGGAAAGACTTCACTAGTACGAAAAAATTAGAGCATATTGCAGCCAGTGCATTACGGAGACCATGAAATTTTAGAGTTATGTCAATACCTTTCGAATGTAGAAAATTATATATATAAACAAGCAATTAAATACTTAAGCTTCAGAATCAGATATTTTTGTTCAAATTTGTTGGGAAATATTAGTTAAATATTACTTCTAGATATATTTATCTATTTATTAATTTATTTTTAAACTTATTCCCGTATTCATTATGTTTGAGTTTAAAATATAATTAATTATTTGTATAATATCTCGTGTTGTTGATTCTACAATTCATTAGCAAATTTGTATCCTACCAATAAATCAATTTTTTTCACAAAAAATTTAAAAAAATTGGAAAAATGTTTCGCTCTAGTACTAAATGAGCAAAGCGTGTTCCAGGCACATCGATTGGAGAATAAAAAGTTCCTCAGAGGAGCAAGCGGATTTGAGGCTCTTAGCGTAATGAGCAACTTACTCCTCAGCGTAGTAAATACGAATTGTAGGCTCTGGGCCAGGTCCAGCAGATCGAACGGATCAGCAGACATGGCCCCTTCCACTTACCACTATCCTGCACCTCCCATTACTTACCACCCCCTCACCTCATCCCACTACCCTCAAGCCATGATGTGACTCCATCCAAGATGTGACTCCATCTAAGACTCACTCCACCAAAGACTGACTCCTGCCGGCACCAGTTCCTGAGAGGCAGCGGCTTTATCACCAACGAAGGAGAATATAGAACCTTCGCCTCCATCTTCACCCTTGAATCCTCGTGTTTTTTGTGGTATAAAAACTCTTCATCCATCGGGTAACATACCCTAGCCACGTGTAAGGACGTATCATATGCGGTCCCTTCTCCCGGTCGAATAGGGCATGTGGGATTTTCTCAGAGTGCTTCCATTTATTTCTGAGGCCAAGAGATTTTTTGGAGGTAGAAAAATGTTTCATTCATCAGGCAACAGTCTCTCGTCCCATCTAACGATGCAATATCAGCTACATCTTCTCGTACGAACAGGGCATGTGGGATTTTCTCAGAGTGCTTCCATGTATTGCGTTTACAAAATACGATGGTTTACTCATCGCCTCACTTTCATTTTTCTTATAGTTTTGGGCTTAATTTTTTTCCCTGAAAGAGACAGTGTGGAGTGTCCTGTTGATTGATGGATCTCATAAGTAATAAGCAGTCTGTAATTGGCGAGAAAATTCTGAGAATCGTAGTTTTGCTTGTCGGAATAACGAAGTATTTTTTTGTGGGTTTGTATAAATGGGTAATTCCTAAGCCACGTTTTTTTTTTTCACACATGCCTCCTTAACCTAATAATTCAGACAGCGTAAAAAGTGGTTGGTGGCATTATTTACAAATGTCCAATTTGTTTGCATAAAATCAGGACTTTTTTGTATTCTAGTTACCCCATGAGGCCACTGTACCCATTAAAGTCAGTATTGACAATATTTAAGTGACGAACAATATTTATCATCCCACTGCCTTCGGTGCATTTGTGGGCAGCTACGCATTTAGAGTGTACTGTGGCTCCTTGGGTTAACGGTTCTGCACCCGCCTGGTATGTTCGTGTGATAATCATTAATAGATGGCTTTGACTGGACGAAGGATGGGAACCTTAATTGTAAGTGCGAAGTATGTTTCACTTCTGCATTTTTCATGTTTGTAGCTACGTTTCTGGTTTTTCTGTTTTTGCATTGGGAAGAAGGTTTTGCCAATGCCCCTTTTCATGGTTAGCAAAGTCACTTTATCTCTGGTGAAGGAATGATGTACGGAGTTTCATGCGTACATTCTGTACTTGCAGTATCCATGGGTGTATTTTCAGCAGAGGGTGTATGGAGCGTTCTTTGCTTATTAGGGTGATGCAGATAAAATTATTAATCATTCATTGGCTAGTACGTATGGCAGTATGGTTGGCTGGTCTGTTTGGTTGGCCTGGTCGGCTCCTATGTTCCGATGGTATGGTCCTTAGCTATGGTCTGCTAGTAAGGGTCTTTCTATGTCGCTGGTAAGCCGGTTGGCATTAGCAGTTGTTATGGCTCGCTGAAATTGATGGTCGTTAGATTGTTACGCTGGAATGGCCACTTGGTATGGGCGGTTTGTATGGTTTGGAGGTATGGGTGACTGAACTGGCATAGCCGCTTCGTATTTTAAGCTGTTTCGTTGGCTTGTATTGCTGGCTCGTATGATTGGGTGGCCTGGTTTTTTTGATATAGTTGGTTCGTATGGTTGGATAGTTGAGTGGTTTATATAGTTGTTTGGTTATGTTGTTTCAAGTGGTTGGCAGGTATGGATGGCTCATATAGTTGGTATGTACAGATGGTTCGTATAGCCGGGTGGCATGGTCGTATTGTATGGCTGATTGGTATGGTTGGTTCGTAGGGATCGTTGGTATGGTCGGATGATGTGTTTGGGCTGGTATGGTTGATTTGTATGGTCAGTCTTGCACATTGGTATCACCCAGTGTCTTTTTTTCAAGATCTTTTTGTCTGTTTTTCGTTAACAAATTAGAAAGTCGATCTGTTAATTCATAATCTTTATTCTTTGCGAATAATATATTATTTTAGTAACTACTTTTGTTTCGCCAATAGAAATAGGTTTTTCCATTAACTCAAAACCATGCTTATCATTGATGACATAATTTGATGAAATTTCTTAACTTACTAAGAAAAATTGTTAAACGTTTTAATAGTGTGATTCCTAATAATTTATCTAATTTTTTCCTAATTGCTATCCAAAGTCTTTTATTAACAATTAATTATCGTCTTGAACTAATTAGTTTTTTAAATTATTTCACTATGGGTGTGTTTGGATTATATAAATTTTTTACACCAACAGGAAATACATTTTTTATCTTTTTTCCTTTACCTGCTTCCACTTCTTTGTGCGCCAGTATTTTGTAATTCATGAAATAAAGGAAGTCCTTTATTTTTATCTCTTTCATATTCAGTTCCAGGTTTTTTCGTAATTTCTAAATTTGTCAATTAGCTTCTAAATAATTTTCATAGATTTTTAATTGTTTTAATTATATGTAATGCTTTACTATAAAAATGGGTTAAAAAATTAACGTAAGCCTCGAGAAACAATCATTGCTTCCAACAAATCAAATAAGAGGGAATTTTAAAAGCTTATAATAATATGGTTGAATTCGATATTAATATTGGTGAAGGATTTTCTTCCCTATGAACAATTTTGAGTTGTTAAAATAAATGGCGGTGCTTATGATAAACGTGATAACATTTATGTTTTCAAATTATTTTTCATTTTAATATATAACATGGACAAATAATTTAATTTATTGATAATCTTAGTTTTACTTCTACTGTAATGATTACTTTGATTAGAACACCAAACATGAACTAGAACTGTAAATGTTATATCATACAGCAAAACGAAAGGATATCTGATGATGATTTCTTTCAATTATATTGTATTAAGAATTTCAACTGTTGCCAATAGTGAAATGAGAGTGTCAAGGTATATGATCATGTGATATCATCCTAGAATGAAAACATTATATATAAAATTAATTTAGCTGTATAATTCGTATCCACATTGGAGCGGTTGTATTATAAAACTAAGTCAACAGAACGACGAAAATTTTTTAATACTGCAGCTGCTTAATTTTAACGAAAAGTTTATTATTATTTCGACTTAAACAAAATGTTAACCTATTCACAAATGGTATGGAGTTAATTGAAGTCTTCGACGATCCAGCCTGCCGGGAAAATGTTTATCTCCCTCGACGTGTCCATGGAAGAAGCCTTCTAATGAAACCCGCTTCGAATTAAAAGAGAGGACGACAGAAACAGGGACACAGATTAACGACGCTTCTTTCTTCTAATCCCAGAGTTTCCATCCTCACTCCACCCATTTCTCCAACAACAAAAAAAAATTGTATCAGTCGGCGTGCTTGTCTCCTGTCACCCTCCTTCATTTAGATAAGATCAGTTTTCTGCTAACAGCCTTCATCCTAACAAACGAATTTTTAACAATAAAGCAGCACGTCTCTTATGACTGGCGAGTCACGTGCGATTAAGAAACGTTTTATACGGACCAGCGAGGACCAGTGAAGTCGTGATTCTTTTTTGCGTTTGGGCAAATAACTTTCCCTAATTATAGAGTACTTTAAATATAATAAATTATATTTACCAGTAATCTTTGTATAGGTTGTTCACGGTAAAGTGAGCACTTTTAAAGCCCAAGTTACATTTTCCTTTCAGCCATTTCTTATTTTGTACCCAACTTCTTAAATAAATATTGCCATGTAAGTAATAAACACAGTGTATGTATTCCACCGTACTCGGAAGTTTACGTGCAAGGTTAAATTAAAATATATTTATTGACTATTATTCCAAATGAAAGGACTTCCAAAAGTGCTCACTTAACCGTGAATAGCCTACAGGATCATCTCGGTCCGTATACTATGCAACAAATCGGTTGCTGACGTTCCAATGGAATATTTTGAATTCGTATCGTGTATCCACAACGAAAATTTGTGAAAGATTTCGTATTATTCTCTAATTTTTGTACATTTGGTATCCTAATGTAAACTTTTTTGTGTAATGAAATTATATATTTTGTTATCAACTGTCCATATTCATATTGACCAGTGGCGTGTGGTGAAGTGTTGCAAGCGCTACGTGGTGCTTGCTCACTACTGTACATTCTCGGTGCACGCGGCAGGGGCCAGTAACCACAGTGCAGTCTGGGGAACTGAGTGCACTCCGACCACTCACAAGCGAGCAGCCAGGGACCCATTACACGCGTCCTGTGGCGTCAACTGTCGAGCTACGTTTTACTGTAAACTAACAAGCAACAGGGTACAGCACACAGCTAGCGCCAGCTTACCACGCAACAGTTCACCACACGCCACTGGTGGCGACACGATCCAAATATTACAAACATTTATTTAAGTAATGACAAATCCTATTTTTATGTACCTTTTTTAGTGCTTATCACATTATGATGGTGTCCACATGCGCATTTCCCACTCGCTTTTTGTGGTATGTTTAGTTCAAGGAGTCAGTAACAAACAAACTGTGTTAACTGAGTTGTAATACTGACTAGGGCCTTTGCTTATAACGACTCAGTTCATTTCGAGACGTGCATTTTATTTCCTTGTATTTCCGTGTTGCTTTTTGTGTAGACATACTGGGTGTTTATACTCGTATTTGCTCAACTCTACTAAATATTTCCGATTTTAGAATCCCTGAATAGCAGAAAACTTAACTAGTTTCGTAAAACTAATATGCTTCCCAGAGCACGAAAGAAAACGAAAGTTAATGACAGCACTTACTTACATTATTCATATTGTTACAGGACGCTATATGGGCATATCTGAGTTCGTAAGGGATGGAGGTATTAATTAAAGCAAAATAACTAAATTGTATTTTTGATTTATTTACACAACTATTACTTATATCATTAAATAACTATTTCCTCTATTACTCTTGTTATTCTCAGTGAGCACAGTATTTAATGCATATCGCCAATCTAATTAAAATCCTTATAACTGCCTTTGTATTAGTTATAGTAATTTAAATCACACTCATGATTGCACATATTCAATCTGTATATTGCTATCATTCGAAATGCCTTAAAGTGACGCGTGCAGTTCAATAGTCCCGCCTGTCAGCCTCGCTCCTCTGTAGCGATGTTCGCTGTCCGCAGACTTCACTCGCAAGTCACTGTCACTACCACTCGTCGCTTTGCTGTCTTCGCACACCTCGAGGTCAGGCTCGCATAAACTAAACTGTCTGCTCGGACGCCGGTCGTGGCTTAAGTAGTGTCGCTGGCCCGATCTAGAAGGTTCCCCTCACCCCGAGTCAAGCTGAGAGAGGGTAGGGCAATGACCAGAACATTCGTGCGAGTATGACTCCATAAGTTCAATCCGCTCAGGGACGGGAGCGCACGAGTCCCGATACGCTTATCTGGCGCATGCAGCGGCTCGCCTTTGTAAATCGCCGCTCGCTGCTCGGGTTATAGCTCCGACCTAGGTACGCTGTTTTGCTCGCTCGAAAGGCACGGAGCAAGGGAAACTTTGTAGACTAGTCGAGACGTAAAAATATTAAGAAGGCAACTTTCCTAATTAACCCCCTTCATATGGTGAATGCGAATGCGCGAGGCATTCCACGCTTGCTGTGACTCTCGCTCCGGTAACCAGAGTGCAGCAAATTAGCATCTAGTCACTTTTCTTCAGCAATTTGTGTTTGATATAGTTCACACTCAGTATGGTAAACACTATTTAAATATACCTATGTAGTTTATTGTAATTTGGGTTTTTCAAAATTACATTATTTACTTAATTAAACTGTTTTATTTTTTAATTTTGGATAAAAATATTTTTCTCGTTAATTTTAACACTTAAATGCCACATAGGCCCATTTGAAGTGATTTACAGTATCAATTACTTTCCACGGGTGTTATATGTTTAATGCCTTAATATAAATTTTTTTTTTCACACTTATATAAACGTAACTTCAGTGAGATTTTAAATTTATCTTTACCATTATATGCATAGGTTCAAGGAAAAAAACGAAACTTTAGGTGTAGCTTATGGAAAGACAAACACGGACAATGAGCAAGGCTTTCAATACAGTTAAATAAGCCCAAGCAACACACATACACACACAACCTGAAATAGTAAAACTGGCTCCACATAGACTAAACTAGTGAAAGTGGCTCCACCGGTAAATATGTGCTTTGAAATGTTATTACACGTTCTGTAGATGGTTTTTAACGCAGCTGTTATGTGAATATGTTGGATTTATAATCGGATTTGTTGGGAAACATAATGTAAACAAATGCCTGCATCGGTGTTTTGCTGCGTGATTTTGACAGCTGCGCTGGCAGTAGGACTATCAGAGTTGTAAACTTGTACAGGAGACTAGAACATAGGTTAAAGATGATGTAGACTGATTATTCGTCTCCTGCGCATGCGCTCAACACTGACCTACCCCAAACAATACACTTGTCAAAGTCACATGGATAACAGTAACAGTAATGAGCGTGTTTTTATATCTTAATTTCCAAAAGACAACCACATTTATATGAATAAATACTTTTACGAACTAGAATTTAATTTAAATGCATTAAAAAATTAATAGATTAAGTATATAATCCATTCACGGCTTCTTCCAACTTTTCTGAAGCGCGGCTATAAATCTACTACCAGATATTCCTCCGCCTCATCTAAACAAAACTTCACCAAGTCTGGAAAATTATAACACAAAGGGACAGCGCACAGCATTTGTACGCACCCACTATAATAATATTTTGCATGAGAACTATTTCCTACTAGGCATTGCCAACATATATATTTCGTCACTGTTGTCATTCCGATTGATTGTAAATGAAACATTATAATTTATAAATAAAACATAAGTAAAATTTCGATTTAACTTTTATCTCAACAGAAGTATAAAGCACCTGTAATGCAGGAAATATTTCTTAAACAACCAAACATGCCATGCGTAGGGTCAATTTTTGAAGGTCTGATTCAATAAAGTGAAGAAACCACGATGAGACTATACATACATCTCCAGAGCATTGTTTACCAAACAGTGTTGTAACCTCTTACTCCTATCCACGCGGTTTATGACAGTCGTGTCAGCAGAGAAGCAGGAGACATGTTTTGCACAGCTGGCGTGACCAGTCTACCCCATATTCCCTCTACGATGTATACTGTGATTTGCAGGGACTAGCAAATTCACAGGTTGGTATCGCTGGTTCAGGCCACGGGTGCAGCAGCGTTGCCAGCCGTACGATCCTCATTGTACGGTACAAGTACGACAAGTACGATAATTTCGTGTGGTGCACGAATTTACGATCCAAACTTCAGATCGTAAGCCAATCGTACGATCATCAGCTCGGTTCAATTTTTTACCTTTTTAGAGGTGTCACTCCGTTTATCGAAGTGTCCATTAAGCCTGCAATAACCGTTTTGCTGACTCGATTTTTCTTCCACTTTAAAAGTCTCCCATAAGGTAAAATATTTTATGTATTTATTTAAATAGTTTCTAAATTTTCTAAATTTTCTTACGTTCATACTGAAAACATATCGGTTTACGTTGGTACTGCGTGACCGTTTTATTTGTAAGCAAGTGTTTTGATTTTAATCTTATTTAAAATCAATTTTAAAAAATTCTGTGCTGTTTTTTTTTATAAATGTATCAACCTGGGAGTGGTTTGTACGATCTTTCTGAGAAAAAGTGCACTATCCTGACATCGCGAAAGGTTGGCAACGCTGGAGCTGTAAAACCCACGTGTTCCTCCCGCCCTCCGGCAGGGTCGACATGGATAGCGCTAGTTGCAGCCTGCTGCTTTACCACAGGCACAAATCTGGCGTTCCCATCAGCGTATACTAATACACGGGAATGAGATGGGGCCTAGCAGCGGCGTGTTGAATGAATGGAGGAAACGGAAGTACCTCGAGGAAACCCCGACATGAGATTGCCGTCTGCATCCCCGCCCTTCCCTTCCCGCCATCAGCACACAGGGAACTGACTGCTGAGCACGAACTCCACTCACCGCGCAACTGTGACAGAAGAGTAGCAGTGAAGATCGCTGCTAGTTAACAAGATCCTGGCGAGTCTGGAGTAACTGCTACGACTATCGCATCTAACCGTTCTCCTAGGTTATTGATGAAGCAATTACGTTCAGTGTGATTACGTACGTCAGATAGCTGTTTACCCGTCGTAGCCATGTACACCACTTTCAACTTCACGACAAAATACAACGAAGGAAAATGACCGCTGGTCCCGGAAACCGCGTCTAAGTGATAAAAGCAATGGAGTTGTCGTTTGACCACAAAAATTCAAGTTTTAAATATAATACAATACCGGGGAAGTTTTAACGTGCAATTTCCTTACTTTGGTGATGGAAAAAAAATGCTACTTATTCTGTAACGTTTCCTTTTGCTTTGGGTCACGCAGCCCCTTTTTAGATATGCGAGACACTTTTATCCGTTATTACGGAAGGTAGATTTTACAAGCGTAACAATTGTATATTACGCATAAAATTGTTCTTTATGTAGATTTTTTAACAATAGCCTATAAAGTGCCAGTTGTTTAACATTCGGCTGTTACGTTTGAAATTTCACGTAAAGAGAACATTGGTTTTAAATATGAAAACATGGTGCAAACATGCAAATAATATTTTGAACAAGCATTGTTCGTTATGCGGTGTACGTAACATCATTTGAATTAGGCCTAATGCTTCAAACACTTTCGTAAACATTGACTGCACAAAACTGTTTAAATTAATCATTTTACTGTGCGTATATATATTGTAAGTAATTTCATAATTTTTGTTTCATTACTGATTCTTAGATTTTTGAAAAAAGGAAATATCTAACTCTTTGTGAAAGCGTTTCAAAACCGATAGGCAGTACGGAATTAAGTAACGCTGTTTTTATGGCTCCAAAAATGTCCAGTTATTATAGCTAATATTTCTGTACAAGAACGTGTTTATTTCAGTGTGATGAATGTTTATGTATAGAAAATTATCCAATGTTTAATTGTTAAAATAATTGGGCATTATTACATCTAAGAAAATATTATTGAATGTATAAATTACCTAACGTACTGATAAAAGGTTAAAAAGGTCTTAAAAAACGATTGACGAAATTGTTTAACTGGTGAACACACAGACAGTAACTGCGAGCTTCTTCATTTCGCTGAACAATTGTTATGGGCCCTTACATCATCATGCACTTATAAAGTTCTATTTAGACTATTTTTTAATTATTAATTTTTTAAGCTCATTAAAAGTGTTAATTTATTCATCCTGGCATTAAATTTTATTTGGCATAAATACACATTTTACAGACCCCGTAATTTTTACGTCAAAGAATGTAAGTATGCAATGCTTGGCGTGTTTCAATCGCGTGTCCACCATCTTCACTGTTTACGTAGTGAATATAGGACCAATTTAATTGATGGGTAAAGTGTTTTTTTTAAGAAGTGAAGAGATACAATAACAATGAAAAATTGGAATACGAACAATAACAGTGGTCATAAGCAACATGCAAGCGTATAAAACTCTTTTCTGTCAACTGAATTTTTAATAACAGCAAATAATGAAAATTAAACAGACAAAAACAAGCAAAGTAAATTTCCAGCCGGGGAAAATAACCAAAACCCCAAAATGAACAAATATAAGAGAAAACAAGGGCACATTAAAAGAGAAACTACAAACTGAACGTATAGTAGAAATAGTAGCAAAGGAGAAATAAAAACAATAAAATGCCGGAAAAAAATAAAATCACATAGTAAAGGCCAGCAAATTGGGAACCGAAAGCGGTAGGATGATGTAAAGGTTAGACAAACCAAATGAACGGAAACCAAATAAATAATACCGGAAAGTGCAGCCCTGTCTCGCGGATATAAGGCCCCGAGCAACCATAGTGTAAGAAAGTGTGCTAATGAAAGTGATAAGTACAATAGTAATAACTAAAATGAAAAGTATTTGTGTGTCTCACATGCAACCATGAAGTACAGATTCAGTCGAAGGAAGTGTGACGTCATTACAACTCTATGAATAGTGCACATGTGATAAACACGTACAGCATAAAATCCGTTCGATAAGTGCAAAACGTTTAAATCGTTCGGCATCGCAGTTTGTTCAAACTCAGGTCCCAGGACTCGAACCGAGTAGCCTAATAGAGAGAGTTTTGCGTGTAAGCTCATACCGTGTTCCAATTGCCACTTTTTGTTAACAGAATGATCACGTGACACGTGATTTGCGTTTTGCGTTTTGTCACCTTCGAAGCTAACAAATTACAAAATACAAATTGCTTAACCACTGCCGTATTAGTTTTGCCTGTTTGAAATGTTTAAATATGCATTTAGAGGAGGTTCTTGGAATTAAAAAATGTGTATTGTACTCTCAATTATTATTTCACAAAGCAAGTTGTTTAATAATTCTTGAAATAAGTATTTTCTCATGAAAAAAAAATTTTCTTGTAAACATTTTACATTGCATTTGTTTAATTTTGTTAATTTTAAATTTCTAACGGTCTTCTAGCCACTTTCGGAAATAATAACTGTTTGTTTTAAGACTTCGCGTACTTGTAATTTTACAATCATGATAACATCAAAATAATAGCCGCATGGCGTGCTACACAGTTGAATGTCGTGGTGCTCCGACTAAACCTTACAAGATAACAAATACAAGTCACCAAAAATAAAACTCGAAATGAATTATAACACGGTCTCCGAAACAAAGGAACGATAAGGGCGACACTGCTACACGCATCAAGTGCGCCCTCGCCACTACGTGTAAGACTCTCAGTTTATGTGCTATTTTCTCGTCTTGCTGCGTGTACCGATAGGGTTTCAAGTCGCAGCCCTGAGTTTCATTGGCGGGCAGATGGTAGCAAAGTTACACACTTGCTCCTATCGCAGTTTCGATAGTATCTGGGTAGCATGTTTCGAGGTGCACAAGGAAAGAAAGGCCATTTATAACGATGTTGGAGGTTTCCAAAATAATATTTACATTAAGGGACCAGCCTGCCTAGCGCTCTTACTGCGTTGTATTGTGTTTGGAATCCAGGTTTTTACGACACTATGAAACGTGCGTCCAACGTGCTGAACTACGAAAAAAAAACACACTTTAGACAATGCCTGTCTATTAGTTTTAAGACTTCACGCACATTAGAAACACATTTTCAGAGCAATCCAAAATAGTTGAAAACTGCTATTCTAGAGCGCTTTATCTCAAAATATACGCTTCATACACATACAAAAGTACTCTATGGACATACATTGAACCTTAGTACAGACTTTTCACCAATGAAATTGTAGGGTCTCCGCCGAAAGTCCCGTAGGTACGCGCAGTGTAACGAGAACACTGCGCGCCAGTTCAGAGCCCTGCGCGTAGTGGCGATAGCGCCGTTGTAGCGCGTGCCAGTATAGCCCTTACAGTTCTTGCGCTTCTCGTCCCCAAACGCGGAAAAAAAACTCAAAGCAGGCGGGCCCCTAAGCGTGATATCTTGAAGTACCATTCCGTCCTCGTCTAGAATCCGTTTTATTTTCGTAATTAAACACATTGGAGACACGTGAGAACACCCACATTTCAAACATGCTGGAACACAGTTCAAGCTCCAGATGGGTCGGCGACAACACCACAGTTGTTTAGCTAAAGCCTAAAAAATATGCATTATAGCTTTTCAAAAATATAACGTAAACATGTGTGTTTGAAGGTGATAGTTTTGAGTGAGTGAAGAGATTTGGCGGCTCCTAACAGCGAGGTCTTGAGGGCCGATGAGGGTGATTGAAGTAAGAATGGAGCAGCGCCGGAATGAAAGGGTGGGGGGAGACAGAAAATCTCCGAGAAAACCCGCAGACTAGCGGCAACGTCCGGCAATTGCGAGAATCCGGGAGCGGCCCAGTCGGGGATTGAACCCGGTCCGCCTCAGTGGCAGGCGAGCAGTTGTGATGGCGGGAGGGGAAGGCAGATAGATACCTGTGGCAGGGCACCTGTCGCTGTCTCGTGCCCACTGCATGCACTGGCCATACGGGTAGGAGATGACCTCGGCCTCGGGGTCAACACAGCGCTTGTTGCTCTCGCACCACAGACAGTCGTTGTCCGTGCAGTTGAAGCAGTTGTCGTGGCTGTCACATGGCAGGGGACAGTCCTCTGCACTCTGACAACACACCAGCGACCCTCACCTCACACACAGTCCCCACAACTAGCTCTAGTTACATCCGTCCTTATGCCAGAAATACTTTCTATGATTTTGATAAATGTCTCATTTTTGTAATGTATAAAATAATTGTCTTTCGAAAGTGCAAACGTGTGTGTACAAATTATTTACACACCAAATTAAGGAAGCACTGGGTAATTTCCGTTTATATATTTTGCCGCACATAATTCAAAGCTGCACATGGCAAACATGTTTTGATATATTTCATAGTAAGTAACAGTTTCACCAGAATAACATAAATAAATTTCATGGAATTTTATTTTATGATGCCAGTAATTTTAATTTTAATTTAGCTATGAAACCGAAATTAGAGTTGACCAAAGTGTAAATCGCAGTTTAACTAAGTATACAATTTCGAAAAATAATTTAATGGCATTCCAATGACTGTAAAAACACTATGGCTAAAATAAAACACAATATTAAATTACTTTTTGAAATTTCTTTTAAGAAAATAGTCAAAATCTTCACATTTATGCCGAAAAAAAATATTATTTTTACTTATTTTGTAAATTATTAATTATTCATTATATTTTTAAAAATTAGTGTTTAAAAAACAGGGGAAAATCCCAGCATTTGCACTCACACATTGTCGTTTTCACGGCCGGAGCGTGAGATACCTTCTTTATAATACACATTTTAACATACACTTTTACAATTGTTCACGATATACTTTATAAGAGATAACAACTACATTTAACGTTAGTCCGGAGTATAGCATTCATATGTCACGCATATTACAAATATTATTCTAAGGCCGCTTTTCTGAGAAGAAACTAGAAGTTATCGATATAACTAATGAGCTTTCCTCTACATGTATGCAAATAATTTTGATGAAGGTTTTACAAAGTTATATGGTAGGCGGGTCTTGACGTATCGTTGACAGCGACATCATTAGAGATGCGACCAGAAACAAAGCAATACTAGTGAGACAATTACAAATACACATGTGCCTTACCTGGGACACACGACACCTAGTATCGTAAGCTGGTGTGCAGTCAACTATATTACAGAGGTAGGATTCGGAGCATCCACTTCGGTGTTAAGTTTAGGTAGACTAGGTTTAGCAACTTCAAATATCTACAGAGACATCGTTTTTAAAACAAGTGTATGAATCACTTAAATCATGTAATTTAAATGGCTTACAGTAGCACTATTTGTGTTCATAATTGGGTAAAAATAGGTTGGTTGGTTGAGATATGGTATAAAAACCTTTCTGTGCTATCGTACAAAAAAGGCTTAAAACAGGCCCTGTATAGATATATCTGGTTTGTCTAACAGATCATGTCAATAATAAAAGTTTGATAGTAATTCTTTAAATTATTTCATAGATATGATCAAATTATCCAAATAATATTTTATTACACCGTTTTGAAAAAAAAAGTTTGACCCACTTAGTGTACTCGTACATGGTCTTCTGCTGTACTACTTGTGTGCAAAATTTGGTGGTAATTTTATGATTGGTACCCGATATATGGCGTAAATGTTGAATTTTATCACTTGGTACTATCATACAAACAGTCCGCATATTTGATCCTTCTTATGGCTACCCTCAGCGTACTAAGATTGATTGAAAGAGGTTAATTTGCTTAATGGATATGAAAAATATAAATAAAAGTTTTTTATGCCTGCCTTACTATAATTAAACGCCAGACACGGTTTTAAAAAATTGCCTACTGCAGCACTACTTCTGTGCACAGTTCGGTAGGGATCGGTTGGTTGGTCCCAGATATATCACATAAAAGCTCCACTTTCTCATGTCGTGTTATTTTCATCATTTTATTGGCACGTTCTATTTTTGGAATAGATGCTGTTACATATTCAAGTCGGTTGTAATTGTTTGAGACAAATGGCTTACTAAACTAAAATATTTACTTGGCTGTTGTTTTCAAAATATGTGACTACGTCCTTTAAGTCGTATAAATATACATAGACTACAGCAGTATAACTTGTCGCCTGTATTTCGTGGGTATCACTTAATTGTTTCCCGAGGCAATGCTTACAACATGCACTGCAATTTGTTTTAAATTGGTTTAACAGTTCCCAAGATATAATGTAAAAACTTCAGTTTTCAATTTGCACTATTTTCTAATGTTGTACACCAATAACATTTTCCGTCTCTAATTTAAAAACGTACATCATCCCTGTCAACGTTCCAAATTTAGTTTAAATCGGTAGAATGGCACCCAAGACATAATGCAACAGTTTTATTTTTCTATTTATTTTTCAATTGTACTAACTCCCAAAATGGTGGGTTAATAGCATTATCGGTTTCTAAATAAAATGCTTACATTATACGCTGCAAACATACCAAAATTTGTTTTGAGTCGGTTAAATGGTTCTCGAGATACAATGGAAAAGGTTTATTTTTTAATTTGCACTATCATCCAAAATGGTGGACTAATAGGATTGTCATTTTCTATTTTCAATGCTTATATCAACCAATATCAACTTACCGAATTTGGTTGAAATCGCTTAAACAGTTCCCCAGATATAACATAGTGCCCTAACTTTTTAGATTGCCACAGTTTTGAAAAAAAAAAAGTACCCGGCTTGATTGAAAACTATAAACGTCTGATACCATTACTAAATTCTGCATGTGAACGTAGTTGGATGAAATTTGCTTGTCGGGTGTAAAAGTTATTAAGGATTAGATACATTCCAGACAGACATTCAGGTGTTTACATAAGCTAATCTTTCCTTCGGAAAGTGGGCTAAAAACCGGCGTTAAAGACGACTGTATCGTTACATATATACTAACGTTTGTGAAAAATGCAACACTAAGAAGGATACGTGTGATTGAAATGAACATTATACCACAGATTAGGTACATGACAATACACAATTCATTAGGATTACAGAACTGTACATTAGCTCTGTTCTTGAGAATTCAGTATGGTGTGAAGCTGCTACGAGCTGCAATTATAGCCCCTAAATGTCGTGGCATGGTATCAAAGTGGACTTGGATATGTTCCTGGGAATATCCCTCCACACGGTTTGTATGGGAGTCTACAAAGCATCAACAGTAGTTGATGGAGGTCCGTGACGAACAAGTCGCTGACTAACCATATCCCAGTCATGTTCGATGGGCGACATGTCAGGCGAACGTGCAGGCCAAGGAAGCAGTGGCTCCCATCGTTCATTGAAGAAGGCTTGCCCATTCTTCGCCACATGTGAACGGGCATTGTCCTGCTTAAACATGGCATGTGGAGTGGCCTGAAGGAGGAGCAGAAACTCGGGCTCTAAAACCTCCTTGATGTAGCGGTTGCTGCTCAAATTTCCCCTAATACGTAGGAGTCGAAATCGCATGTTGTATCCAATGACGCCCCAAACTACCTCACTTGGTGTTTGTCCGCTATGCCGCTCCACAATGCAAGCTGAAATATTGCAGTCACCACGGTAGCGTCTAACATATATGCGGCCATGGACAGGTTGAAAAGGGACTCGTCTAAAAACACTACATTTTGCCACTCAGCACGCCAGCGATGGAGTTCACGTACCCATTGCAGCGTGAGGCGTTTATGGTTTCTGGACAATGGAAGCCGACACAACGGCATGCGTGCCACCAGTCCAGACCGCAGCAGACGGCGTCAAACTGTCGACGCAGATAGGTCCACACCCGTTGCAGTGCGCAAGTGTTGAGCCAACACTGTGGACGATGATGTACGGTCCGTTACGGCCATGCGGACAAGATGGAGGTCATCTCGTGCTGTGGTCACATTGCGTGGTCCAGTACCCGCTCGTCGCTGCGTACGACCCTCTTCTAACCACTGATTCCACACACGCATCACTGCCATAGCAGCATTCCCTGCACGCGCCGAAATGTCATAGTACGACAAACCCGTTTCCCAGCGACCGGTCATTCTGCCCCGTTAGAATTCACTCACATGCTAATGTGGTGCCCTTTGACGTCAACGAGGCATACTGGCACTTGCTTTCATTTCGTTTGACGACTCTTCGCTGACTGCGCTTGGCGTAACTCTGACCTTTACTAGGCCCACGTGTACGCCATCTCTCTGTCATTGTAACCACTTATTGTCGGTAAATTGTTTTATTCATCCTCCGAGTTTGGATTCATTCGGGCCTTTCTTTCTGTGGGTTGCAATTTTCACAACAAAAGTGTCAGTCTGCTGTTATTAGTATACACTCTTCGCCTGTTTTGTATTGTCGAAAGAAGGTCAAGTTTGAGCTTGGTGATGAAATATGGATTTATAGGAAGTTGGTTGGTTCAGTTGGAGAGTATAGTTACAGTAATTAACAACACCTTGATGAACGGGCACAGTCTTCCAACAAATTATAACACGGGGGTCCACATCAGCCAAACTGGTAAATGCCGGGACACCAGTATTATGACGTTTACGGAAAAAACACAATTCCAAAAGACCACTTCCCGCTCTAGCAGTTCTACCCTGCAGACAAAATATATACATGTAAGGCAAAAGAACGTAACTTTTTTCGACACTTGCGACATCATGTAGTGTCGTGTGCCTCATGTAACATTAGTAAAATAGTTAAACGAGTCTAATTTCAAATTTACAGTAAAGTTGCGCCCGGCTCCCCAACGGACCTGTTTTAAAACCGGACGCTGAAAAATGAGTTACGGGGAAATACAGGCTGTCCCATATTAATTTATATCATAAGGTACTGTTTGTATTTAACGCCGCATGACAACGTTGGGCGTGTGATAACGTTAATAACATTTACAAATTCTCAAAATGTCCGCCACCAACAGCACGACATCGTCTACAACGCTGGAGAACAGAACGACTAACATCAGCTACTGTTATTATATTATTTATGATTCTTTATCATACCTTAACGCTGCTATAGAGGCATAGCAAGTCATTGATAGGAGTTATGTAATGAACACTATATGAAATGGGTTTATTTAACATTAAGTTTATACAATATAATTTAAATAAAAACATTACTGCTATCGGCGGGATGAGCTGTACAAATATACTGATCTACTAATTTATCTTAAATTGTAAAGTAAGTAATAGTAAAGTCTAATAAGAGAGTCCGCACCTTGTTCGTGATTCTGGAGGCTGATTATTAAGATGGCGCAAGTCGACGCCCGGACACACCCATCTTCAGTGACCTTCTTGTTCCAATGGCACCGCCCCCGGACTACACTGCCCTACATCGGCTGCGTTGTCGCCGTTTACTGGCCGGTGGAGGAGGTTTCTGTAGT
Source organism: Clitarchus hookeri (assembly GCA_002778355.1). Lineage (NCBI taxonomy): Eukaryota > Metazoa > Arthropoda > Insecta > Phasmatodea > Phasmatidae > Clitarchus > Clitarchus hookeri. The sequence continues at coordinate 158,167 of NQII01003471.1, read as the reverse complement.
TTCTGATTTCATAACTAATTTCAGCAATCACAGCCCGTGTCCTGGATAAATATTAGAAGGTGTGATCAGGCAGGCCGCTCAGATAAGGCCTGATCACAACTGGTAGCACTGTGTACTCCGCCTGAGTTGATACACAGGCGGTTACATTCGTTTCTCTCCAGTGTTCGCGGCTTAGTTACATACACAGAGTTGTTCAGAGTTCCGCTCAGATAACAATCTAACGGCGTGGCTCTGTAATCTCAGCACTTCCTCGTCTGCATATCCACCTCCTAACATATGTTTCATGCATGCCGCTACGGTAATGTGGCGGTGCACTGTCCCGCTGGAAAAACAATCGTCATCTGGGTAGAGTTGGAAAACAGCTGATGCGATGTTCTCCCGCAACATGTTACTGTAACTTTCACTTGCCACCGTTCCTTCAAAGAAGAATGGCCACGCAGTCCTCTGACAGACTTGCCGCGACGCACTGTTTACCCAGGAAGATAAACTCCTTGCTTTACCACGTGTGGTGGCTTTCATTGGCCCAGTACACACGTTTGTAGAGGTTTAACTGTTCCATTCCAATTAAAGTTTCCCTCGTGTGACCAAACAACCACGTCAGTAAAACGTTCGTGGTCGTTACGCATGATCACACCCCACTCACAAAATTCGTTTTAATTCATAACATGAAGTAACATGAGAATATGGGGCCTTCACTTTACTTATTTTAAAATGCGGTGGGCTCTTGATTTACTGAAGCCTGATTCGTGCGTAACTTGCCGTACGGATTTCGAGTTCCCGGGGGAACGTGTGAATGTGTGCGGCACAGCCCCCACACGACCTTCGTCCGTTTACATTCTCTTCCTGCCGTACTGTCCTTTCTTCACATCACACACTCCGTCCCACTCAAACTCGTCACGTGATCGTGTTATCGTTACACGTGCCGGTGGTGCAGTCTCGAATTCTACCCTACATCGTCTCTACACTTCAGTCACGTTCTCGCATTTACAATAACACTTTAAAATCCACTTGTGGTGCTCGAAAGACAACCTTGGCAGCTCAGACATCTCCTCTATATTTGCAGTGGTGCTTCTCGTGGCTGCAACAGGAACTGATAATAGCAGAACTGGTACACGTTCTCGCACGCACCGAATATTGCCCTTGTAGCGCCAAATACACGCAGTCCTATGAGATTGTCTTTAAATGAATCTCTTCTATTAACCTAAAAATAGTGTAAACATGAGTTTGGTACAACCGGTATGAAGGCCCATAGAAGAAACGAGGACGACACACGCCGTGGGACAGCGTGATAAATAAATAATACCGAACATGTTAATGGAATTCTCAAGTTTTTGAAAGGCGCTCTAGAAAATAAAATAATGGAAATGCTACATAATGGAGCTCGCCAACTTTGTTAGCGAATACTTTGTCCGAATGAGGCAGTTATGTCGAGCTACTTGTCACATCCTGAACACGTACATTATATTCCAGTGCAAGACAATATGCTAATGTAATCTGCAGGAGGCAGTATCCCTTCTGACATAAGTATGTAGCTATAGTTGTTACATTTTCATCGTCGAAAGACGGGTCATTTCAGATTCCTTCTTGTGCGATGGCGTCCTGCGCATATGAATGGCGCGATTGCAGGTTCTTAGTATTGGAAAGTTGTCATCGAACCCGCTCCCCGCAGCACATCCAGCAAATAACACAACAAGGCGCTGATGTCCTGCTTCTTTTGTTCTTATGGTTCGAGCAATCAGGAGTAGGGGAGGAGGTAACAATGAACTACGGCGCAGGACCATTCTAGCATTAGCCTGTAGTGCTTGTGCAAAACAAAATAGAACCGAGACCATGAAAACCCGGATCTTTTCGAATGCGTGGCGAGAGAATTACCCCTGCAATATTGCGCTTGGTGTAAGTAAAACGGCCTTCTCCGTCATAAGCTTGTGGTAAAGTATCATAGAAGTGTTTCGGTTGACTGTTAACAATTATAAACTATCTGCGATAAAGCACGCTACAGTAGCTTCATTAGTCACTGACCCCATTGGCGCTAGATTAGCTTCGTAGTGTGATTCATACTGCAGTAGATTTATTTATGGTGTTTATAACAACCATATTACCAATGCGTCCAGTTCTTATCGTTACTCAAGAACGGAATTTATTTTGTATTGACAACCCCTACACCAATCACCTGTCGAAATAATACGCTAGTAATAGAGACATTAAACCAAAATAATATCAACAACATCTTCCCGTTGTAATTTTCTAATACGACGACAGTAGATATGATGAGAGCAGGCGTCTGGCATTGGAGCCAGGAGCAGTTCGCCGTATTAGATTACGTCACAGCAAGGGGTCGCGCTCAGCGGCCATGTTGTGACTTAACTATCGAAGACATGTTCAGTCTTGCCACAAAATCACTTCGGAAATTAACGAATTAACCCCAAAATCGCCTTCTCCCCCCAAAAAATTAAAAAATTGGAATAAGTTTTCAATTTTCTTAATTTTACTTTTTACCTTTTTTTCGCATAATTCCTTAAAGCGGCTATGTGGATTCAAGACTACTTGATCTATGAAACAATTTCTGCGGTTAAAGTGGGACAGCAGCCATGTTGGATGTGGGTGACCTTGACCATGGTGACTTTGAACCCGAAAAAATTGTAAAATTCAGAATAAAATCTTAAATATTGTATATATTCTTAATAATATAGCAAATTTAAAAAAAAATTAACAGGTGATTTTGTCAAAAACTTAATAAATAATAAAATATATATAATTAAGTTTTACCAAAAAAAATAATTGAATTATTTAAAAGTTAACAAATCATCATTTGAAGACTTAAATGTAGTATTTGTCGTCTAATTACTCGACATATACTCCGGGGTTCAATTCTCGTTAAGTTGAGTTAAGAGATTTGGGCGGCCCTTAACAACGAGGTCTTGAGAGCCGATGAGGGAGAAATGAGGTTGGAATGGAGAAACGCCGGAATGCAAGGGCGGGATAAACCGGACATCCTCGAGAAAACCCGCCGGCCCGCGGCATGGTTCCCGCTTGCGAAAGTCCGGTTGGCCTTGGTGGGAGGCGATCAGTCTGACCGCTCAGCCACCGCGGCCCCGATTCTCGTTAAGATTGGGGACCATATATACCCAGCCCCTTCTGGTACGTGAATATCCTTCCAAGTAGGTGATAAACTATCTTGAAATGTTTTCACATCAAAAAACTTGATAGCATGACTAGTTGTGATTAAAAATATCCTGGTTTCAAGGTCACATCACAACAATCGCTATGAACTCAAATGGTACTGGTATTTTGGATCCCCGACTTAGTATTCATGTTCATACTCACCAGTATTAATTTTATGTAATATTAAAATACTAAGATAAACGTATCGGTAATACATTATCATTTCTAAAATTCCTTACAAACAGGCTATATATATATATATATATATGTGTGTGTGTGTGTGTGTGTGTGTGTTTGTGTGTGTGTGTGTTATGGAAACATCCCCACTGTAGGGAACTTCTCCTAAAAAATTTGTGAAGAATACATTTTGTTTGAAACGCCTGTATTTAAAATAAACCACTGAGGCGAAATGCCCATAACATGGGATTTCCTATTTAAATTTCGCAGCTTCCAGCCAGTAGGCAATGAACTTAACCTACTGCTGAGTTTAGAGAAACTGATGCATTCATTGAGCTGGCCGGAACATGTCTCTAAAGTGTACTGCAGCCGACTTATCAACTATCACAATTTTGTAATTTACTGAATGTAGTATGTAGTGTTAACAAAAATTCCGTATTNTATATATATATATATATATATATATATATATATATATATATATATGTGTGTGTGTGTGTGTGTGTGTGTGTGTTTGTGTGTGTGTGTTATGGAAACATCCCCACTGTAGGGAACTTCTCCTAAAAAATGTGTGAAGAATACATTTTGTTTGAAACGCCTGTATTTAAAATAAACCACTGAGGCGAAATGCCCATAACATGGGATTTCCTATTTAAATTTCGCAGCTTCCAGCCAGTAGGCAATGAACTTAACCTACTGCTGAGTTTAGAGAAACTGATGCATTCATTGAGCTGGCCGGAACATGTCTCTAAAGTGTACTGCAGCCGACTTATCAACTATCACAATTTTGTAATTTACTGAATGTAGTATGTAGTGTTAACAAAAATTCCGTATTTTCACGGAACGTTTTACGAAAATATACAGTTAAGTTACGAAAACTTAATCCGTATTGAAACAAATACGGAAATGAATTCCGTAAATAAAAAATATGGGTAGCCCAGACAGTGGGTATCCCCGGACACGTAATGGTTCACATACTTCCCGCTAGGTGGCAGCGCTTGCCGTTTGTGGTCAGAAGTCCCTCCACGTACGCCGCAGTTTGCATGCAGTTGAGTGAGATTCGTTCAAGGGTGCGAATGTTGCGCGTCATTTTGTGTTTTGTTGCAAGAATTTCTTCGACGTAGTTAATATTTGGATACGTCATATGTCACTTGTGGGTAAGAAGAACTAAACTCAGTGTATACCATGTCTTATTTATAATGTGCTTTTAAAGATGTCATACAGGGCTGCGCACATTGGCAGGTATGGCCATGTTATGTTCATTAGATCGAGATATTGCTTTGCGGGTAGCCACGGACACTTAGGAAGAGGGTAACCGCGGACATATCATCTGATATGAAAAAAATAACGAATTTATGTTTAGAAGGTACGGGCTCAAAATAAATTTTATGGGATCGTATTTTACATTTTTTAGTTATAACAGACATGCCGAAATTCAAAGGAAGATGCACCAACAGGTGTTCCTGGGGTGAAGATTCAATTAAAAGTGCTGTGTACTATGTGTCCAGTGGTAAAATGAGTGTAAGATGTGCAGCAGGACATTTTCATGTTCCAAAAATTTATATTCAGGATAGAGTATCACTTTTTAAGAAAGGAGTTGAATGTGAATTCAACCCTAAACTTGTGCGTTTCGAGCCCACTTTTGCGTCTTAGTAAGAAGAAGACCTAGTACAACATACTACAGAACTTGATGATAGATTAATGGTATTAAGTAAGAAGGAATTTCTGAATGTTGCATTCGACTTAACAGAGGCCCTTGGAATTCCACACACATTCAATAAGGACAAAATATGTGACGAGAAAGATTTTCATAATTATTATATCAAAATATATCTGCGTTTGAGTTTACTGTCTCCAGAATCTTCAACTTTGAAGAGGTGTGTTGGTTTCAATAAATCTCAAGTTAATATTTTTTTTATATAAACTTAACACACTGATAGAGAAATATAAATTCCCGCGTTCTTGAATGTATAATGCGGACTAAACTGAGGTCTCAACTGTCCACCAAAATCACAGAGTTATATCCGTTAAAGGCAAAAGAAAGGTGGAAAATTTACGTCAGCTGATAGAGGCCGAAACGTCACAATCTTGTTTTGCACGAATCCCACCTATGTTTATATTCTCAAGGCAGAGAATGAATGACAGACTAATGATAGGAGCACCTGATGAAGCTATCGCTATGACTCAGCCCAACGGTTAGATAAGTGATGAAACATTTCTGATCTGGTTAAAACATGTTGTTAAGTATGCTCAGCCTACACCACAAACCCCTGTTTTACTGATTCTAGATGGACATTCTAGCCACAAGGACATTGCTGTGATATGTGATCGTTGGGAAAATAATATCCACATGCTAAACAATCCTCCGCCACGCGACTCATAAACTCCAGCCATTGGACAGAACGTTCGTGAAGCCATTCAAGAATGCCAATGCTGAAAGTTGTGCATTGTGGATGCGACAAAATGCTGGTCTCAGAATCACAGAAAATCGAAGTAGCGGGATTTGTTTAATCTGCATACAGGAAGCCCTATCGTCTTGATATTGTAAACATTGGGATTTCATGCACATGTATTCATCCTTTGAAAACTGGAATTTTTTCTTACCTAGATTTTATTTCATCACTTCTAATAGAAATTCTCGAAGCTCCTAGAAGTGATTTGCATGAAGTCGAGAACACAAAAGCTTCTAGCAATGTTTTTACTCTTACTGTCTCGCAGTTCATCCTATCCTAAAACAACAAATTCCTCTAATCCAGGAGAATGCCAACCCTGAACATCAAAGTAAATAGAAGTAGTTTTGAAAACTCCGTCAACTTTACCAGATGTTAGTGACAGAAGAAGAACATCTCGTGAAAGGAAAGCTAAGAAAAGTGAAATTTTAACTTCAAGCCGCTATAAAGAAGCAGTCGAGTTGAAGACGTGAGAGAAATTCCAAATTCTGCTGCAAAGAAAATCCGTGGGAGATTCAACGTCGAAACAGTGCCAGAAATAAGAGTCAAAGAAAAAAATATTCACCGGCGAAGAAAACAATGTGCATAATTTGCTGTGAAACTTTCAAACAAAACTGGATTCAGTGCAGCAAATGGAAGGGCTGGGCAAATGAGTAACGTGCGGGAGTTGAACCAGATGATGTATTATTTGACTATGAGTAGATGTATTATGGCGACTTTGACACATCGGGACCTGGGACCAGAACCTCGGAGTTTTTCGTGCTCTGTCGTTTCGGTCGGCCGGCGTCCATAATGGATCCAGGTGACCTTGATACTTGACCATGACCCTGGTGACCTTTTATCCGAAAAATCCAAAAAATCCAAAAAATGCATAAAAAATTATACTTAAAATATATATAAATTACTTTTAATTTTTTTATTGATTTGAAAAACTTAAATTTCCGGAGGTCTTCCATACCCTCCTCCAACCTTACTCAATCCTCCATCTACTTAGGTGGAGTCCACCATCTTGGTAGGCTTCTCATCCACCTTCCGCCCTTTTTGTTGGTACAGTCCGCAATCTTTGTACGTGCAGTCGGCCATCTTGGTAGGTGTCACAGCAACGTCAGCCATCGTGGTAGGTGCAGCCGTCGCCATTTTGGTCGGTGCAGTCCACCATATTAGTAGATGCACCCGTCTGCAATATTGGTTGGAGCAGTCCACAATTTTGGTCGTTGTAGTCTGTCATCTTGGTCGGTACAGTCCGCCATTGTGGTAGGCATCGCGGCCACCATCCGTAGCCTGAGATTTTCGTTTGTCATTTGTTTATACATTACTGGATTTTGTCTCTCACCTTCGTTCGATAACCGTATTAGATTTCAAATGTTTTCATCACCTAGGTGCCACTAGTGTATTAATTTACCCACCAGGCGAGTTGTCGATTTAACCAACAGGTGGCAGCCATATTTGTTTATGTTTTTAAAGTACATATAAGTTGTGCTGTCAGCGCCCTCCATAATGAATTCTATTTTTAACACCTACGTGGCTCTACTTTCTCGATTTTGTCACTAGGCGAACTGCCGATTTAGTCATCAGGCGTCCGCCATATTATTTTTTTTTTTAAGTATAGTTGGTGTTGGTATCCTCTATTTTAGAATATATTTTCAACAAATAGGTGGCATTAATTTCTTTATTTCACTGCCAGGAGAGCTGCCGGTACCCGCTCATTCTGACGTTTTAGCCGCAAAGTGAGCTGTCTGCACCCTATTTAGAGTCATGGGAAAATCTGTAACTTTTAATTCTCTTATATATATATTTCAATTCAGTAGTATACCAACCGGCATAAATTAAAAGCCAACAATATTTTATTACTATCTTTAATTAAGACCAACCAGAAACATTTTTCGTTTAACTGCTAATTAAATTACCATTTAAATTGAGTATTTATTTAGTTTCCCCTCACCCAACCACTTTAATACGACGAATTATTCACCATCATTTAGTCCCATATCACTACCGCTCTTGTTTTCATCATTGTCCGCCAGAGCGTGCTAGTGTGGGGAAAGTATTTCATGGAAACAATGTCGACCCTCGGCACAGTTTCTCGTCTGACGCCAGAGGTGACAGATCGCTTTCTCACATATAGTCTTTTAGCATTGTGACTGGTAAGTTCAGATATTTAATTCCCTCAGGTCGCAGGATATTATCAAGGGTGCACGTAATGCGCTTATAGGTACATACGCGAAATAAAAAATCTGCTTAGATTTTATGTATTGGTTCCGGCCAGCCAGTCTCTGGAGAAATATGTAACCTCATAAAATACGGTACTAGAACTTAGTTTTTTTTTTTTTTTTTTTTTTTACACATTCACCATCAACCAAATTTGCAATGAAGTTACCTCAGTACCCATGCCGCTACTCTAACACTTCGTTTGCATTCACCAAATGTTCTCGAAGACACGAAAAGTATGGATGTTCGAAAAATGCAGAGAGAGTGCGATATGTATGGAAATTGTGGTATGGAATTTGCTAGGCGCGATAACTTGCCGAGGCATGCTGAAAAAAAGCGTAGCTGTAGGACCTTCACCTGCCAAATCCGTCTAGTAGAGTATCCTTCACCGCAGCATACGAGTGTCATTACCACAAAACCAAGAGTTCACGATGAGTATCCTCCATCGTGCCAGCGACCATCACGCCCAAGAATCGTGGCCGAGTCTGGGTTGGTTAATAACAATGGCTCCGTGGAGATCCAAACTGCACTCCAACACAGTCTAACAACCTATGCCTCCACAAAGGGAGCGTGTGTTTGAAGGATGTGTGCACACTTTTAGCTCGAAAGGGGCAAAACATCGCGGTTGGCTCTCCACATAAACACGTGCTCAATAAAATGTAATGTATGGCTCGAACGCAGCTTTGCAAAACCAACCCCATTCAACGAAAGGTCAGTATTCGAATCGAAATACAAGATATCAAAAACATTTAAAGCCCCATATTGCAAATATACGTCGCTACAAAGAAGGATACAAACAGCGTGATTCAGAGTAAATATTAACGAAAAATCGGTCACCGAGTGCCCCTTCCCCTCTAAACCACATGTTTTCCACCCCCCCCCCTCCCCTCACACTCCTTTGCAGGCAAAACATTTGTTTAAAATTCATGTTGGAAAAAATCATGTACCGTGTACGTATGCGTTATAAAACTTTCTATAAAGTAATTATCACACGAAAAATATATAAATAGAGTTAAAACCACTTTGCCCTCCCCATGGTATGCGATATGCACAGGGAAGTAACCCGTGCATTCCCCCTCATCATAGACGCTCATAATTACAGACATTTCCTACGAAGTTTTAATCCAGTACATTAGGAAATTTAGGAAGCGGGAATAAATACCTATAAGCTTACTTCACCTGCGGCGATTTTTCTATCACCCATTGTCAGCATATGAAACTTTTTATGCGAATAAATAATACACGTATAGTAAAATTTGCAGAGAAAAAATTATATACCAGGTGGAGATGCTAGTGTTAAGGTACACCCACCACAAGTACAAATTGGCAAAAAATCTTTTGCCTTCGGCAAACAAAATGACATTATTTTCGTACATTCGCGTGCGCTCGCTCCTTTAAATGATATATCTGATCCGCGGTAAAACACACCTCCTCCAAGGCTTTCCATCGACGTCCAGAATCACAAACACACTTCTACGTGACTTTAGCCAAATGAAATGTGACATGCGGACATGTGTGTGTGCGTATATGCCTGGCCTCTACGTCAACAGGTGTCAATAGTATTCACTCTTTATGAATTACGCAAACTGATACATAGCTTTATTCCCGTAATGCTAGTCCACCATATAGATTTATACCACAATACGAATTCCAGCAAAGACATGGGCATACAGCTTTCATTCCCCACCCTTTAACCTCGTAGAGACATATAAGGAAACACTTCACAAGTGCGAAAATTTAGAGCAAATTGCAGACAGTGTATTACGGAGACCATTAAATTTTAGATTTATGTTAATCCCTTTCGAATGTAGAAAATTAATTCTATGTACAAATTATCTTTTGTAAATAAATTCTTGCTCACAATCCACCTTTGTTTTTTCATATAAAATAATAAATTTTGAAATTTTTTATTAATTCTGGCAAAACAAATGATACATTATGATTCTGTGAAACTAAGAAATAATGAGGGGAAATAGACGTGGATACAAGTCCCATTACAGAAGTAAACGAGAGACACGACCAGCCTCGCTTCACCAGGTGTACAATTGGACTTTGCCTTAGCATAATGACCGCTGGAGAACTCCGTTTTATGGGGTGTTGGGGAGGCTTGTCGCTCCAGCAATATGTTTTATTTTCCCCACACGGCAACTTCGGTTCATACGTTAGTAAACACAGATTATATCTGCACATGCATGTCAACACCAGGGGGACCCGGGTCCGATACTCAGCTCATTCGCCGAATTTATGTTTTTTAAAATAATTCTAGGTGAATGCCCCGGGATGGTTTCTAGGCAGGGACTCGTTCCCGTTTGCCCTAACAACTTTCTCCGTCTCAAAAGACTGCAAACTTTACATCTTTATTACAATTTTAACTTGTGCACCAACTAGAAAATGTAAAGTCACGCTAACGAGAAAAATACCCGAGTCTAGAACGGCAGAATTGAGAGATCACCAAACTAAAAATAATCATAACTTTTTTTATGTAGCAAAGTCAAAAAAAGTTTTAAAAAACTTGACTTGAAAAAAATTCGATGGGCTGTATAATAAAAATTACTCTTAACACCCATCGGGTTCGTTTTTGCCATTTACCATTTAGGAGAAATGTATCCAAGGAGGAAATTTAATAGTTTCGAAGCTTAATGGAAGTCTTCTAGAGTGGGGAATGAATGATGTCTGGTCCTGTGTATTCATTGTAGCACCAGGTAGGTTTTAATGTCTCCTCGACGGCGGTGTTATTAAAGATGGAGCCGTCAGTACACACAATTAGTATCATAGGAAGGAGTCGAACATTGCTTACGTTAAGGAACCATTCAAGTGTATACCTGGAATGATCTCTGGAAACAATGGAAAAACTTCGATCGGGATGTCTGAGCCGAGAATTGAACCTGGGTCCTCCCGAATGCACGTACAGTGTTTCATCACGGCAGCGCTTCCTTACGTTTCATAGCAGCAGGAGCGTCACCCCACCGTCGCTGGGTCGTCTACATATGTATGCATTTCGCCTCGCAAACATTTATGCAGATGTCATTCCTGGTCGCTCTGCCATCGAATTCTGCTACTGGGACATTGGATACCTAAGCGCGTAAACGGAAAAGTGCGATATGAAGTAATGAGAATTATCAAACATTCCTCGATTGCACGAATAGAGCTAGCAGTTGGGAGGCCGTTTCGGGTCTGGGATATGTGCCGTCTTTCACGGCAAACAATTACAGAAAATAATCCTGGCAACTTAAAAAAAAAAAAGTAACCAATTTTTCTACATCGACAAATCCCTTTACTATGGTCTGTATGGAAAAGCATTTGGTGTTTTTTTGAAACTGACTTTACTCTTGAGGGGTTCTCATAAGTGTTAAGTAAAAAGGCTGACGATTTTTGCTAATGTTCCATTAATGTCCATTTTTGGTTACGACCTGTACGTTAAGCGTGGCCGGCAATGTGGTGATAACAATGAGTTTTTGAGCTGCTGAAACATATTCTTACTTCCCATTCTTCGAATTTAACACTGATGACTTTTTTCCTTGCGTTTAACAATGTATCTGGCAATGACTCGTGATGCCAAAGCACGCGTCGTGGATAGAGAAACCAGATATTTTTCAAACTGATTCGTGTATTAAATCATACAAAACTATGAGACTGAAGTAGAATAGGCATCGTGTAAGCTTCCTTTAGCATGTCTATTGCCCACAGATGATTGTAAAATGCATGTTTAGGGTTGTGAAAATTAACGTTGAATTTTCCTCACATGCACACTGACAGACGGGAATGGGCTCAAGATTGCAATGTGTTGTAAATTGCAGCTAGCAAAAACTGTGAGTATTATTAGCGGTAAGATGAATTTTACTATTATATATAATGTTATAAAGAAGGCGTCGATTAACAACAACAGGAGATGTGCCGATTTATGGAAATTTAATATTTGTTAAAATCGTGAAATTGACAGGGGGCTAACATCAGTACGTGAAGAAATTTAACACACCCATCGTTATGTCGTAAGATGCCGACGAAGTTAATAAAAATACTTATATTCTAGCTGGGTAGGTTTCTTAGGCCATGTGGCGGGAAAGTTTTTAAGTCATTTTCGAAGTGAAATAGTTGCTTAATAAATAAGATGATGAAATTTTTCAGCTGTGTTTCTGCCTTCTTTGAAAAGGAATGCTGTATTCTCTCCTGGTTTCTGATGGTAAAAATTTTTAAATTGGCATTACATATTTCCTTTTCTTTTTCGTATCATTGCATCTCACTTACGTAGAAGTGAGAAGATTAATTCCTCGTTTAGTGTGGTACTGTATATACGCAATATTCCTTCTTAAGTGGGTAATAAAAAATAACACGATAGGTGTTAAGAGTTGCTTTCTTTATACAGCCCATCCGATTTGTTTTCAGCCAAATTTTATTGACTTTCTTGCGTGAAAAAAAAAACGTTATTATCTGTTTTAGTAAGGTGATTTGTCCATTATATCATTCTAGACACGGATATTTTTCTCGTTAGCCTTCGCCTATTTGACTAACGTGAAATAGTATCGTGACTTTACATTTTCTGGTTGGCAAACAAGCTAAAATTGTAATAAAAATGTAAAGTTTACAGGTTTTTGAGACGGAGCAAGTTGTTAGGGTAAACGGGAACGAGTAAGAACTCCCGCCAAGAAACCATCCCAACATTCACCTGGAATGATTATTAAAAAACAAATTCTGCTGAACGAGTCGAGAATCGAATCAGGGTCCCTCTGAACATGGGTCTCCTATGGTTTTTACTTGTGTGTGTAGACATCTTCTGTGTTTATTAACATATGAATTAAAGTTGGCGTGCGTGAGAAATAAAACAAGCTGCTGGAGCGACAAGCCTCCCCCCGGCGGTCAGTGCGCTAGGGCAAAGTCCAATTCAACACCTGGTGCAGCGCGGCTGGCCGTGTGCGCGAGCTCAGATTGCGACTGCACTTGTCTCTCGTTTACTTCTGTAATGGGACTCGTATCCACGTCTTTAAGTACGCTATTCTTTTTAATGTTTTAATGTGCTAATCAGTTTCGCCTGTAATTGGGATATTTTTGGTATGTGTGTCGTGTGTGTAGGTGTGTGCGTGTGTGTAGGTGTGTGCGTGTGTGTAGGTGTGTGCGTGTGTGTAGGTGTGTGCGTGTGTGTTGTATGTGTATTTGACGCATGGTCAATTAGAGAATGGCAGTTTTTCGCCCTTGTTTCTTAGTCTCACAGAATCACAATGTATCATTGGTTTTTTTATTTTTTAATACGAAATAAAACAAAGGCAGAGTTCGAGCCAGAATTTATTTATAAAAAAAATCTTACATAGAATTAATTTTTCTATATTCGGAAGCGATAAACATAACTCATAATTTCGTGGTATCCGTTATGCAATGGCTGCAATTTGCTCGAATTGTTTCGCACTTCTGAAATTTTTCTTTCTATATCCCGATGAGGTTAAATGGTTGCGAATCAGAGCTGCATGTACGTGTCTTTGCCGGAATTCGAATTGTGGTATATACACTGAAGAGCCAAAAAACTGGTATATGCGTGCGTATGCAAATAACAGAACCAATCAGAGTAACGCGATGCGGTCGGCAGCTAGATCGGTTACTNAGGCGTGCGTATGCAAATAACAGAGGTATGGAACCAATCAGAGTAACGCGATGCGGTCGGCAGCTAGATCGGTTACTGCTGCTACAATGGCAGGTTATCAAGATTTAAGTGAGTTTGAACGTGGTGTTATAGTGGGCGCACGAGAGATGTGACATAGCATCTCCGAGGTAGCGATAACATTTGGATGTTCGCGTACGACCACTTCACGAGTGTGCCGTGAATATCGGGAATCCGGTAAAACGTCACATCTCCGACATCGCTGCGGCCGGAAAAAGGCCGTGAAAGACCGGGAAAAAAACAACGACTGACGAGAATCATCAAACGTGACAGACGTGCAACCCTTTCTCAAATTGGCGCAGATTGGATTTGTGGACTGCCCTGTAGGATTCATGGTATGAAATGCCTCCTGCGTACCTTCAGACATTAGTCGAGTCCATGCCACGTCGTCTTGCGGCACTTCTGCGTGCTCGGGGGGGCCCTA
>NQII01003471.1:114526-141803 GCA_002778355.1 Clitarchus hookeri | reverse complement strand
TATATATATATATATATATATATATATATATATATATATATATAAGTGCCGTCAGCTCACTTTGCGGTTAAAACCGTCAGAATGGGACGGTATCGGCAGCTCTCCTGGCAATGAAATCAAGAAATTAATGCCAAATATTAGTTGAAAATAGAATCTAACATAGATGATACCCACAGAACCACCTATAATTTTAAAAAAATAATTTAACATGGCTGCCACCTGGTGTCTAAATAGGCAGCTCACCTGGTGACAAAATCGAGAAAATAGACCTACCTAGGTGTGTAAAAGAGAATCCAATATGGAGGGCGCTGACAGCGCAACTTATACTTTTAAATCATAAACAAATATGGTTGCCACCTGGTGGCTAAATCGACAACTCGCCTGGTGGGTAAATTAATACACTAGTGGCACCTAGGTGATGAAAACATATGAAATCCAATATGGCAGTCAAACGAAGGAGAGAGACAAACTTCAGTAATGTATAAACAAATGACAAACGAATGAAACCAAGATAACGGTGGATGTGATGTCTACCAAAATGGCGGATTTCTTCGTTTAAAATGGAGGAATGTGAATGGGTGGAGTGTGCGTGGAAAACCTCCTAAAATAAATTTTTTTTTAAATAAATGTTTTAAATAATTTTTTTAAATAATTTTTAGAAATGTATTGTAATTTTCTAATTTTTATTTTATTTTTGGAGACAAAAGTCACTACGGTTAAGGTGAAAAGTCAAGGCCAAGGTCACCTGGATCCATTATGGCAGCTGGCCGACCGGAATGACAGAGCACGAACAGCTTCGACGCTTCGGTTCCAGGTCCCGTTGAGCCAGATTCGCCATAATTCCTCTACTACTATGGAATGTGCAAGATGAAGAAATGATGTGTCCGGAGCAACCTGACCTTATAATTACAGTTAAAAAACTTGAGTATCAAGATAATGTTAATTAACAAATGTTTCTGCATTCTATGATTTTGTATTGGCAATATGTGCACATATTATGTTTCAAAAATAATTCTAGCATATAGATTTGATAAATAAATTTTTAGATTTCTGCAATATTGCTTAAGTTTCCGCAGCTTCCCACCTCTCCTATATCCTATAACTTCGGATTTCGTGAACGAGCAATGCCGAGTTTACACGAAGGTTTCTTCACCAAGGCAATCAGAAAATTATCGTTTCCGTGGCAGTTAAGATATCCACGCCACTTAGACCTTTTCATTCAAAAACAATAAACAGCATCTGATTCCTTTTGCAATTAGGAACGCTCTAAATGTTCAACAAATTACTAGAACCTGAAAAATTTACGTATCTCGCATTAATTTAAATACTATATTTATACCGTAAGTTGTCACGAGAAGTTCCTAGATGAATGGTAAGAATCGAAGATTTTAATATTTTTATTCGTGTACAAATCTTTCTTTGGAATAAAACACTTTTTTTTAAGTTTATTCCCAAAAACATCCGCCTAGCAAAAATTAAATAATGTTTTAATATCTCTTGTTAAGCCGTAGAAACAGAATAACTAACTATCAAATTTACATAAACGTTCCGTGAATTCTCGGAAATGACTGTAAAATTCATGGAAAACTGTGTAAAATTCATAGAACGTTTTTTATTGATAAAAAAAAACAATCTGTCCGTAATTTTGCGGCGAGTTTTGCTGGAGAAATGTTTGCCATCACTTTCCCATAAAATGACGGAAAAATAGTTTAAGTGTGTATTTAAGTTATTTGCGTACCAGTAACGTGTAACTAAAATTTAAATGATACGCAGTTTGTTTGGTTTTACAGCTTCTTCTTGGTGTTCACACGACAGACTAAAATGCAAACATGTTGTTTTAAAATGTTGGCGACACAGCGCCCTGTCGAGTCACGTCAGTAACAACCAACTCGTACAATTTAAAACGAAATGTCCCTCTCGACCAAAACACAAAGTCTCTTAATCCTGCGGCCTCGAGCCACTCGTCGTCTGTCGCGTGGGAACGTCGAAGCAAATGAATTACAAAAACCACATGAAAGAACGAGGGAATTTATTCAAATACACGTCGACGGATTTTGATAACAGCACACGGAAAAAAAATCCCATTTCACTAACTACTCGAGAATAATTTAGGGGCAAAAACTGAACAAAATTTGCGTTTCTCGTATTTTAGAGTTACCTCGTAGTTAAAATATTTAATACCATTAATAGATAATTTAATCTTTGTGAAGATGTCGTGTTTAATATATTAATTCATTCTAGCTATTTTCCATTTCAATACATTCCAATATTTTTATACTTATTTTTCTGTGCAATTATAATAGTCGTGGTAAAATAATTTAGCTGAAATCCATTATTTGGTTTTACTGCAATCTTGTACTTACAATTAAAGCTCCGAATCCGCGGGTTACACCTTTAACGATGAATTTTAAAATACTTCAAACATCTACAAAATTAAAATCTATAAACAATTTTATATATTTTCTAATCAGATTTGCCGCTTTTTTATGTTAACCTCAGCAATAACATTCTTCGAGAGATTATACATGCTGTTTAAAAGCACAACCACCCTCAAGCCGGGTAGGCTACGCTCGGAATGTGTGGAATTCCCTGAAGTGATGAGTGACGCGCGGCTGTTTATTACGTCTTTGTAACAACACGAACTTATTTTGTTATTCACACAAACGCTATTCTCGCAAATGAACAAGCACTGTAGAGTCACAAAATGTAACTTTGTGAATCAACAAAATTCTGTAATTATACGTGAATTTGTCAGTTTCAGTGGCAAAAACGTTTTACAGTGTGCTTCTTTACAAAATAAAACTCCCAGACTTATTGTTCCTCCATACAGATCACAGAAGAAAAATTTACTAATGTAAAAAAAAAAAATTTAAATACCAGAGTGTAGTCATAAAACTAACAAATGCTCTATTCTGGAATATATCACACTAAACCAGGATAGATACCCCTTTTGAATGTTAGCCAATGTAAACGGGTTCTACATTTCGTCAGGGTAGAAATTTTGACAGTCCAAAGTCAATTATTTAAATGTGTTCTGAAATTCAAGAATGTGTGAGAAAACGTAAATGGTGCACGTAAAGTAGACTAATCACAGTCATTTTGTGTTATTTTACGTGTAGAAGAGTCCAACAATCTTAAACTTATCGGCTTCCATTTTTTGGCACACACAATTAATTTTTAAGATTTGTCAAACGTTTAATATTATCACCAAGTTTTGCATATATTTATGAAAGCAAAAATTGTAAAAGCCTTACCGAATTAACAATTCGAAACATTTTGTCGTTTTAGCAGTCACTCGTTACATAGAGATTGTTTGTCCATTTTCAAAACATTATTTTTTATTTAAAACGTTTTCTACATGCTTTTCGCGCCACTTAGTAAAAATGAGTCAATTGAAGTGTTTGGGTGCGTCTTTGTTCTGATCCCTGTAGTTGAGATTCGTTGACGCCAAAGCGTCGTTTTAATGTCAAACCCCAAAAAACTTAACTTGCAGTGGTCAAAAATTGTTCTTATTTAAGTTATTATACGTACGTAAATTTCGTCAACTTTCGAAAAATCATTCCTTTTTCATTTTACACAGGCATGTAGGCCTATGAAGAATTATTTATACCTTAAATGCTACATTATTCCATTACTTGGTTTCGTGTTAAACATAATGGTCCTGAAAACGAACGGGCAAAATATTTGATTCAGATATTCTATACTGATTCACAGACACGTTAGATTTTGGGGTAGATCACCTGTCTGGGGTTTCGTTTGTGTTCTTATGCGCATGCGCTTGTTCTTGAATGAACTTAGAGTGTTTTGCGTTGCAGCGTCCTTAATGCACATTCACATACAGGGTACGATAATGGCTCTTTCGGGCATTGCACCTGGCAAAATATAACTTTGAATTTTTCGAACAATTTGGACACAGTTTGCATTTGGAAAGTGATGGCAAAGATAATTTTTGTTACGCTATAAGTCAATTAGAGAACATTTTGCAACGTGTTACAATATAAAATATAAAAAGGTAATTAATTGTATATTTAACGAGTAGGAAACGTGAACTTCAGAGTTATTATAAATATCGAGACATTCAATAAAATGAAATTTGGTTTGTTGCTTATGTTTGTTCCATACGTAGTGTTAGAAAATATTTTGGAATCTTCTGTCAGGAAATTTGCTATTCAAGCGTAAAAAAATATGTACTACGCAACTGTTCCCATTGAAAATTTTAGAATTTTTACTTTTTTTTTTTTTACTATTGATCGATTCTTTATGTCTTCAAACGGTTGCCTCATGATCCCATCTGCCAGCTACTCCAAGCTTCTCACTGCCATTCCTGTAATCCTTGTTCAGTCACTATGTACAGTCGCTATGACCTTCACTTCAGTTTTCCCAAAGACGCCCTCTCTATATTCTGCCATGCGCTTGGATGCGATCCACTACATTTGCTAATACATCCATTCCTTAGGTGCTTTAAAGAGAGGTAAAAGTTTGAGTAGTGTGGTGATGACGAAGCTAGCCTAGTGTATTTTAAATGGGGGCTGTGCGGCTGTTCGGCTGGGAGGTCTTCAACTCGACTCGCACGAGCTCGGCAGTCTTCGGCTCGACTCAGGGGGTGCTCGGAAGCCTTCGACTCGAGACTGTCGAACATACCCGAAGGTGCTTATTAGTTATGACCTCTTAACCTTCAAGTAAACATGTCTGTTTCTGGTAGCCATTCTGGTTTTATATGCATAAGATATGTCATATCAAAAATATGTAATCATTGTTCGATTTTAATTTTTTTTTATCTGTACCGAAATTGTACATTGAGTATTGTGGAGCCATGCAAAAGTCTCTAATTCAGTTACTACATTTCTGGTATCTTCTCTTGAAGTCTAATTAATACACGATGTCAGAATCTTTAAAGTTTTCATTGCCTCGACTGTTATGTAGGTATAAGTATACTACCCAGATTTCTTTTAAATACATGTATATGTGACCAAAAACCCATCATACGAGTACCGAAAACTTGCCCATGCATATTATATTCATGTAATAGGTCAGAATCGACCAACTACTTATAGGCATTGTTGTCTATGGTTTACGAAACAATTTTGTTAGGCCTTGAGACTTGAAATATGCAAGGCCAACTCTTAAATTTTGTGCTCTTCTTAGGAAACAATACTTTGATCAATCCCAATCATTTACAATCCTCTGCAACTCTCAAGCGCAATCCTCCTCAGTAATGTTCAGCATTTCTCGCCAATCCTCAGCAATCTTCAGCAATCCTCACCAGTCCACAGTAATCCTCATCCATCCTCCACAATACCAACAATCTTCACCAATCCTCGCCAATCAGCAGCAATCCTCCACAATCATCACCAATCATCAGCAATCCTCAACAATCCTCACCAATCGTTATGTATCCTCCTCCAAAGTTATCTACAATTTTCCTCTGCAATCCTCACTAATCCTCAGCAATCCTCCTCAGCAATCATCCTCAGCAATCATCCTCAACAATCCTCACCAATCCTCGATATTTCTCCTTACTTATTCTCGACAATCCTCAGTAATACTCCTCACCAATCTTCATCTATCCTATGCAATCCTCACCGATCCTCCTCACAAATCCTCAGTTATCACTCCACATTACTTCTCTGCAATCATCAGCAATCGCGCCACAATCCACCTATGCAATCCTCACCAATCCTCTGCAAACCTCCATAACCGTCCACAATCCTCCTCCTCAATTATGCTATGCAATCCTCTGCAATCTTCCCCTGAAATCCTCGTCATTCATCAGCAATGCAACTTCACAATCCGCACCAATCCTCAGCAATAATTCGCAATCCACACCAATCCCCAGCAATCCTCTTACACAATCCTCAGCAATTCTTCTCACCAATCCTCAACAATCCTTACCCTTCCTTACTAATGCTCAGCAATTATACTTTGCAACCCACAAATCATTAACAATCCTTCGCAATACTTAACAATCCTTAGCAATCCTCAACAATCCTCACCAACATTTCGATTAATCCCAATACCTCGATCGATCCTTTTATCAATCCTTCGGTTTGTCGTCTGTCCTCACACATAAATATAGAAACTAGCGAACCGGCTCGGCTTCACCTGAACACAATTGAGTTTTACAGTGATACACTAATAAATAAATTGGGAAAAGACAATTCATTTATGTGAAAACAGAATAAAAAAATTATGCTATATTGGCCTAGGTTTTAACTTATTACGGCAACCCAAAAGGAAGGAAAAAAATTTTTACTCGATAGCCAAGAAGTAGGGTATTGCTTTTGGAGTGCATCTGAGCAACTATCACGTAGTAACCACATTTCCGCTTTCCAGCATCGATTTATGAAAATCAAAATGTGAGTTTCATCAAAATGTAGCTTTAGAAATAAGTTTACCTAGGTACTACTATTTGCACTTGGCTGAGGGATCTTAATCGATCACAAAAGTTAAGCAACATTCCCAGTGGCACACATTTGGATGGGTGACCATTTAGTGGCATAACATCTGAGCACTTCCGGGTTTCGGAGGACATGTTAAATATTCTGACCCGGTTGTTATCGATTGATAGCAGTCGTTAAGCCATTTCAGTGGTCCTTGGGAGGCCTGATAAACTCTGACACCAGAGGAAAAAAATATTTCGGTCACATTCCCAGCCATTGCAGAATTAGGTTTTGTTGTTATGCCACAGGAACAGTACAATTTTCCGGGATAAAAAGTATCATACGTCCTATTCCAGGACATTAAGTACTTACATACCAAGTTTCATCAAATCCGTTCACCCATTATGGAGCTGAGTTCGGTCACATTCCCAGTCATTGCAGAATTAGGTTATGTTGTTATTCCACAGGACCCGTACAATTTACCGGAATAAAAAGTATAATATGTCATAAACCAGGACCTTAAGTACCTACATACCAAATTTCATCAAAATCCATTCAGCCATTATGGAGCTGAGTGGTAACAAACATACACACAAACACACACACTCAGCCTTTCGCATTTATAATATTAGTAGGATTACATTCATTCGACAACTGTCTACACACATTTGTACTTAATGACTGCATTAATATCTTGTGTGCAGTACACTAACCATGCATTTTTATACTTAATGTCTTCATTAATATTTTGTAAGTAGTTTTGTACTTTATTAGTCGATTTTGATATGAGATTTATTCCATAATTTTTCATGAAATGTCTCTTTGGTGGTTCTTGCATATAAACTAGTAAAACCAATAATATGGAGATTTCTCACACATTAACGAGATATATTCAGTCATTAGTGAACTGAAGGTCAGGTATTATACCGCATGATGTGATAAAACATAGTTCTTCTGAAATTATAACATGAAAAATAAAAATAAAGGTTATTTATAAATAATGGTTTTTTTCTTCTTTATTTTGTGTTTTGTACCCTTGCCCCGCCCCCTCCCTCCTCTAAAACCTAAAAGTTTTTCTATGAGCACTCGACTACCAAAGTACAGAATTGCATGCAGAATATTAATGGAGACTTTAAGTATAAAAATGCATTCATAGTGTACTGCATACAAAACAAAGTAGTCGTCAAGATCAAATGTTTGTAGACAGTTGGCGAACGAATGTAATTTCTATACATATGAGTGGCGACAGACAACAAACCGAAGGATTGATCGAATGATCGATCGAGGTATTGGGATTGATAGAACTAGTGGCGAGGATTGCAGGGGATTATTGCTGAGAATTGGTGAGGATTGGTAAGGATTGCGAAGGTTTGTTGAGGATTGGTAAGGTTTGATGACGATTGTATGATTGGTGAGGAGGTTTTCTGAGGATTTATAGGGATTGCATAGGGTTTCTGATCATTACTGAGGATTTCTGAGTGATTGCTCAGGATTGGTGAGGAGAACTGCTAAGAATTGGTGAGGATTGCACAGGGTTGGAGAGGATTGCGAAGGATTCCTGAGAGTTGGCGAGGATTGCGAAGGATTGCTGAGGTTTGGTGAGGATGACTGCTGAGGATTGGTGAGGATTGCTGAGGAGGTTTGTGGAGGAGGAATGCTGAGGATTGGTGAGGAGGACTGCTAAGGAATGTTGAGGATAACACAGGGTTGGAGAGGATTGTGAAGGATCCCTGAGAGTTGGCGAGGATTGCGGAGGATTGCTGATGGTTGGCGAGGATGATTGCTGAGGATTGGTAAGGATTGCTGAAGAGGTTTGTGGAGGAGGAATACTGAGGATTGGTGAAGATTGCAGAGGACTGCGAAGGAGAATAGCTTAGGATTGGTGAGGGTGGTATAGGATTGATGACGAGTATTAATATGCATTGTTGTGGATTGGGGAGGATTGCACAGGGTTGGAGAGGATTGCGAAGGATTCCTGACATTTGGCGAGGATTGCAGAGGATTGCTGAGGGCTGGTGAGGATGGTTGCTGAGGATTGGTGAGGATTGCTGAAGAGGTTTGTGGAGGAGGAATGCTGAGGATTGGTAAGGATTGCAGAGGACTGCGAAGGAGAATAGCTGAGGATTGGTGAGGATTGTGTAGGATTGGTGATGAGTATTAGTGAGTATTGCTGTGGATTGGGGAGTATTGCGGAGGATTGGCGAGGATTGGTGAGAATTGCTGAGGATTGGTGAGGATTGCTGAGGATTGTGGAGGGTTGTTGGATATTGCTAAGGACTCGTTAACATTGGTGAGGATTACGAAGAATTGGGATTGATAAAGTATTGATTTCTGAGAAGATCACGAAAGATAAGACTATTTATCACCCGAATTGGCCTCGTATATTTCAAGTCTCAGGGGCCTAATGCTGTTGGTTCGTAAACCATAGCCAACTATACCTATAAAAAGTGGGTAGATGGTAACCTATAACATTATTATAACATGATTTAGACAAGTGGTAGCTACTCGTATGATGGTCTTGAATTGGTCAAGTATACATGCATTAAAATAATTACTTACATACTATCCTTTACTTCATAACAGTCGAGACAACTAATAATTTAGAGATTCTGATATTGTGTAATAATTAGACTTCAAGCGAGGAGACCAGAGATGTAGTAACTGAATAAGTGACTTTTGCGTGTTTCCCCAATACTCATTGTTCCATTTCGGTAAAATTATAACAAAATCTTAAATAACATTTTTTAATTAAAAAGTTTTTTTAAGATCGGATAGTTAACACATATTTATTGTATAGAACATATGCCTTTAATACCAATATGCCTACCAGAAATAAACATATATGCTTGAGAGGTTAGCATTCATAACTGCCGAGCACCTTAGGGTGAGTTCGAGAATCCCTAATCGAAGGCTTTCGAGCACCTCCTGGGCCGAGTGGAAGACTGCCAAGCTCGTCTGAGTCGAGCCGAAGACCTCCCAGCCGCACAAACGCGCAAGCCGCACAGCCTTCATTTAAAGTACTTTGAGCTAGCTCCGGCACAATCGTACTACTAGT
Source organism: Clitarchus hookeri (assembly GCA_002778355.1). Classification (NCBI taxonomy): domain Eukaryota; kingdom Metazoa; phylum Arthropoda; class Insecta; order Phasmatodea; family Phasmatidae; genus Clitarchus; species Clitarchus hookeri. The sequence goes on along the minus strand of NQII01003471.1, from coordinate 132,368 downwards.
TTTATTGGGCGAAATAGAAATGTTTTGTGTTGAAGTGTTATCAGAAATTGCGTTTTCTTGCAGCCAACCATAGTACACAAAATTCATGAAAACTTCACTTTTGGACCAAAAGACGAGCTTCGATCTGTGGTAAATCGTGTATGCTTGCATCGCTTTTAGAAATAGTATTATGGTATTAAGAAGCCACTCCTCGTTGCTTATTCCAAAAGTACCATATTGGCATTACATAAGTGTAAATTTTATCAAACCAAAATTTTAACCTAAATATTATTAGGTTATATGCTGCCCACGGTAAAGTGAATACTTTTCAAATCAACCTTTGAAAAAAATCTCGGAGCGTTAACTGCATATACGCTACTGTACACACTCGCACCACCCCAGATTGCAGTTAAGTTGGCAGTGAATTAGTGTAAAATATTTATAAACCTTGACGTTTTACTGCGAATGTCATGTTTAAATGTATGGCATATATTTCGTGTTATTCTCTTAATTCAAATTAGGGCATGAGCTAGCATATTAGCAGCACATATGTGTTCTTGCCAATTTTAAGTTTTCACTTGGCTAGTGCATGAATAAAGTGAGCACGATCGTGTCAATTTAATTTTTCTATATAGCGGAAGAATAAATTATGAGAAAAAATGATATGCTAATCACGGCTTTCAAAAATACCCAATTAACCGTTAACAGCGGATATCTCATGTTGAGCTTATTTTGCCAAATCTCAGTTATGCTTGTTTGTTCTGCGCAGTGCTGTAGACAATTTAAATATAAACTCGGCTTTAGTTGTTTAATTAGCATATTTTCATTCCTTTATGACTAAGGGTGTGATGTGTTGGGGTGATTCAACTGACAGAGGAAAAATTTTTCGAAAGCAAAAAATATTCATAATCAATATTTAGCCTAATAACGTCCGGTTCTTGTAGATCAAATTTGTATCACTATAATGTCAATGTTTATGTCTAGAAACAAAAAACCAATTTTTTTATGTATCGTTCCATAAGCATGACAAAAAAATTAAAAGTATATACACATACTACTTCTGTAATCAAAGCTTCTTATTAAAGGGCTCTTTACTCAACCAGCCAAAGCAACAAGTTGCCTCAAATCCTGCATAAATATTTTGCGAAATAATAAATTTTTATAAAAAAAACCTGAAAAGTAAATTTTAATATGTAATTTGTGTTTTATTGTTGAATATTTACACACTAAGATAGATGTGAGAACTTATAAGATAACTGTTTGCGGGTATTTATCGTTTTGTTATCTTTCTTATGCTTGCACTGTTTTCGGACCTGGCGTATTCACGTATCCAGGGCAGAAGAAGACGAGGAAGGAGAATAGTTCGTATCGCGTATATCATGCACATTGGCGAATTTAATAAGATATCTTAAATACGTATTAAAAACTTAACTAAAAGTAGGCAATAAGAAAGAATTTAACCTACCGATATTGTAATTTTGAGGTATTAATTATGTAAGGAAATCTTCATTTAAGTACTGAAGAGTATTAGGTATAAGAAATATCCTTACAAAAGCAAGGTTTTCAAAACGAAACTTGAATATACATAAAACAGCCTAGCGCAAAATTGTATTTTTGCAAAATTATGAAACAGGATTTTTAATTATTGTCGAGTTCACGTGAATACATTTCTCCATATTTTTTTTGGGAGAATATGATTTTTATTCGCGATTGTATGTCGAATAAGTAGCTGAACTCACAAGTACCGCTCACATGAACGCACAAGCGCACCTACGCGCAATGCCAAATGAAGTTTATACAATAACTTCATTAATGTAACAAATGAAATGGCGTATTTTATGAGGGTTTTAACAAGTGTCCTGCGGTCCTATTAGGGCCCAGCCAATCGCAATGAACAGGAACAACTGTCTGAGTGCATATCTCGCACGGTCCTCAGACGTGTGGGATATAGAAACATTCTGCACTAATCCGTCTTGCAGTAGCTTTCATAATGAAAACAGGGTAGTTTAGTTGATTCCATTGCTCCAAATTAACTATTTCGTCACTAAAAGAAAATTTGTGAAAGCCAAACAGTTTTGAGCTTTATAACTTAAGACTTTATTGTATAATATCTTCAAAGGCTATCTAACACACATACACAATAAGTAATTATGTAACACCATATTCCTTCGTATAAAAAAAATATATCCTACATAGATTATCCCTGAGTCTTAAAACGAACAAAAGGTAAAACATTTAAATAATGTACATCAAAACATTTTACAACACGTGTCTGTAAAATAATCCTGACTTAGGTAAAATATTTAAAAAATATTCGTTTTTGCGTAGCCTGCTTTAAAACACTATTCAGCCTGGTGAAATTGCATTAATCCTCCCTTTGCCTTATAAAACAAAAACAGGTGAGTTTGAAATCTGCTGGTACGAGCACATTCGTAACTGGATTAAAATGCCATGTTTAACTAAACCAAAGAGCTAAATTCAATTTACTAATTTAATTGCAATGGTGGATAAAATACACACCACTAAATATCAAAAAAGTAGTAAATAAGTTACTTCACAAAATACCAAAGATACAATTACGTTAACGAAAATTAAACACTAGAGCAATAACTATTGCATGTTTCTGAATATAATAATTAAAACTGTTTTATTAGCAAAAACGCATAGTGGAATTTCTGACAGGATATATTAACCAGTGCTGAAATTTGTTAATCTCTTGATCATCTGTTTTCCTTTCACACAGTCCTTTTAATGAATCACAGTCAGTTATGGAGCCCCGAGAACTGTTGACCTGAGCCACAAAAAAATGATTTGCTTTTTTTATTATTTTACATTTTAATCATTGTAATATCTAGTCTATAAGCTGTTCACGGTTAGTTCATCACTTTTGGTAACTTAGCTTAGGATCTAATTTTTCTCTCATGTTGTACATATCCTTCCACTATATTTAATATTAACATTTTTAGGAAAGAAACTTTGTTAATAATATGTAATTTCGTGCTCTTATATGTATAAAAGAAAAAACCGTACATGTCAGTACATTCACGGTTACTTCACACTTTTTTAAGCCCTGCTAAATTTCTGCATCCAGGATACTCCTCCGCCTCGTGCAAACTAAGCTTAACAAAGTCTAGAAAATTACATCAAAGGAAAACGCACGGAATTCACGCGCACTCATTTGTAATACTATTTTGCATAGTAACTATTTCTTACTAGGAGCTAACAACACACATTATTGTTTTTATTGAAGTTTATTTTAAATGAAGTATTAAAATTTATAAATAAAATACAGGTTAAACTTCAAAGACGAAGACATTATAACGAAGGCATTTAAGAAGTTGCAGTTGGTTTTGTGGGAATTTGCTTCCAGGGTTCGTGGTACAAAGCCCCCCCACCCCCCTCTCCAAAAGGAATGAAGTGTTGGTCATGTGGACAGCTGGGGCTCCTGAGAGCTAATTGCCCACAACAGCAGCAGCAGCCAGTAAAGAGACACCGTGGCGATGGACAAATTGCCTTGATAAGTGCATGCAAGCACTTGGGTGAAAACATTTCTGAGCTTCGTGCATATGCCCAACAACTAATAAACCGCATCGACGAGCTGATATTGCAAGCTGCACACTTCACAAAGCAGTTGGAAAATGCACACGACAACTTGCGAGTACTGTCGAAATACCCTGTCCACACTGTGCCACATAGCAGCGAAAGAAGCCCATGGCATGGAACTAATGATGTGATGGTCCCCCTCAATAGTGGCTCTGACGATAGTAGTACCATGGAAGAAGTGATTCTGGGGGCAAAGAACCAGTTGTGTGAACTCAAGAAAGGGAGTGAGGCAGAGGACAAGAACTACCAGTGCTTCAGAGTACGTCGCACGAGGATCCAGCCACAACCTGCAGCATCCACCACAAGTGCCAGCACTTTTCATATTAGTAGAAGTGGTCTAAAGGAAGATGAAAGGGAAAATGCTGGAGTTGTTTCATCTTTTCAAACCGGTAATGAAATGGTTAGTCCCTATGTAAGGCACATACGGCCATGTAGTGACAGGATGAAGACCCTGCATGAGAGGAGAATGTTGGGTGAGGTATTTCAAGGACAACTAGTTTGGCTGTACAACCCACAGAGACGATAAGGTTACTCGAATCTTCAGAAATGTTGGGTGGCCCCTACAGGATTCTGAATAAGATCAATTATGTGGTCTTTCGGATTTGTCGGGTGAAGTCAAAAGCTTTCCACGCCGACCGACGGGCACTCTACGAAGGTCCTGGCGTTGCAGAGTCTGTTCGGGACGAACAGACTTGAGGAGGGGGCAGTGTTACGTTTCGCCAGTCTGCGCCGCTGACTTTGGCCCACTGGTTAATATATCCTGTCAGAAATTCCACTATGCGTTTTTGCTAATAAGACAGCAGTAAATGGAATGTTTTGAATGGCAGACGAGCGAGCCATGTATATGTTACAACAAGCGATCCGACAAGATCATCCCTTTCGTGGCTCACGCTGCTGACCCTGGTTGTATTGATTTCTGCATTTATCCGAATTTATCTGGATTACTGACCTCGTTCTCTCAGCGTGACTCGGGGTCTGTTGAACCTTCCAGATGGTAAGGGCGAACGATATAAAAGTGTGACAGGCCTCCGAGCCGTTGCAGTTGTTGAATGCATGGGTTTCAGCGATAGATGATAAGTGAGAAGAGAAGCGCGCGGTGAGACAAGTGACCAGCGGGAACAAGATCTACGACTGCGAATATCAGAGCAGCGAAGAGTACGACTTCCGGCTGGACTATTGGACTGGGTGCGTCAGTGGAAGACATTAAAACTGATGGCCACAGATAGAGTGAACATGTGTTAATGATGAGTATGAGTTAATTGACAATAACCAAACAGAGACCTTAAGAAGGATGTTCATTAGAGTTGAAATATGCATTCGATATTGCGGTAACTGTGAAGTAGAAAGAGTAATTGTGGATACAGATAATTAGATGATGAAAATAATAGCTACGTGAATAAATTAAAAATCAAATTTAGTTATTTTATTTTTATTACACGTTCATTCCTCATGAACTCGGACACGCCCCTCAGGCGTCCATGTAAAAATACACAGATTTGCACCGGCGTGTGTCCGAAGTAACTGTTCATCCAATGCGACTAGACGCTGATGAACTTTGAGGAACGCCGATGGTTGGACTCAAACAGCATTAAAGCGTTACGCCCTAGCAATCACGGCTAACGAGAACCCCAGTTTGCTTGCGAGAAACTCTGCTGGCGCAAACATCAACTGGAGTTTCCAGTGAGATCACAGAGCAGGCAAGGATTGTAGAGAGCTGTATTGCGTATTTCCGGCAAAGCAAAGCAAAGCCTCGAAGATTGCGATCTCTGGAGTATTCGCCTCTGGGCTCTTTCAGTCTTATAGCCTCGCCCGGCATTTGATTTAACTGTTTGTTTAGGGGAATGGGGGTGTAGAATTACTATTCCCGCCTTATGCACTAAGTATATTACCATTTTAAGTACTGGAGTACCACAAACTCTATTAACGAAATGTTAAGAAAATATGTGTTTTAGGATACTTATAGAGGAAGTAACCAAAAACAAATAGTTCATAAAAATTCGATTTGTGTAAAAACTAAAGACGTTTGGCTTTGTCAAACTGGTATTTTGCGCTGGTGGTGGGGAATTATAGCAAACCATGAACTCAAAATTACGTATAATGAATTATTACGTAATATGTCATACGCCATTCCGCTGCTCGAAACCATATTAGACAAATGAGTAAGACTCTCAAACTATGTTGTAAAAAACGAAAATTCCTACGGAAAATACGCATTTACAGAAATTAGCAGATGCAAGATCACTCTGGAAGGGCATGCATGCATGGGAATTCCTGATTAAAGTCTACAGCCCTAAGAACAGATTTACATAACCCTGGTACAAAAGTTTTAAATAAATATATTACGGGAGCATGGAGAATTTACTGGATGAAAATGATGTTTACGCTGAACCACTACTTTTTGCTTCGCCTGTTCCAAAGAATTTTATCCCCACCCTTTCCTTCAAGAAAAACAAGAGCTCCGGTTTTAATTGAAAGTGATAAAAGCGATGAGAGATTATTGCTCTGTTAAGTACGATATGGTGTTACTCAATATAAACTCTCCTTTAGTTAAGAGCTAACGTATTTTAATTATTTAACTTAAACGGCAAACTTTTAGAAATGCTTAAATCAATATTTTTCCCACCGAAATTGTGACTGTTAAAACGTTAAGTCCCTAGAAAATTGAACCTTCATTTTACGGAGAAAGTTCAAATTAACACATGCGCTATTTCGGAAGAATGTAGTCACATAATATTTTGATCATTTATAGGGTTAATACGAGAAAGTCATTCCAGATGAGTGTATCACACTTAAGATACTTTTCTAGCGTGAAACACAGTTTATCGCTGCAAAGTAAATATGGTTTAAATATGAACAACTGCAAAGTGCGCAAAGTGATTTTGCTACACGCAAAAATTTTCTTTGGTAAATGTAGTAATGGTAACAAAATATCTGCTTAGTCTATACAACATTTCAGCGATATTCGAGCAAGGCTATATATTGTTAAACGCCACATTTTAAGGAACCTACAGTTTGATGCATGTTCGCTCGAATCAACTACTTGCATGTTCATAAAGTAAATCGTATTCGTAACAAGTTAAATTATTTTTAACAGGAAAAAAATATTGTCATAAACAAAATGTACGAAAGAAAATTTTTAAAACGTTTGAACATGTCCTTTAGCACAAATCAAATTTTTTTACTGTAAATCAATCAGTCTGAAAGAAGTTTTCTGCTTTTCTCCAAAGGAAGGTGATGTTTTCATAACACCAACACTTTTAAAGAAAAAATTAACATATATTTATTTCCTTAATATTTATTTTGGCATAAAGCAAGATTTATTTAATGTAAACAAAAGAGTCTCAAGGAAATGTTATTTTTTGCTTAAATAAAAGTGTTTTACAGTAAATTCTTAAAAAAAATTAAAAACATTATGACAGCAAAAGTATGATATAAAGGACATCATAAAATAATATTGTTGGTACGTTAATTATGGAATTCTGGGAATGTTGTATTTTTAACATGTGACTCCCTGCCTTTCGCCCGTGATGTCCTCGAGAGAACTCTTGGCTGCCCGGCTGAACAGTAAACACATGACCCGCTCAGTTTAAGAAGGCTATGATAATCGCGTAGCTCATCATAGGATAATATTGCCATATATCAAATACACCAACAATTAGTGAAAACCGTGTTTTTCTACCTTGAGTATTCTGCCTGCAGCTCTAACTGTTCAAACCTAAGTCTGTAGAAAAACAAACATTAATTTTACCTAATACAGTTCGAAAATCATTCTTCGTGCTGTTTCAGTTGGAAGGAGAGTAGAATACGAATCAAGGGAGCGGCGTATACATGGGGAAATTAAATTTCCTGTATACAACCCTTCCCAAGTTCCTTAAGTTAGTCGTCTTTTATTACTTTTCCCAGATATGGTTTACACTATAACGTACTAATTCGTACTAAATTAATTTTTGTCCTGTCCCAACTTGACACATACATCACAGTTCACGTATTTAAATTACAAAGAAATCAGTTGCTTGCAGGCAAACTTATGGTCTTTATAGGATATGCAGTTAGGCAGGTGGTGCACAGTTCTTCTGGCTGATCCTAAAATATCGGATATTAAAAAACAAAAATTTGAGATATCTTGAGTAATTTAAAAGTAAATAAAGTAATGATTCTGCTTAATTTTTCAAAAAGGTGATTATTTAATGCCACCACGAATGTGGTGGCATGTTTGTTTATTTCATACAGTGAGGAAGAATTTATTTTGCTGTGAGAGAAGTGTAAAGCCGCAAATCCAATTTGTTCCTAAAATTACATAAATTATTTATTGACATTTCTTGTATATGCAGTTCTCGAATGCACTTTTAGATAGGCTTTCTGTTTTATAACTCATTTATATAACTTTCTAAAAAATTTTATTTTATATTTTTTCATTTACACATGGACGGGATATTTCTAATTCTTACATTTTTCATGTTGTTTACGAAGCCAGTTTTTATATGTTGAATATTATACTGACAATAATAATTGTGACCTCTAATTAATCTGTCAGTCTCTGAAGAAATAATTTACAGCAAAATTACTTTCGCACGTTTGTCGGACATCTTCTACGCCTCTTTCTACATTACTGACTCGCTCTCAGTAAGACAATTGACTGTATAGGGAAATGCGGATGCCGTTCTAACATGCACAGTTACGCATCACACACTGAGAAAAATATTTTTTTGAATTATACAAATATTTATGGCGCAACCACATAAATTCTTTGTATCGGGGCAGTAAAATATTTTGTTGTTGAAACCAGATTATTTTACTGTTCTTATTTGGTTGATCCAAACAAATATTTGATTGGTGCAACTAACGATTTGTTTCGATCTACGTACATTAAAGAGTTACGGTTGATATAAATGAACCCGATGGCCGACCGCGATACGAACGCAGGTCAACTACACCCGGACGCTACGCCTTAGCTGCCTCAACTAAAGTTATTTTTTGTTTTTTAAGTGGCCTCTGTTGACTTTATTGACCGATTCATGTGTCGTTGTACAGAGCGTGAGTGTATTTTTTGTAAGTGTGTGGAAGTGACGTTTGAAGAGCCCGAGTTAGACCGACAAACTCACAGTCCACATGCGCGCGACACTCGAGCTGGGAATCGCGACGGAGGAGCCGAGGCGCGAACTCCCGACCCTCCGACCGCGGCTCGGCCACTCTGCCCTCAGCTATGAGCTACAGTGACTACTAGTGAGAGAGGGGTGACTTTTAAATAGGTCTACATTAATTTAAATTACTGGTCAACGTGCTCTAAAATATATTTCTAATTTTACTTTTTAGTTTCTTGTTGAGCATGATTTTTTATGCTATTTACAACATTACTAAAAATCAACGAGTTCGCTAACTTTAACTATACTCATTGTTACGAAAAATGCAAACGAACTCATGAGCTGTATTTTCGAACGAAGGCAATCTAATGAGTGGCCAAACAAATACATGCAGTTGATACAACAAAACATTTTGTTGTCACTCTAATTTCTTTTAGCCCAAAACAGAGGTTTTGTTTATTCAGGCGTGTATTTTGTTAGCTGAACAATATTAATAATTGGGCTTTTCAAGTTTTGTTTACTCAAAAAAGTATTTTGTTTGGGGAACTAAATATATTTTGGGCCCTGTACAAACAAATATTTTGTTGGCTGTTCTCTCAGTGGAATAGTATTAGTTTGTGGAACGTTTCCAACTTTCTAACAGTCGTCTTGGCACTGCTATGGCTTGGCGTAATCAACTTAGCTGGGTTGATTTCGGAGGGGGTGAGGTGAGAGGCGGAATTCCAGGATGTGGGCTTCAGGGGAACCCAGAGAGAACCTGGGGCTTACAGCAACGTCCGCCACGTCATAAGATACAAGCTGAGTGACCCCACCGGGAATCACAGCCGGTTTACAGCTGGAAGTGAGAAGTGACCCCCGCACCCCCGCGGCCTCCTACTGGAACAATGAGAGAGAAGTCTGATGTAGTCCATTCACGGTTACTTCCAACTTTTCTGAAAACCTGCTCAAGATCTACTTTCAGGTTATTCATTCGCGCTTATAAAAACTAAGCTTAAGCAATCATACGGAACTACACCAAAGGGACAGCGCGTCGTATTCGTGCGCCCTTTGTTTAATAATTTGCATGATAAGTATTTATAATTAGTCATTGCCAAAACACCTATTTTCTTCCTGAAATTATTCGTATTAATTATGAATAAAATGTTATAATTTAGAAATAAAATAAATGTAAAAATTCCGCTTCAACGACAATAAAGCACTTTTGTGTTAACACTAATTTAAAACGCTTGTGATATATGGCATATTTAGAAAACAACCAAGTACGTCATAGAAGGGGTGATTTTGAAAGGTTTGATTCTAAAAAAATGTCCCCTTTGGCTTTCCTTGCGACATTTGCCACGTGGCCAGTGCGACAAGCGAGTGTTGTAGCGGCCTTCGAAAACAACTCGCTAAGGCCCGTGTCACACTCTCTCATTTTCGCCTTTATGTATATTTGACAATAAAATTCGAAGACAAAATGCGGCCATTAAATTTTTCCTTCCAACAAATTTTGTCGAATAATCTGGAATGTGTTTAAAAATGTGCCACACTGTCAATTAAAGATTGGACAAGTCCAAACTTTTTCTATGTTTGACGGTTTCAGCCAATCAAAATCGTGCACGACAAAAATGGACGTCAAGTAACTTTGAAATAACGGACAATTGTTGGAAACGAAGTAGGTTATGAAGATAATAAATTTATGTTGAAGCTGTCTGGGCAGGAANAAAATAACGGACAATTGTTGGAAACGAAGTAGGTTATGAAGATAATAAATTTATGTTGAAGCTGTCTGGGCAGGAATGCTATATTTTTTTACATTGCACATAATATTACGAACTCATGGGCATTGCATTTCATTGTGCAGGAAACATATCTGATAAATAAAATTTGAATTTAGAAAAGAAGCGAAAATAAATTACATCATTTCTTACATTTCTTCATGTAATGTACTGTACGGAAAAACAAAGGCAATATTTCACAATGAAAATAATTTTTATATAATAATGCAAATTATATTCTCCCAGTAAAAAAAAATTTACAAAATGACACATTTTCAAATACAACCAAGATTATTTGAAAAAAATTGTTGGGAGGAAAAATTTGTTGCCCGTTTTTTGTCTTCAAATTTTATAGTCAAATATAGTTGAAGGCAAAAATTTGACAGTGTGACAAGGCCTTCGGGTTTATTCTACTCATGTTGGGAAACTCAGTGCTTTCAGTTTGGCAGCTAAAATTTTTCGCCACTAGGTAAGCGCTAGTGTCACATGTAAATCACATTTTCTCAATTTTTTACGTTAAAAAAAAAAGGAATAATTATACATAAAATATAAAATTACTACCTAACCAATTAAAATCATTCTTTTTTATTGTTCACTTACCTTAAAACTGTAATAATAAGTGACCTCTTTGGAACACTGCGCACCTAGCGGTGGAAATGTTCCCTATTGCAAACTCTCCCGTAAGAAAACTCGTTTTGTTCCTAACCTGAGTATAATTAAATTTAACCTCACTGGCGTTGTTTTAAATACTGTAGTCACTATATGCCAACATCAACATAACATTAAATTTTCATATTAATTAAATTTTACAAATAAATTTTTATCTCAATAGTGTAAATCTTAATAAATGCCCTTATTTTAACAAATTAGGTTGATTTATTTGATATTTAGGTTTATTAACTATTTATTTGCGTTTATATTAGTGAACTTTAGTTTGCTGTTGGTGGTATAAATGTTTAACGAATGTGTACGATGTGTGTTGGTGCGTGCGTGCTTCACGTAAATTTTGAAAATTGATAATTGATAAAAAAAGACGGAACAGAAATGTAAGATTCAGGGTATCCTTACTGTTACGACTTGTTGTCAAAAGGTATTATGTGATCAATTATAAACAACTTATTAACACTTTTTTTTTTTAAAGACGCACTGATAAGACAATAGTAGGTGCTGTGCTGCAGAAAAAAAAACGAGTTTCATACAAATTGGTAGACAAGCTTAAAAGAAGGCACGAGTTACGCAGTTTCGCAAACAAACCTAAGGCCGTCATATAAAATTAATTTTCAAATACCAAAATGAATGCATAGTATTTAAATGAGGGTAGCAGTTTTGATTTTATCGGCTGGCGTGCTTGGTACTATTATCGTACGATATTTACCTTCCCTCCTTCCTCCACCACTCCAGATACCTAGGTGAATAAGGAGGACTGCGTAACATACCGAGTGCCGCCTCTTTCTGTTCTCTGTGACTGTGAAGAGTGCTCGGAGTGCTTCCAGATGGACACTAGTCACTGCTACTTAGTACTGTTCCACTGCGGAAGGAGCGAGTATGGTGACTGGTCTCGGTATCTTTCATTCAAAGCAGTGATTCTCAGTGTGTGTACCGCGATATTCTCTATGCGTGCTGCCATACTTCTTACACTCTGTAACGTTTGTAGTAAAAATAATTACAATTATTTCATTCAAAATTATTTTTTGGAAAAGGAGTAAAGAATAATAAATGTTTGTGGTACAGAAAGTTTAACGGGTAGAGTAAAATAATTAATTTTTTAACAATTTCAAACCAGATTTAATTTACGTTTTCTGTTTTTGCAAATAAGAATTTTTTTATACCTACTGTACTTTAAGTCGACGCGGCACTTGTTTCGTAATTACAGTAAATAATTTGCACTCTAAAGGTGAATCAGTCAGAATTTCACCAATTAAAACAGTTAACAGCACCTGAATTCAACAGTCACATCAGGCAAATCTACTAATGAATTAGTGAAAAATGCCAGTTTGCTGTCACTTTTTGGTTCAGTGACATTTTCAACTGATTCATCAACAGTTTCATTCGCTGTTTTTCAGTGATTTGTGTTTTGACTGATGGATCAGTTAAATAAGGCATATAAAATAAAATAACAACGCATAAACGAATAAAACCCATAAAGTATATTTATTTAAATTTAGGTTTCGTCTTTTATAATGCAATTTGACGAGGCAACAAACATTCATCCTTTCATTTCATTTTTACTTCGTTCATTTCCTTTTTACGTAAACGTCATAGCTCTCGGTCTGAAGTTTTAAACTACATTAAAATTGGTGAAGTGAGTGTTTTCATATGTACCGTTTGCATTAGCAATCCTAATTATATCTGTTACATTAAACAAAAAAAGGCATATATTTAAAATTACATATTTTCGATTAACCAATTTATACGTATATATATTTCTCACCAACGTTAACAGGTTAGCTCAGGTGACAAGGCGACGATCTGAAAGTGTGATATTGAGGGCTCAAATCCGGAGCACCGTTAATTTTATTTTTTGCTTCTTTGATAGTATGTTAAGTTGCATAATATAAACAGTGACTATCAGAAATATGTTTATATCTCGCGTTATTATTTGGCGCTAAATTCCATAAAAACAATATTTTATTCGCCGCGCATGCAGTTGGCTGTCACTTATTCAATCAGTGAAATTGTTTTACTAAAACAGCCAGTGGTAGTCCACCAATTCTAAGTGGAGCCATTTTCACTGATTCGAGTAGGTGAATTTGACTGTGAATCAGTGGTTTTGCACTGATTCTAGTTTTGTGTGTGCAGGCTTTCTATTTGACTGAAATAATATTAACCATTCATATCATAGAACAATAGCACGATTTTCAAATCAGGTACCCACGTGGAAGATAATCTATCATTAACCCTTGCACTGTACACTGCTGGCCAAAAATAACCTTTCTGTGCATTTTGTACACAAATGTGTACACTGAACTGGATGTGTTAAGGGGAATCAATACCCTCCATCTGAATTTATGGAATTTTCCTCACAACCTGCACCACAGATTTCATATTTTATTTCAGGCATCGACATGCTTTGAACGTGTTATAAGACATGATGTATTGCCTAGCTAGCATCAAATATTAGTAACGACAGTGAAGCAGTAACAATCTGATAAAGCATGAGAAGCTATTAATTATGTTATGTCGTGTGAAAAAGTACGTTAAACATTCTTAAGTGCAACTTGTAGCACAAAATGTACTAATCCTATATGGCGGCTATTGATCCCTCTTAAGTAAACTTGTTTTCTGCAGTGCTGCCAACTCGTGTTTCAGTTGGCAGCAAGGACTAGCAATGAAGGAGAGTGTGGCGCGATAAAACATTCCGAGGGCCGTTGAAATAGCGTAAAGGCTGTTCACGGCATAGTGAGCACATTTGAAATCAACTTTTGAAAAAAAAAAAATATATATATATATATCTTGCCATAACTACATATATGTTACGGTACATAGTTCTAATAATTGACGTATTGGGAATGTACTATGTAAATGTGTGGCTAATGGAGTCAGTCTATCTTATTTTACGCACATAAGAGCACCAATTTGCTCCTTCCTGAGAAATTTAATTTCCTCAATATGCCGCGGTCTTCACGTGGGTAATTTAAAAATAAAATGAGATAGCACATGGCAGTGTTAATCTCACATAGGTACAGTAGGTTCAGGAACTCAATGCCCAAACAACACATAGTCTCTTTGGACCAACAGTTGCACAGAAGCCTTATACACTTGTATCCGTAAATGTATTTTTATATCAAATAATCGTGTTCACAGTTGCGGCGTACGACGCCTGGACGACAAGGCTATGCGATCTTGCGTGTAAGATAAGTTGCATAGGTCGTAGGCGTGCGAAACTGCGTACCTAATAATTTAGTTTCGTGCACCTACAACATATGCAACTTATCCTACACACATTATCGCATAGCCTTGTCCTCCAGGCGTTGTACGCCGCAACTTTGAACATGTTTATGTGATGTAAAAATACGTTTCCGGATATAAGTGTATACGGCTTTTGTGTTACTATTGGTCCAGAGAAACTATGTGTGGAGTTTGGGCATTGAGTTCCTGAACATTCTGTACAGCGGAAGTATTCAAAATGAGAGAGGAAGTAGATCATCAAGCCGACCTCCCGTGGCGCAGTCGGTAAGTGCACCGCCGGTCTGGGGTGCGGGTGGTTCTAAGTTCAGAGTCCTAGGTAAGGCATGGGTGTTAGTTGAAGTTAGGTCATATTTGTATGCCGTCCCCTGATAAGCCTTCAGGCATAACAACATAGGGCATGAATAAGCCATTTCCAATCCAACCCAGGGCTATGAGAAGTGCTCAAGAGACAGTAAACAGCATGTTGAGTCCATTCATGGTTACTTCACTCATTTCTGAAGCCCTGCAATAAACCTACTTACATGATCTTCCTCGGCCTCATGGGAACTAAACTTAGTCGAGTCTAGGAAATTACACCAAAGTGACAGCGCACTGCATTCGTGCGCACTCGCTTTAATAATATTTTACAATATAAATATTTCTTACTAGGTATTACCAACATAAATATTTTCTCCTGGTTTTTAATAATGGTAATTATAAATTAAAATTTTTTACATAAAATATAAATAAAAGTTAAATTTATCAAACATAAGGTAATTTTATGTTGCCACAAGTACAAAACGCTTGTGATTCATGACATATTAAAAAAACATCCAAGCACTTCATATGTGGGGTGATTTTCCGAATGTATGACGCAAAAAGAGCTATGAAACAGCGAACAGACCATAGATTGCCGTTGCTGCGTACTCACCGGCAGGTTGGCGTCCACAGAGCGGTTGTACTGTCGGCAGGACTTGTCCCAGTTGCAGCCCACGTCTGCGAGGCACGCGAGGCAGGTGTGATGGCGCACGCACTGCGTGCTCTCTCGCTCTACGCACTTGTCGTTCGTCGTCCTCGCCATCTGCACACGCACCACGCGCCCCAGTAACAGCGGCGCCGCCAAGCCACTTCGGCGCCAACCACAGCCGCTTTACACATGCATGGTCGCTTGCAACTTTTCTCGAGCGCTGTTTAACTCCTACTTCCAGCATATTCCTCCACCTCGTACACACAAATCTCAACCAAGTCTAGGGAACTACACCGGAGGGACAGAGCATCACATTCTTGCGCACTCAGTGTAATAATATTTTGCATAGGAACTATTTTTCACTAGGTATTACCAACACATCTATTTTCTTTCAGTTTTCATTCACATTAATTATTAACGTAATATTATAATATACAGATAAAATATACATGAAAATCCAATTTAATCAAAAATAAGGAACTTTTATGATAATAGAATTATAAAACGCTTGTGTCACGTGACATACCTAGGAAACAACCAAACACGTCATATGTGCTGTGTTTTTTCAAATGTTTGATTCAAAAGTTGTCAAAAAACCACGAATAGACAATCCTGGTAGCCATTTTGCTCATCCATTTATCTATTTATAGCCGCTTTTGCAATGCAGATTTATATTCACATTTGCATTTTGATCTGGCGTGGGTTAAAGAACACAGTCACACGGTAGAAATTTTGTAAAATATATACAGGATCCCACACATAATATATATCTTCCCTGTTGCAAACAGTTCTAAATGAAGTTCAACTCACAAAGAAACTCTTTGAATAAGGAAACGTAAACNTATATCTTCCCTGTTGCAAACAGTTCTAAATGAAGTTCAACTCACAAAGAAACTCTTTGAATAAGGAAACGTAAACTACACCAAGTAGCAATTTGTAAAGCTTGTGATACTAGCATTTTCTGTTTTAACTTTGCCACATTATGATGCAGAAGTAAAGTGTATATTGAGTCNTTAAAGCTTGTGATACTAGCATTTTCTGTTTTAACTTTGCCACATTATGATGCAGAAGTAAAGTGTATATTGAGTCAAATCAACAGAATGAAATCCAGATTAAGGAAAAAGATAAAAACCAACACTCTCCTGCTTATCTGATTGTCACATTTGAACTAAAGTGCTTTCATGCAATGTGCCGGATGGTTTTGCGGTTGTTTGGTTTTAAAGACTCACACACGCGTGATAACACCAAAGTGAGTGCAAGAACACCAGAAGATGGTGAAAATAAAATAAGTACTGTGATCATGGAACTGACTGTGGAAGAAGTTAAGGATGACAATATATATATATTGTCATTGAGTTTTTCCTGTTTTAATGATTTGCAGCAAAAAAACTACAAGTCACCAAATAGCAGTATCATCTAATAATTATTCACTAGCATAAATACGTTTTCTAATTGCTTCGNAAAAACTACAAGTCACCAAATAGCAGTATCATCTAATAATTATTCACTAGCATAAATACGTTTTCTAATTGCTTCGCATTAGTGCCAAATTCTATATTAAGAGAATTAACCATTCCTAGCCATTTTCGGAGTTAGAATTTGCTAGTTTTCATGACTAAGAGATGGCAACACTGCACGACCTCAGCTACGCCCCTCTGTGGCCAACACATAAGTTGAGAAGATATTTTTGGAAATCACTTACGGGCGTTGTCTGCCTAGCCTGCAAACACAGAGTTTAAATGGAGAATATAATTTTAAATATAACCGCTCAAAGTCAACTAAGCTGTAAATCGCTAATATGTTTGTAATGTACGTCTGCCATCTTGGATTGGGTGATATATATAGGTAAGGGAGCCCAGCGCATGCCTGCAGGGAGTCTGATCGCCTCCGCCTCCGAGTGCCGGAACCTCTGGACTCTGAGAGTAACTCTCTCCATCACCGCGCGGAGCGCTGGGCACGTCCGGGGCACTATAGGGATGAAACAAGTCGCGGGTGTAAACCACCATATTTTTTCGTAATAATATATGGCGGAAATATATATATTATTTTAATTCTTAGTAAAATTTTAACGTTCGACCCAACCTCATCGGCCCGTGTGACGCCACCTGTTTTGGCAATAGTCAGTGGCAATAGCAGTTGTGTTGAAACTATCTAAGTGTATATAACATTAGTATGAATGCGCGTTTTGATCCACTTAGCCGTTTGGCCCTCCGGATTTCCTCCTATACTGACTATTTATTCTTGTTTATTGTTTTATAAATATTTGTCTATTTCTATATTCATTTATTTCATTTATTGGATTCTCAACTGCCAAGTGAACGTTTAATGCAATCCCTTCAATATAGTTTTAATTTTAAAATTATTTAAAATTGTTTAAAATTAATGATAACCATCAATGGGTTATTAAACTATATCGTACTATTATTTATATTTACTTTTGCTCTGGCTTGGGAATCTCCAACAGGGGGGGTGGTGACTGTTAGCCTGGAATTCCAGTTACCACGGGGAGCCACGGGGAGGCCGTCACCCGAAGACCTTACCCCCCCTGTTCGTCAATTAAAAATTTT
>NQII01003471.1:82270-110074 GCA_002778355.1 Clitarchus hookeri | reverse complement strand
AAGGGAATGTTTGGTGCGTAAAATGGAAGAAAAAATCCACCTCACACAAGGTTACAAAGTGCGTGACAATTTGTCCGTCATCTCAGAAACGCCAACAGAATTACTGTAAGTATTATTAATTTTTAAAAATGGTATTGTGTGCAAATACTCTAAGTGTTTTAAAAAGTGTTTCTTTGTGTTCAAGGGTTTAAAAACGCGTACGACGTATCACAAACATTTATTCTCAAAGAAGTGTCTAAATCATACTCAGACGATTATAAGTACACAAAACTGTTTGAATTTAAAGCACCATATCCGTGGATTAATTTATCATATAATACCTTTTGACATCAAGTCGCTACAGTAAGGATACTATAATTTTTGTAAATGTGTACTTATTTCAGACCACAATGATTACCCAAAACAAGTAGTGAGTAACTTTTGCACATTATGTGAGTGTGTAAACTATATAAAATAATGACATGTTTTCTGTAATATGCCAACATTCTATAGCTGATCAAATTGGTTACATTTCGTTACAGGTTAACTGGGCTACAGGATATGTTCAAGAGCCAAATAAGCATTAGGACGTTTACATTGTGCGGTTAAATTGATAACACAAAACGGACAAACTGTTGTAATATAAAGAGGAGCTTCAAGTTAGTTAAAGGAGACAGTAGTGCCAACACACAAGGAAGGTCAGCAACGAATTGGACAAAGTGCATATTTTGCCGAAATATACAAGCTGAGAAACTGACGTGCCCTACTGATTATGAGAGTAGGAATGATGCTAAGGATATGAAACTATAGAAAATTATATTTTGGCCCTTGAAGCTATAAATAGTTTACCCGAAGAAATAGGATCTTTACGTAGGCTGAATGACGGAAATGGAATAAAAGCAACACTTCTCCAGTTTAAAGCTAAATTCCATAGAAAATGCCATTTACACTACAATCAAATGGAAGTGAACCGCGCTACAGTACGTTGGAGGAAGAATAGTAAAGGAGTGGAACCTTAGGAACCAACAACTGAAATAGTGACTGAAAGTGAATGTAATGAACCATCTGGTAGTAGGTGGAAGGAGAGACAAGTCAGAGCAGAAATGTTACTTCTGTGAGAATGAAGGCCCGTAAATGCAGAAAAAGTTTTTATTCTGTGCATCAACTTTTAAAGTCGACACCCGTATGAGGCAGTGCGCTTAAATCTTAAAGATGAAAGGCTGATTTCCAAGTTAAGTGAAGGGAATATGTTTGATAGAGATGCATTGTACCATGCAGTGTACTATGCAGGATGCCTCGCATTATCACAAGAACAACAAGCAACAACAGAGAGATGAAAATGGAAAGAATGATTCTCAATGGTTGATATTCAATAGCGCGTTTGCAGAACATATAGGATTCATAGAATCCTTTCTAGAATGTGAAGAAAATAAACCGGTTATTATTCAACTAAGTGAGCTTAAATAGCTGTACTGCAGAACAAATGAGCAATTAGAGGGTAATTATTCTTGTGTTCATTCTACAAGGCTAAGAAATCAAATTCTAGCCAATTTTTCTGAACTTGAGGCATATACAGAAGGCAGGGATGTGTTATAGTTATAAATAAATAAGTTGGGCGTTCTCTTAGGAAAACTAGCAGCCTTGATGATGAATCTGAAGCAGTGATCTTGACACAAGCAGCAGCTATAATCCGCCGAGATGTTTTACATCACAAGCAACTACCTTTCACGAAATCATTCACAGAAGCTTGTCAAGAAAATTATATCCCTTCAAAACATCGGTTACTTTCGTATCAATGTTAATGTATGGCTCAAGCATAAATCTGAGGGAAATGTTGCATCGCAATCCTGTCTTGCAGTAGGACAGTTATTCGTTTTTAATACCCTTAAGGATCAGTAACAATCTACTAATCATACTACACACACACAAGTCCGAGAGATGCCAATGCCACTGATTCTAGGCTCCTACATCCACTCCATAACAAGAAGTCAACATCTTATAAACCTGTTATTTACTTTGGGATGTCAGTATCATATGACCGCATTTTAAGCCTATCCCCAGAATCAGGGGACTCAGCTATTGCTCACTTTCATAACATTGGCGCTGTAGCCCCTCCAAACCTAAAACTTGGCATCTTTACATCTGTTGTTGATAACATCGGCCACAATCCAAGTGCAACCAGTGCTGTTGAATCATTTCATATGACAGGAATTTCTCTTTTTCATCTTCCTGGCATAGAAAATTGTGGCGCAAATCAAGTAATTGAACCCTGCAAAAAATTTTCCAAGAAGGTAATGTAATTACCTACTAGTTATTCACAAGTACCTCCTGTTGCTGCGACCAAGCTAAAAATCTCTCATCCAAAAGTCTGTGGTCTTGAATATGCTTCTGAAGATTTGGCAAATGAAAGCGTTTTCAGTGAAAATAATTGGTGCAGTCATGTTTCTGAGATGCTTGAAAGTGAAGGTAGTTGTGTTGAAATAAAGATTTCTTCAAGTTGGGCTGCTTTCCACTCAGTTAGCAGTAAAGAGAGACCACCTATACCACACACCATAAATTCACTTATTTCCTTAGTGTATGATAATTCCAAATCAGTTGCTATGTTGCATCACTCCATGGATAGATGTTATCAGAAATGAAATAACAGCTTTGAATCCAGGACAAATACATGTGATTACATGCGATAAACCACTTTACCAGCTTGTGAAATAAATACAATGGATGTGACCTGATGCATGCGGCGAGGATAAATTTTTAGTTATCCTTGGAGGTTTCCATATAAAATTGGCACTACTGAAGAGCTTAGGAAACTTATTACATAACAGTGGTTGAACCGTAGCTCTTGAACAAGAACAAGTTGCTTGATCAGGGACTGCGGACTCTTTTTTGAAAGCTTCTCCTGTAAAGAAAACCTTAGAATCACACCGCATAAGCTCGTGTTCACTGCACAGACTTAGGCAAGAATCTTATAAGGATTACAGTACTGATAATGGAAGTCAATCTGAAAACCTGTCTGAAGAAAGCTGGTGGCAGGCACAAGAGGAAAAGTACCCTCATTTTCAGTTCTGGAACCTTATACTGAACACACAACTGGAAATATTTACATGGGATAGAGCGGTACACGAGGGAGATTTTGTCTTTATATACAGTCGTTATCTAAACTTCAGTGGCTATTTCACGCTCTTGACTACCACAACTATGCAAGATATGTTGAAGTTCATGTGAGGAATGTGGTAAGACTCCAAAAACTTCATCCAAGTATTTTTCGAGAGTTCATGACAGGAAATTTCACTGTAAACAAAACACGACGACGATTTTATAATATGCCTCTCGACAAAGTACACAAACAAGTTAATGCAATAATAAATGGCACTGGAAGTGTCATGGGCTTAACAGAAAATCCTGACGCCCTTATAAGATGGATGGTATGCGAACCAGAGGTAGCCCGATTTGTTGATAATTTTTTGTGGGTAAACAAAACTGCTCAACTTGAGCAACTATGTCGCCATAATGATACTTCCCACAAGCAAGAAAAGTTTTTTACGAAATCCATAACCTTACAGCAGCCATACAATAAATAAGAAATCCATAACCTTACAGCAGCCATACAATAAATAAGAAGTCCATAACCTTACAGCAGCCATACAATAAATAAGAAGTCCATAACCTTACAGCAGCCATACAATAAATAAGAAGTCCATAACCTTACAGCAGCCATACAATAAATAAGAAGTCCATAACCTTACAGCAGCCATACAATAAATAAGAAGTCCATAACCTTACAGCAGCCATACAATAAATAAGAAGTCCATAACCTTACAGCAGCCATACAATAAATAAGAAGTCCATAACCTTACAGCAGCCATACAATAAATAAGAAGTCCATAACCTTACAGCAGCCATACAATAAATAAGAAGTCCATAACCTTACAGCAGCCATACAATAAATAAGAAGTCCATAACCTTACAGCAGCCATACAATAAATAAGAAGTCCATAACCTTACAGCAGCCATACAATAAATAAGAAGTCCATAACCTTACAGCAGCCATACAATAAATAAGAAGTCCATAACCTTACAGCAGCCATACAATAAATAAGAAGTCCATAACCTTACAGCAGCCATACAATAAATAAGAAGTCCATAACCTTACAGCAGCCATACAATAAATAAGAAGTCCATAACCTTACAGCAGCCATACAATAAATAAGAAGTCCATAACCTTACAGCAGCCATACAATAAATAAGAAGTCCATAACCTTACAGCAGCCATACAATAAATAAGAAGTCCATAACCTTACAGCAGCCATACAATAAATAAGAAGTCCATAACCTTACAGCAGCCATACAATAAATAAGAAGTCCATAACCTTACAGCAGCCATACAATAAATAAGAAATCCATAACCTTACAGCAACCATACAATAAATAAGAAGTCCATAACCTTACAGCAGCCATACAATAAATAAGAAGTCCATAACCTTACAGCAGCCATACAATAAATAAGAAATCCATTTTAAGTTACAAGCTAGACTCTGTAGGTTTTGAATATTGGAGAAATTATGTATGACAATGTTTTTAATGCTGTAAGCTCAAAACAACAGTACGGAAAACATCAGAGTATACATTTTTTCTGTGAGAGTCTCATAAAATTTGATATGTTTAGAGAAATATATATTACTAGTATTAGGTTCCCTCATTTCAATCATAAATCCCTAACATCAAGATAAATCCATTCTTCAACAGTAGTAAAATCATTAAAGGGAAACAAAAGTTTGCTCCTAAAACTGTACATAGCTTGCCCAATACGTGATGAAGATATAGAAGACTTTTTTTTCATGAAAACAACATGTATCCGCCATCATTATCAGACCATGGATCGCTAAACTGCAAAGGAAAATCCTAGGTGTTTTGACATTTTAATGCTGGAAGAAAACAAAAACAAAGTGAACATCATTGTGAACCCGTTGTTGATATGAAGATTCTATATGGACCTGCCATTGCTCATATGATTACACCAGACAAAACACACACATATTTGGATTACACTAGAAAATTCATCATGTACTAACAAAACCAGTTCAGTAGACCCAGCCTGCGTCGGATAGATTTCATCTTTGATGTTTGTAAACCTGATAGCCTCAGGTCTCCTGTGCGAGGTAAGAGAGACAAAGGAATATGTAGACGACTTGAGGTAACACAGAGAGTACCTATAAAATGGAGAGAGTTCCTGCAAGATGACAAAAACGAGCAAGAACTGTTTGACTTACTAGCTACCGAAATAGCCTCAGCTTGGTACAAAGGTAAAGTTTTAGTAACACAAAAGGGAAAGAGTAAAATTTTCTTACCCAAGTACTGCATTTACCACAGAGGGATTGGAACCCTGCAACCATGAGGAAGCTGGTACCAGAATGTTTATCCATGCTCTTTGTGGTGTTTCTGAAGACAAAAAGTGCATTATTATACGTANGAGGAAGCTGGTACCAGAATGTTTATCCATGCTCTTTGTGGTGTTTCTGAAGACAAAAAGTGCATTATTATACGTACAGATGTTGTCATATTGGCTCTACACTATGCTGCGAAGCTAAACTGCGAGAATCTTTGGGTTTCATTTACTGCAGGAAAAGTGTTTTTAGAATTCTCAACATTACTCGCATATAGGAAGTCTTGGGAGTTGACCTGTGTAAAGCGCTACCAGCTTTACATGCTCTAATAGAGTGTGACATAACATCGAAGTTTTCAGGAAGAGGCAAAATAACTTGCTGGACAACTTGGAACAATTATACCGAAGTAACACAAACTCTCTCTTGCCTCTCAAACACGCCAACTTTAGAAGAGACTACGGCAGTTATTGAAACTATTGAAAGATTTGTGGTCCTTCTGTATGATCGCTGTAGTATAGAAAATGTGTAAATAAATCCAGCTCAAGACGGCTTCCAACAGCACGTGCTCAGAGTAGCTTACCAGGCGGGACATGTGTGGGGCCACGCCCTTCACACATCACAACGTTTCCCGGACTTGAATGTCTTTGGTTGGACCAAAGATCAACCATCTTCATCATGGCTACCAAGATAGATCACTCTACCACCTGCAGGTGTTGAGTCAAGAGAACTGGTCAGGTGCAAGTGTAAAAGTGAATGTACTTCGATGTGCAAATGTGCAAAGGCTGATTTACCTTGCAATGCTCTTTGTTTATGTTATGCCTGTGAGTGTGATTAATTTAAGTAGCCTACAATGTTTATTAACACATCAGTAGATTTTTAGTAATGGTCTGTGAGTATTTCAATTTCATATTTAAAGAACTGAACGACATGGTTCTACACAAACTTACACTTTTACATTTTATTAGAAAACAGTTTGTGGAGTTTAAATGTGTATATGGTGCAAGAGAGATTTTTTTTAACTAACCCTATCATATTGATATTGTTTTTAATTTAAATAAAAAATTAATGCGTAAAATATTTAAAACANCTGTTTGTGGAGTTTAAATGTGTATATGGTGCAAGAGAGATTTTTTTAACTAACCCTATCATATTGATATTGTTTTTAATTTAAATAAAAAATTAATGCGTAAAATATTTAAAACATACATTTTTTTATATAGTAAATGGGTAAAAACATTTTGAAGAAAAAAAGTTACCAAATCGGTTGATCTATTCACGAGTTATAAATAAATAACACATTTCGGCGGCTATTTTCCAATATGACGGCTTGTGGTGAATTTCGGGAATGCCAACAACACTCAAAATATTTGTTTTGATAGCAATACTACTTCTGCCAAGTTTCATCCTTTTCAGTACAAAATGCACAATTCCATCACATAAGGGGTCATATCATCCGGACTATTAGTTGTTTATTGGATGATGCTCCAGTTTTACATCAGACCATGTAGCATGGGATTCTCTCCTTGTTTTCTTGCAAGACAGTTACTGGTTTACATTCGTCCAAGGTGAGGTTTACAAACTGCGAACCATTGAAAAAAGAAAGTCAAATGCACGTGTGTTTGAATTCTTACTTGTCCTCAAATGAATTGACGAAATTTCCAGGTCTCTACTAATTATATTTGCAAAAGCATACAAACAACATTTATGTTCTTGTTTAGTGTGTTCCCTGAAGTTCGCGGTACGCTAGTTGGGAGCCGCTGCCATAGGCTTTCTTCTATTATTGCAATGTAACGAGTGATGACTTACTTTGCCGGAGACGTTGAGGAAGATGCACTTGCCCGACTCGTGCCAGGCGCACTGCAGCGACGTGGAGGTGCAGGACAGGCAGTCAGACAGTTTCGGACACACGTCCTCTGCCACGGCCGATATTGACGACTCGTTGTACCTGCAGTACCTGTCCACAGTCCACCACAAACCACAACATTCACCACAGTTCAACATCACGACTAGTCTACTTGTATTTCATGCGGACATGTCCGTATGTGATCCCATGACGTCACGGTCCTCGTCAACATGACAGTATTCTCACGTCCGTAGTTCACTGAAGAATGTACATTCCATAAACGGTCATATAAAGCTTTGTTTCTAGGTATAGACAAAATGCAAAAGGTTGTAAATATATGGCTAGAACATAAAATAAATATTCAAACTATAAATAAAGTTTTATACCAACAGTATTTGTTAAGATATATTACTAGTAGGCACATAAAATAAATGTAATGAAAACCAACAAACTGTAAATTATATCAATTCTTGTAAAACTAACCTTAAGTCCCAAAAATTAGTTATATTTATAATAAACTATAAACATCTAATTAAAATGTGAGTGTGTTGCCTTAAATAAGAGCCAGAAAAGGAGGGGGTTCACATTTATAAGCTTAATATGCTTCTTAGTTTTGGGGTCACTACTTGTAACTCGGGCCCTAGCAGCTGAAATTGTTCAGATGGAGATAAATACTACCAGAGCGCTGCAGTTTACTAGTGGTACTCCCTCTTCCATACCCATCCTCCTTCGAACTTTTCTCCACCACCACGCCACCTCTCGTCGCATTCATTCTCCAGGTTGTCTGGAATATCAGGTCTGCACTTGCACACGACAGTCGGTCGGCCAAGAACATTAGGTCTGTTCTCGCTTACGACAGTCGGTCAGCCCAGAATGTTAGGTATCTTCTCGCGTACGAGTGTCAGTAGGCCTAGAATATTAGGTATCTTCTTGCATACGACAGTCGGTCGACCCAGAACTTCAGGTCTGTTCTCGCATATGATAGTCGGCCATTTTAGAATGTCAGGTCAGTTCTCGCATATGTCAGTCGTTCGGCCCAGAATGTCCAATCTGTTCTCGTGTATTAAATTCGGTTGCCCAGGATTTCTGGTCTGTTCTCGCGAACGACAGTCGGTCGGTCCAGAACATCAGGTATGTTCTCGTGTACGATGGTTGGTCGGCCCAGAACATCGGGTCTGTTCTCGCATTCAACAGTAGGCGAGCCAGGAATATTAGACATCTTCTCGCATACAACAGTCGGCCAACCCAGAACAACAGGCCTGTCCTCACAAACGACATTCGGTATGTACAAGCCATGCGATCTGTTCCTGTATACAATAAATAGTCGTTTGGCACAGAATGAGGGTATTTCTCTCGTGTGACAGTCGTTCGGCCCAAGAAATCAGGGCTGTCCTCGCATACGATAGTCGGTCGGCCTAGAATGTTAGCTCTGTTCTCGCATACAATAGTCTGTCATCCCATAATTTTAGATCATTTCCTGCATACGACAAACAGTTGGCCCAAAACATGAGTTCTGTTCTAGTGTAAAACAGTCGGCCAAGAATGCCAGTTGTGCTCTTGTGCATGACAGTTGGTTGACCCAGAATTCCATGTCTGTCCTCGCATACGAATGTCGGCCAGCCCAGAATGTTATGCCTCTTCACGCATACGACAGTCGGTCGGCCTAGAGCAACAGGTCTGTTTCGAATACGACAGTCTATAGACACATAATTTCAGGTGTATTCTCTCATATGGCCATCGATTCGCCCAGAATCTCTGGTATGTTCTCGCGTACGACAGTAGGTCAACCCAGAACATTGGGTCTGTTCTCGCATACAATAGTCGGCAAGCCAAAAACATTAGGTTTCTTCTCTCATGCAACAGTCGACTGGCCGAGAATATCCGGTCTCTTCTCATGTACGACAGTCGGTTGGCACAAAACATCCATTCTGTTTCTGTGTACAATAGTCGGTTTGCTCAAAATATAAGGTACCTCTCTCATATGACAGTCGGTCGACCCAAGAAATAAGGCCTGTTCTCGCATACGATAGTCAGCCGGCCCAGAATTGCAGGTATGATATCGCATACGATTTTTCGGTCTTTTTTCGCAAGTGACAGTCGGTCGACCCAGAACATCGGGTGTGTTCTCGCATATGACAGTCAGTCGGCCCCGAATGCCAGGTCTGTTCTCGTGTACAACAGCTGGTTGTGCAAGAACCTCAAGTTTGTTCTCACGAACAAAAATTGCACAGGCCAGAATGTCAGGTATGTTCTCGCATTCGACAGTCGGCCGGCCCAGAACATCCATATGACAATCGGTCAACCCAACAAATAAGGCCTGTTCTCGCATACGACAATCGGCCGGCTCAGAATGTTATGTCTCTTCTCGCATACGACAGTCGGTCGGCCTAGAGAAACAGCTCTGTTTCGCATAAGACAGTCGTTTGGCACAGAACATCAGGTGTGTTCTCGAATATGACTGTCGGTTCACCCAGAATCTCGGGTATGTCTCGCAATTGGCAGTCAGCAGGCCCATAATATCAGGTCTGTTCTAGCATACGACAGCAGGTCTGCACAGAACATCGGGTCTGTTCTCGCATACAATAGTCGGCCGGCCAAAAACATTAGGTCTCTTCTCTCATACAACAGTCGGCCAGCCCAGAACATCAGGTCCGTCATCGCATATGTCAGTAGGTCGGCAAAAACATTCGATATGTTCCTGTGTACAATAGTCGGTTTGTTTAGAATGTAAGGTATTTCTCTAATATGACCCAAGAAATCAGGCCTGTTCACGCATACGGTAATCGGCTGGTTCAGAATCTCAGGTCTGATATCGCATCCGACAGTTAATCGGTCCAGTGTTCTAGTGTAAGGAAGTCGGTCTGCCCAGAATGCCAGAACTGTACTAGCAAACGAGATTCTCTCGGCCCAGTACATCAGGTGTGTTCGCGCATATCACAGTCGGTTGGCCCAGAATTCCAGGTCGGTTCTTGTGTACAAGAGCCGGCTGTGCAAGAACTTCAAGTCTGTTCTTGCGAACAAGAATCAGTCGGCCCAGAATTTCAGGTATGTTCTCGTGTACGACAGATGGTCGGCACAGAACATCGGGTCTGTTCTCGCATACAACAGTTGGCCAAACCAGATTATAAGGTCTGTCCTCGCAAACGGCATTCGGTCAGCACAAAACATGCTATCTGTTCCTGTATACAATAGTCGGTTTGCCCAGATGTGAGGAATTTCTCGCATACGACAGTCGGTCTGTCCAGAAAGTCAGATCTGTCCTCGCATACAAAAGTAGGTCGGCCCAGAATGTTATGTCTCTTCTCACATATGAAGGTCGCTCGGCCCAGAACATTAAGACAGTTTTCGCATACAATAGTCGGCAGGCACAGAACATCGGGTATGTTCTCGCCTACGACAGTCGTTCGGCCCAGATCATCAGGTGTGTTTTCGCTTTCAACAATCCGCTGGCCAAGAACATCAGATCCATTCAGTTAGGCCATATTGTCAGGTCTAATCTCGCATTAGACAGTCAGTCAGCATAGAATATTAGGTATGTTATTACTAATGACGACTGGTAGGCACAGAATGTCACATCTGTTCTCGCATACACCAGTCGTTCGGCCCAGTACATCTGGTCTGATTTTTTCTCCGTAAGACTGTTGGCCCAGATTGTCAGGTCTGTTATCGCATACAACAGTCGACCTGCACAGAACCTCGGGTCTGTTATAGCATACAACAACAGGCCAGCCCAGAATATTATACCTCTCCTCGCATACAAGAGTCATTCGGCCAAGAAAATCAGGACTGTTTTCGCACACGACAGTAAACCTGGCCCAGAATGTTAGGTATGTCCTCGCATACGATAGTCGGCTGGCCCAGAACATTCGATCTGTTCTCGCATTCAACAGTCGGTCGGCCCTTTATGTTAGGTCTACTATGGAATGTTCGGTCGGTTCTCGCATTTGAGAGTCTGTTGGCCCAATACATAAGGTGTGTTCTCGCATGTGACAGTTGGTCGGCCTATAACCAGGTCTTTTCTCGCATATGACATTCGGTCGGACAATAACTTCAAGTCTACTCTCGCGAACAACAGTCAGTCGGCCCAGAAAGTCAGGTATGTTCACGTATACAACAGTTGGCTGGTCCAGAACATCTCACCTGTTCCCACTTACGAAGGTTGGCCAGCCCAGAATGTTAGGTCTCTTCTTGCATACGACAGTCTGTCAGCACGGAGCATCGCAACTTTTCCCGAATATGACAGTTTGCTGGCCCAGAACATTAGGTCTGTTCTCGCATACGACAGTCATTCGGTGCAAAATATCAGGTATTTTCTCACATACAACAGTAAGTCTGCACAGATTATCATGTCTGTTATCTCATACGAAAGTCAGTTTGTCAGTAACATCATGTCTGTTTTCAGATTTGAAAGATAGTCGGCTCAGAATTTCAGGTCGGTTCTCGCATATTATAGATGGTAGGACCAGAGCATCCTATCTATTCCCATCAATGACAGTCTGTCGGCCCAGTACAACAGATCTGTCTTCGCATATGACAGTAGGCCAAACCAGAATGTTAGGTCTGTTCTCACATATGCCAGTCGGCCAACCAAGTACATCAGGTCTGTTCTCGTGTACAACATTAGGCTAGTCCAGAACACCAGGACTGTTCCACATACGGCAGNTAGGCTAGTCCAGAACACCAGGACTGTTCCACATACGGCAGTCGGATGGAACAGAATATCAGCCGGGTGTTTTATCGCATATGATGGCCATTCGGCCAAAAAAAATAGGTGTCTCCTCGCATACGACAGTCGGTATGGCCCAGAACATCAGGTCTGCTATCGCATACGACAGTTGGTTGGCCCAGAATTCAATGCCTGTTCTCGCGCACGAATGTCCGTCGGCCCAGAACATTCGATCTGTTCTCGCATACAACAGTCGGTCGGATTAGAACATCAGGTATGTTATAGCATACGACATTCGGTCGGCCCAGATTATAAGGTCTGTTCTCGCATACAAAAGTCAGTTGGCTCAAAACTACAGGACCGTTCTCACATTTGACACATGGTCGGCTCAGAATTTCAGGTCTGTTGACAGTCAAATGACAGTCGGTCAGCCCAGAATGTACAATCTGTAATCGCATACGAAAGTCAGTCGGCCCACGATGTTAGGTCTGTTCTCGCATACGAGAGTCTGTTGGTCCAGAAAATCAATTGTGTTATCGCATATGACATACAGTCGAACTAGAATNAGTCAGTCGGCCCACGATGTTAGGTCTGTTCTCGCATACGAGAGTCTGTTGGTCCAGAAAATCAATTGTGTTATCGCATATGACATACAGTCGAACTAGAATGACAGGTCAGTTCTCGCATACAACAGTGGGCTGGTCCAGAATATCTAGTAAGGTATCGTATATTACAGTCGGTCGACCAATAATATCGGGTCTGTTATCACCTGCGCAGGTCGGTCAGCCAAGAACATTAGGTCTCTTCTCGCATACACCAGTCGGTTGGCACAGAACATCATGTCAGTTTTCGCATACGGCAGTTTTCTGGCCCAGAATATCAGGTATATTCTAGCATACGACAGTAGGTCAGCCCAGGACAGTCAGGTCTGTTCTCGCTACGACAGTCCATCAGCCCAGAATTTCAAGTCTGTTCTCGCATACGACAGGCAGTGCAGAACATCGGGGCTATTCTTGCATATTACGGCTGGCCGGCCCAGAACATTTGGTCTGTTCTTGCACATGACAGCTTGCTACACCAGAAAGTTAGGTCTGTTCTCGCACATGACAGAATGCTACACCAGAAAGTTAGGTATCTTCTCGCATTATAAAATTGGTCAACCTAGAATAACAGGTCTGTTTTAGCATACAGCAGTCTGCCAGCCTATAATTCCAGGATTGTCCTCGCGTATTACAGTCGGTAGGACCAGAGCATCCGATAAATTCCCGTGTTTGACAGTATGTTGGCCCAGTACAACAGGTCTGTTTTCACATATGATAAACAGCCAGTTCAGAATGTCAGGTCTGTTCTCACATATGCCAGTCGGCCAACCAAGAACATCAGTCTTTTTCTCGTGTACGACATTCGGCCAGCCCAGATCATCAGGACTGTTCCCGCATATGACAGTCAGATGGCACAGAATATCAGGTGTTTTCTCGCATATAACTTCCATTCGGTCCAGAAATTTAGGTCTATCCTCGCATACGACAGTTGGTAGGGCCCAAAACATCACCTATGTTCTCACATATGACAGACAGTTGGTCCCAGAATACGTGGTCTATACTGTATACAACAGTCGGTCGGCCCAGAATGTCCTATCTGTTCTCGCATACGAAAATCGGAAGTCCCAGAACATCAGATATGTTATCGCATGCGGCAGCTGGCCGGCCAAGAACATCAGATCTGATCTTGCATNCGGAAGTCCCAGAACATCAGATATGTTATCGCATGCGGCAGCTGGCCGGCCAAGAACATCAGATCTGATCTTGCATGCAAAAGTAGGTCGCCCAGAACATCGGTACTTTTCTCGCATAGGATAGTAGGACTGTCTAGTATGCCAGGTCTGTTCTCGCTACGACGGTCAGTTATACCATAACATTAGGTTTGTCTTGTTTACGGCAATCCTTCGGCCCAGAAATATCAGGTTTGTTCTTGCATACGAATGTTGGCCAGCCCATAACATCACATCNCGGAAGTCCCAGAACATCAGATATGTTATCGCATGCGGCAGCTGGCCGGCCAAGAACATCAGATCTGATCTTGCATACAAAAGTAGGTCGCCCAGAACATCGGTACTTTTCTCGCATAGGATAGTAGGACTGTCTAGTATGCCAGGTCTGTTCTCGCATACGATGGTCGGCCGACCCAGAACATCAGATCTGTTTTTGCGTACAGCAGCCCATTGGCCCAGCAATATCAAGTATGTTCTCGCATACGACAGTTCGCCAGCACAGAACACAATGTCTGTCTTCGTATGTCACAGTCGGTTGGCCCATAACATCCGATATGTTCCTGTGTACAATAGTCGGCCAGCACAGAACGTAATGTCTGTCTTCGCATACGACATTCGGTTGGCCCATAACATCCAATCCATAAAATCCAATGTTAGGTCTGTTCTCGCTACGACGGTCAGTTATACCATAACATTAGGTTTGTCTTGTGTACGGCAATCCTTCGGCCCAGAAATATCAGGTTTGTTCTTGCATACGAATGTTGGCCAGCCCATAACATCACATCTNTACGGCAATCCTTCGGCCCAGAAATATCAGGTTTGTTCTTGCATACGAATGTTGGCCAGCCCATAACATCACATCTATTCTCGCATACCGCAGTCGGTCGGCCTATAATGTCAGGTCTGTTCTCACATACGATAGTCGGCCAGCCCAGAACATCAGATCTGCTCTCGCATACGACAGTCGGCCAGTCAATAACACCTGGTCTCTTCTCGCATACGACAGTCGGTCGGCCCAGAATGTCCTATCTGTTCTCGCATACGAAAATCGGTCGTCCCAGAATGTCGGTATGTTATCGAATACGACAGCTGGCCAGCCAAGAACATCAGGTCTGATCTCGCATACAAAAGTAGGCCGCCCAGAACATCGGTACTGTTCTTGCATAGGATAGTAGGATGGTCCAGTATGTCAGGTCTGTTCTCACATACGATGGTTGGCAGACCCAGAAAATCAGGTATGTTCTGGCATACGATAGTCAGTCNATGTCAGGTCTGTTCTCACATACGATGGTTGGCAGACCCAGAAAATCAGGTATGTTCTGGCATACGATAGTCAGTCGGCCCAGAATGTCAGTTTTTTTCTCGCATAAGTCAGGTGGCTGGCCCAGAATGACACATATGTTCTCTCATACCACAGTAGTTCGTCCCAGAATGTCAGGTGTGTTCTCGCATATAAAAGTTGGTCAGGCCAGAATACCCGGTCTGATCTCGCATACGACAGTCGGTGGGGCCATAACTTCAATACTGTGCTCGTTAAAAACATTTTTTGGCTCAGAATGTCAGGTCTGTTCTCGCGTACGAAAGTCGGCTAATCCAGAACATTAGGTATGTTTTCGCATACGACAGTAAGTCGACCAAAACATCCGGTGTGTTCTTTCATACGACAGCAGGCCGGTCCAGAACATCAGGTCTGTTCTCGCAATCGGATGACGATTTCCCAAAATTGTGTGTTTGAACATAAGTTTCCTTTATTCAAAATTTCTATCCGGTTTNTCGCAATCGGATGACGATTTCCCAAAATTGTGTGTTTGAACATAAGTTTCCTTTATTCAAAATTTCTATCCGGTTTTTTCACAATTGTTTAGTAGGACTGGAATCATCGAAATATATGTTAGTAATGGAACCGCGCTGTCACTTCTATCGTACTGGGTGATTTGCACCGCTCTACAAATCTCCGAATTTTCGGAGTCGCTGGGCCCATTTAATTGTCTGGTGTGTGACGGTGTTTGAAAATGCAGTGCGTTTGTAAATGCACAAACATTCACTCGGAATGGTGATGCAAAAGCCACTTGGTGAAAGCTGCCGGTGTTGAATCCGTGATCTCCCGATAGAGAGTGAGAAACGCTCTATCGCGTCGCCACATTCACGCTCGGTGAAGTTTAATAACATAGTTTTTCATTAACTGGGTTGACTACCAAATAACATAAGGAACTTAATTTTTGTATTTCACGTCAAACGACCATGCACAGTGAGGGTAACAGCGTGATCTTCATGACGTTGTTGGGCTCCGAACTACATGGTTATATACTCATGCCNCCATGCACAGTGAGGGTAACAGCGTGATCTTCATGACGTTGTTGGGCTCCGAACTACATGGTTATATACTCATGCCAGGGACTGGATGTCTGTCTTACTTCAAGCCAAATGGGCGTCAGACTTACCGAGCATGACAAAGAACCTGGTTATAAAGTGGAGTGAGAGTTATAAGGGGAAAAATGGAAAGGGACGCGTGCTTATGGTTTTCTCGGTTTTTTAATACGTCCATGAGGCGACAATCTAGATATTTATTCTAAGTAAATACAAATGTTTCAATGACATATTTCAAAAAAANTATACGTCCATGAGGCGACAATCTAGATATTTATTCTAAGTAAATACAAATGTTTCAATGACATATTTCAAAAAAAAAATTTAGCCATTTTGCAAGGGATGTTTTAATTATTTTTGTCAGATTTTATTATTTTATTTTTTGTTCCTATGTTATTTATTACCGCTACGCAGTCAATGTATGCACTAGGAACGTGACTATCAAGAAAACTTACAAAAGTCATTTACATAAAGTTCATTCTGGCTAAATGGAGCACAGTTTTCTAGAGAAGTATTTAAAAATTTACTATAATTGCAGGGGAGACCATTATTGCGTTATTTTCTTACCGTCTGAGTAAAATAAGTTTCGTCTTATTCTTGCGCAAGACCTGTTTAAACAAATTCCATTGTATCATTTGTCAAGTTGGCAAACCTGAGGCAACGCTAGCAGTGAAAATTGCGTTTGTCTGAAGAATAAATCAACAAATATTTAAAATATAGTCCTTACCTGCATACATGTTTATTGTAAATACTGACTGTTGCATTCAGAATAATGTTGCCAGTAAATTATGTGGAATATTTACATAACTTAAAGTTTTATCAAATGATATGTTTTACTTCGCATGGCAACTGAAATTACATGCATTTCAGTAAGAATAAGTGCGGTATTTACATATTTATGTTCGTAACAATTGATAGCCGCATGGGTTTTAGACAACATATTAAATGCACAACACGAACTGGNTTTACATATTTATGTTCGTAACAATTGATAGCCGCATGGGTTTTAGACAACATATTAAATGCACAACACGAACTGGGAAGATTTACAATATCAATAAAGAAGACATATCGTCCTAAGTAGTTAACGGATAGCGGTGTTATTTATGCACTTGGTATAAACAACTAACAAATGTCACCACCTTCAGTGTTGCCAGATCTATTGTAAACTGACAAAAAAATTTTCATCCAACATGAATTTTGAGTGTTGCAGTTGATGAACCCCATTTGATTTTCTTTGTTTTTTTTTTAATTAATAACAGACGTTCGCGAAGCACAATGTTTACAATTTACCAATTTTCCAAAAAAAATTATCAGACGTGCATTAGTATTCTAATAATGGCCANCGAAGCACAATGTTTACAATTTACCAATTTTCCAAAAAAAATTATCAGACGTGCATTAGTATTCTAATAATGGCCAGTAACGTTCGCATAGCATTTAAACTTACATGAAAGTAGTTTTACAGTCGGCAATTGCAAATCAATTTAAAACTAAAGTTCCATTAATTTTGTTCAATGTTAGTAAATAAGAAAATTATGTCTTCTTAAAAAAATATTAAAACCTACTTTTGAGTAGTATCATCATTAAGATTATTCCTGCTCTCTGTTACCAAGTAAAGTTCAGCTTAGCCCGATGCAGTGCCCCTAACGGTAAAGAAAATTTACTGCTAATGTGTGCTACGTGTAACATCATTATTTCTTAGCCAAGTTTTTGGGTTCAAAACTCGTGTTACAGATTTATAGGAAAATTATGATGTAGTTCTTTTAGCCCTTGACATTTAAATATCATAATTCTATGTGTTAACCTAATGACAACAATTATATAACAGATAGTAAGTATTCTGAATGTAAAAGTGTATTTTAACTCTGCGCGAGCACAGTGTGTGAAAAAGTTTAGAAAAGTGTCAATGCCGAAGTAGCATAACCACTAAAATATATTCTACTATTCAGAAAACTGTATTTCCGTATATTCAAGTTGTATCAAACACATTTTATAAAATGCATTCATGCCACGCTCTGTGTTCCATCTATATCTGATTTAAAATCAGTTTACGTACCCATGTTTTATCCTATCACATATGCCAATGGAATCCAAATACTCAGTATTAAGCATGCATGCCTTGTAAATAANTACCCATGTTTTATCCTATCACATATGCCAATGGAATCCAAATACTCAGTATTAAGCATGCATGCCTTGTAAATAATGGGAATCAGTGCTTGGTAACGACTGTACCCAGGTCTGATTGGTTCGGTGGATGAGTGGTGGGAGCGCGTTCTAATTCTCCTACTTAGCAGCGAGTAAGTGTCGAGGAACTAACACAGGCGCGGAAAACACGCGAACAAGCTGCGCCCAGTAAGTGTACACTTTGATGTCACTTGGCGCACCGAACCCTCCTGCAATTAGGGGTTTTATTCTGTCTATTCACTTTATAATTGTAAATAAAACCGTTAACGAATNTACCCATGTTTTATCCTATCACATATGCCAATGGAATCCAAATACTCAGTATTAAGCATGCATGCCTTGTAAATAACGGGAATCAGTGCTTGGTAACGACTGTACCCAGGTCTGATTGGTTCGATGGATGAGTGGTGGGAGCGCGTTCTAATACTCCTACTTAGCAGCGAGTAAGTGTCGAGGAACTAACACCGGCGCGGAAAACACGCGAACAAGCTGCGCCCAGTAAGTGTACACTTTGATGTCACTTGGCACACCGAACCCTCCTGCAATTAGGGGTTTTATTCTGTCTATTCACTTTATAATTGTAAATAAAACCGTTAACGAATCGCGTACTGAACTTCCAAGAAATTTATTTAACTTAATTCTGGTGAGGTCAGAATTTATTTTGAACAGCAGCCAAACTTACTAATATATTATTTAAAATTTGGTCTGGCACAAGATATAAATATAATCTCTGATACTTCTGTCTTATGGTAGAAAAAAATATATACGCCCTAGATATGTTTAAACAATATCGTATTAAATTGCTAAAAAGCTGGTTTAACACATGTATTACGCTATGGTAAGAAATA
Source organism: Clitarchus hookeri (assembly GCA_002778355.1). Taxonomy (NCBI): domain Eukaryota; kingdom Metazoa; phylum Arthropoda; class Insecta; order Phasmatodea; family Phasmatidae; genus Clitarchus; species Clitarchus hookeri. The sequence continues at coordinate 91,026 of NQII01003471.1, read as the reverse complement.
TCACCAAAGTGTAATATATGTTTAAAATATTTGCACCAGAAGCAGATGTCGACTTTATGTTTTGAGGAGTCATACGTATTCACATTATGCAGGAGCACGTCTATACATTCGATTCGTAGCATCATAATTTTAGGAAACCATTAAATTAATCAAATTAAATCAGTATTTTAAACAGGTATAATATTATTTCATTTCAGTTTTTTAATATTCACGGGGATATTTTGTGTGAATGTAATGGTTGGGGGAGGGGTGATCTAGGCACCTGTCACCCCTCTTCTAGATCCGCCCCTGCCTTGAACAGCCCTGAGAAGTAAAATTATAATTTATTGCTGCTCCATTTGCAGCATGATCAAGGTCCACTCATAATTACTTCCAACATTTCTTAAGCCCTACAACAAGTTCTACTTTCAGGATATTCTTCCGCCACATGCAAACAAAGCATTAATTAAGTCTAGAAAATTGCACAAAAGGGACAACGCACTTTATTCGTGAGCAACCAAGTTTATTAATCATTTGCATGATAACTATTTCAAACTTGGCATTACCAACAAGCCTACGATTTAATTGTGTTTATTATTATGAAAAATAAATGGAATGTTATGATTTATTTATGAAACAAAAGTAAAGGCTCAATTTCCTAAAAAATAATAAAATGTTAAGTTAACAGAAGTATAAAACGATGATGNGATGAAACAAAAGTAAAGGCTCAATTTCCTAAAAAATAATAAAATGTTAAGTTAACAGAAGTATAAAACGATGATGATGTACGGATTATTTAGGAAACAACAAGGGGCAGCGGTGGCGCTCGCCTCCCACCACAGCGATCCGGGTTCGATTCCCGGCGGGTTCACTCCCGGATTTTCGCATGTGGGACTCGTGCTGGATGATGCCGCTAGCCGGCAGGTTTTCTCGGGGTACTCCCGTTTCCCCCGCCCTTGCATTCCAGCGCTGCTCCATTCCAGGGTTTCATTTCTGTTATGCTCGGGGATGACGGTGACCTACGGGTCCCAGCTGGAAAGACCGTAACTCGGAGGGTGTTGCCTTGCCCTGGGTACACTCCCCACACGCCATTATTATTATAGGCAACAACAAAACGCGTCATACGTGACGTAATTTATGTAGGCTTTGTTTCAAAGAGAGTGGAAGATGCTGCGAACGTGCTACAGCCGCTGGGTGTGTGTGGCGAGGGCGGACGTGACGTCACCTGAAGTTGTCGTCCTCCGGCTCTTGCAGAGGGAGGCCCANAAATGATGCTATTGTATCAAAGCATGTTTATATTTAGCCTAAAAGTTTGGCTTCATTAGTTGTAAAAAAAAAAAAAAATATTCCACATTTTGCATGCATTGAATACATAAATCTATCTCAACATTTTCTATGTTTTTGGTGTCACAATATGACGATGGAATAAAATAAAGCTTCAATGACGTCATAGTATCAATCTCCTGTTATTCCTACCTTCATGATTGAACTGCTTTTCTGCCAACACGACTAGCAAAAATGGCGTGGTTTGGATTTTAGGTTACAATACTGTTTAGTAAACAATTGTTTTCAGGTGTTTGTGTACTTCCTCTAACCGATCTGGAATGCAGTTAGATTGAATTCAAATTGGTGAAAGTATTTTATTCATATAAAAGTTATTTTCTTTCGAAAATTAATATATAAACAAACGCGTTCATCACTGTTGACCATGTTACTTTGACAGTTTTTTTTTGGGGGGGAAGGTCAATTTTGGATACATGCGCATAAGACGAATAAGCGGTCTACCTCATCTTTAGTCTATGCCCAAAACACTTTGAGTAAATGTTTCACTCGCCCTTTGCNAAGACGAATAAGCGGTCTACCTCATCTTTAGTCTATGCCCAAAACACTTTGAGTAAATGTTTCACTCGCCCTTTGCGGTGTCCCAAAACTGCAGAGTAATTATAACGAACATCTCAATATTTCAGCGAGTAAGGAAGGGTAAACCGAAAAAGGCGGGAAGTTAAGTAGATTCAAACAAACTGAAAGGAAATGTGGACATTCTGGTTACAGACAAGAACTGGAGAACTACAAATTACAAGTGATAAAATTCGTATTTTTATTTAATAGTTAACATGTAGAAAGGTTGCACTCTTATACATAATATTTAATGAATAAGTTATGGTAATTATAGTTGTTTATATTGATATTATTTGGAAAAGGAAGAATTTGAGGAAAGTGCTAAATAATCTTTTGCAAANAAGACGAATAAGCGGTCTACCTCATCTTTAGTCTATGCCCAAAACACTTTGAGTAAATGTTTCACTCGCCCTTTGCAGTGTCCCAAAACTGCAGAGTAATTATTCCGAACATCTCAATATTTCAGCGAGTAAGGAAGGGTAAACCGAAAAAGGCGGGAAGTTAGGTAGATTCAAACAAACTGAAAGGAAATGTGGACATTCTGGTTACAGACAAGAACTGGAGAACTACAAATTACGAGTGATAAAATTCGTATTTTTATTTAATAGTTAACATGTAGAAAGGTTGCACTCTTATACGTAATATTTAATGAATAAGTTATGATAATTATAGTTGTTTATATTGATATTATTTGGAAAAGGAAGAATTTGAGGAAAGTGCTAAATAATCTTTTGCAAATTATATTCGATGCTTAATCACTGCATATTTGTGAACACAGAATGCTATTTACATCATGGTCGTTCCAAAACCAAGTTTACCCTTGCTTTCCTCAGCTGTTACTCTGTGTTACTCTATTGTCGGAGTAAAGTTTTGGAACGCCATCCCTCAGAAGCTGCTGTTCCCGGGCCACCAGTTAGGTTAGCCCACCAGACGGCCGAGCCCAACCTCCTGTTGCAGTATAACAACACACTCAAGTGAGTCCCCCATGGACGAGGATTCAGTTACACTGCAGGCCTTTGCAGAGGTCGACATAGGCCTAGGCGATTTTAATTTTTGAGACCTCTCTCTCGCACATGAAAGATAAATGCAAAATTAAAAGTTTACAAGTCGCATGTATATTGAATATTTGCATTATTATCAGATAACAACCATTTGTCTTGAGAACATTAACTCATTTATTTAACTAATGTTTCTGTTTGTTTTGAGATGCAAAGTCCATATCTTAAATTTGAGGCATTCTGTGAAGTGAAATGGCCCTGCTGTCCTCCGCCCTNACAAAATTTATAATGAAAATGAAGATTGTGAACAGTAAAAGACAATTTTAAAGTCTGTTAAACATTTGATTAAATTCATTTTTCTTAAATCCAATAGGATTAATCTTAACTTCAACATAGAAAGTTAGAATCGAAATGGAACATTCGGTTAAAAAATAAATAATTTATGTAATAAAAATGTTTTAATTAATTGTATTATTTCCGTTATACTAAACAGAACTAAACTGTTACCTAATGTGTCAAAAATCTTGTATACGCCATACAAAAAGTACAGAAAAATAAGCTAGGTATTAGACATGGACGGATACAGTGAAACATTGTACCATTCGTCCCTAATTTCGTAGGTGAGTTAAAACATAACACTTTAACCCCTCAAAAATATTGTATCGCCATAGTTGCAACATCCTCTTGTGCCGCTAACTGTTAAAATGGTGAAAAGGGTGGAAAGGGGTGGCAGGATCTTGTAGAGAAATCAAATCCTTGGTGCTGCAAAATGCACCATTTCCTAAAACTTAGTTTTGAAATCAGTGAAGGCTATATTTACAAACACACACACACATTGTTTCTATTCTAATATTTCGACACAAAATACTTATAACAGTATAAACACTATTATGTTATATTATTAGTGATCTTCATTTTTGGCAACTATAATAAAAGTATGAAATATATTATACATTGTGTTATTTTGGGGCCCTTGCTATTTAAAAGGCACAATCATTTTCATCGAAGAGACGTGTTTGGGAAAATCTCTACGAGGCAGTACTGAGGGAGTCGGTGAGGCATACTTGAGGAACTTGCCGAGGCATACATGAAGAAGTCGGAGAGACGTGTCTCAGGAAGTAGGTGAGGCGTACCTGAGGAATTCGGCGAGGCGTATATCATAAACCAGGATGTTGGCGAGGCGTACATGAGGAAGTCGGCGAAGCAATGCTGAGGAATTCGGCGAGATATACATGACAAATTCAGAGAGGTATACCTTAGGAAGTCAGTGAGAGGTACCTGAGAAAGTCGGCGAGGCGTACCTGCGAAAGTCAATGAGGTGTATCTGAGGGCGTACCTGAGAAATTCGATGAGGCGTATCTGAGAAAATCGTCTAGGCGTACCTGGCGATGTCGGTGAGGCGTAACTGAAGAAGTCGACAAGGCATACCAAAGGATTTCGGCAAGGCGTACCTTAGGAAGTCGGCGAGGCAATGCTGAGGAAGTCGGCGAGGCGTACACGGAGAATTCTGCATGGCATATGTGAGGAAGTCGACAAGGGGTACCTTAGGATGTCGAAGAGGTTTACCTGAGAAGGCCAACGAAGCATAGGTGAGGAAGTCAGCGAGGCATTGATGAGGAAGATTGCGAGGCATATCTGGAGAATTCGGCGAGGCATACCTGAGGAAGTTCGAGAGGCGTACCTGAGGAATTCGGAGAGGCGTGCTAGAATAAGTAAGGATGTCGGTAAGGCATATCTGAGGAAATTGGCGAGGCTTATGTGAGGAATTTGGATAGGCGATTCTGAAGATGTCAGCGAGGCATACCTGAGGATTTCAGCGAGGCATACCTGAGGAAGTCGGCGAGGCGTAACTGAGGAAGTCGGAGATTCGTACCTGAGGAAGATGGCGAGGCGTATGTGAGTAAGTTGGTGAGCCATGCCTGAAGAAGTTGGCGAGGCACACATGAGGAAGTCGGCGAAGAGTACCTGAGGATGTTGGCGAGGCTTACCTGAGTAATACAGCGAGGCGTAACTGAGGAAGTCAACAAGGTGTAAGTGAGGAAGTCGGCGAGGTGTATGTGACGAAGTCGGCAAGGCTTACCTGAGTAATTCGGCCAGTTGTACCTGAAGAAGTCGAAGAGGTATACATGAGGAAGTTGGCATGAAATACATGAGTAAATCGGCGAGGCGTATCTGAGAAAGTCGTCGAGGCATACCTGAGGAAGATGGCAAGGCATGCATACAGAAGGCGGCGAGGCGTATATAAGGAAGTGGGCGAGGCGTAAGTGAGGAAGTCAGAGAGGCATACATGAGGAAGTCAAAGAAGCGTACCTGAGGAAGATGGTAAGGCATGCATACAGAAGGCGGCGAGGCGTATATAAGGAAGTGAGCGAGGCGTAAGTGAGGAAGTCAGCGAGGCATACATGAGGAAGTCAAAGAAGCGTACCTGAGGAAGCCGAGGTTTTGTACCTGAGGATGTAGGCGAGACGTACCTGAGAAAATCGGTGATGCATTCCTGAAGAATTCCTCGAGGCGTACCAGACGATTTCGGCGAGGCTTATCTGAGTAAGTTGGCGAGGCATACCTGACGATGTTAGCGAATAAAACCTGGGGAAGTCGATAAGGCATGCCTGTATGAGTCTACGAGGTGGTCCTGAGGATTCCGGTGAGGCGTACCTGAGGAAGTGGGTGTGACATACCTTAAGAAGTCGGTGTGGCTTACCTGAGGAAGTTGGCTTGCACTACATGAGAAAATCGGCTAGGCGTATCTTAGGAAGTCGGGGAGGCGTACCTGGAAGTCAGCGAGGCGTACGTGAGGATTTCGGCGATGAATACCTGAAGAAGTTGGTGATGTGTACCTGAGGATGTCGGCAAGGTATACAAGAGGAAGTCGGCAAGGCGTGCCTGAAAAATTCGATGAATCGTTCATGACGATGTCGCATACGTTTACCTGAGGAAGTCTACGAATCGGTCCTGAAGATTTCGGTGAGGCGTACCTAAGGAAATAGGAGTGGCATACATGAAGATTTCGGCGAGGCATACCTGAGGAAGTTGGCGAGGCGTACCTGAAGAAGTCGACGAGGCATACCTGAGGAAGTCGGACATGATCTGGCCATTGTATCCGGCGAAGATGAAGAGGGAATGTGCGTAGGCTATGGCGGAGTGTCCGTAGCGAGGAAGGTCGGTTTGTCGCGGCTTGTGTCGCACGACGAGGCGGCTCCACTGGTCGCACAGCACGTCGTAGGACATGACGACGGGGCTGAAGCAGCTGGAGGCAGGGCTGTCTGTGCGGCCGTTACCGCCGTACGCCAGTAGCAGTCCTCCGCGCACGGAGGTCGCAGTGTGCAGGTATAGAGCCAGTGGTGCTGGCGACAACATCCTCCTGCCATCACACAGACTCGTCTGCCTCACCTCGTCGACTATATATCACACCAGTGGCGTGTGGTGAAGCATTGCAAGTTAAGTTGGTGCTTCCTCAGTGCTGTACACACTCGGCGCACGCAGCAGGAACCAGTAATCATAGCGGAGCCAGGGAAACTGAATATATGCAGCCACTCACGAGAGAGCGGCATGGCGCAATTTATACACATGCTGGGAAGTCAATTGCACTGCAACATTTAAGTGTAAACTAGGAAACGATTATGCATAGCACAGAGCACGACACAGCTTTCCTTGCAACAGTTCACCACACGCCACTGGTCCACACATTAAAAATTGTATGTGCTTATTACAAACAATTCTTTGGAAACTAGTTGCCAAAGATTTTCTTGTAACTCTGCAGATATAATAGTGTATATTTACAACGCATTATAGGCTACTAATAGTAAAGTGAGCACTTTTGAGGACCTAGTTACTTTTTCCCAAATTATCTTTTTTATCCTTCCACCAAGTTTTTTAAATAAGTATTGCCATGTAAGTAATAAACACAGTGTATATTTCACCACACTTGAAAATTAACGTTTATAGCTACAATAAAATATATTTATTGAGTATTATTCCAAATGAGATGTCTTTCAAAAGTGCTCATTTAACCATGAATAGCCTACACCTGTTTGTAATTAGTTTTATTGGCACATAAGTGAGCAGAAAAAAACATACAAACCCAGAAACAGTTTCATTCATCAAATTTCCTTTTAAATGGTCAAAACACTACAAACGTCAGCCACTCTGATAATAAAAGGAAAAGAAGTCAGATATATTTTAGTGGAATTTACTGACGTAATTCGCAGGGAGTGGTGAAACCAAGGGGCAGAAAATAAGCAAAATAACGCCATGATCATAGTAAGCAATATAAATATAATATATCTGAGGGCTGATTGAAGAGTGACTCAAGAAGGCATGTAGAACGTGGGCACAACAACAGTGAGGCTTATATTGCTCCAAGATGCAATGCTACGCTATGGACTATGAACTATGCTTCGGGTTATTGGTATTGTCGAATCCAGTTTAGCTTTACATTATTGAACTAACACTAGTTCTATCAGTTCTGTGGAGTTTCCATGGTGCCAACCCCTCTGGATGTGGAGGTCGTGACCGGCCATGATTCCGCCCCCGCACACCTCGTGGTTTTCATCCACTACCACCCCACTGGGCGTATGGCTGTTATTTTATCACCAACTTCCCTATTGGTGTATTTTTTTTTTGTGAAAGTTTTAATGTCCACTACCTGCCATCATGCTGGCTCACTATGCTGTTTCCCCCCTCCCAGCCTATAAAGGTGCGAATCCCCCTTTCGGGGACCACGCCCTGCACGCCAGTTGGGGCAGAACGGCCATTTCACGATATCACGATGTTATATTAATACCCCGCTCATCTTGCGATGATTAAGGCATTGCCGGTTACCATTTTCTAACCACTGTCAGCACGAGTCCATCCTCAATCTGACCTCCGGGTGGAGGGGAAATCAGGTTTGGTGGATCAACACAAGTCCCGTTAGGGCCGTCCCCCCTGATCTCCCGCTGAGGGAACCTCTGGAGTAGTGAGGTCAGCCCATGCTATTCCTTCATTTTCATTATGGGGAATCTCAATTTATGTGGTCTAATACCTCAACCTGATATGGTCTCTTTCCTTTCTCTTGAAATTCTTCACATTTAAATTCACCCTTTGGGCCCTCTGACCATAAAGGAGTCGACCGGCCCGCCATCTGGCACCTCTGTCGTGACAGGCCACCAACTACGAATTGCCAGGGAAGCGGATACCCTTTTTAATAAAACCTGGCGTAGGGGACGCCCGGGAGTTTCCCACGTTTGCCAATCCCAAACATGGAATTTCCCAGCGGTACCATGAGGAAGTGTGGGTTCCCTTGGACTGGCCAATGCCATAGCTTGCGCTTGACCAGTTCTTCCTGTAGCTAAGTTTCCTGCCAACCTATGATACTAGGGGTAGCAATACCCCTGACACAGTTATCGGTTAGCAGGATTATCTCCGCCTCTAAGGTGGTGCTCGCAAGCCGATAGGGGAAGCCCCTTCCGTAATCAAGGACATCACCACCAGGTTTTTGGACTCATCCCCAGGGCACCCCAGGGGGGCCCGGGGAGAGACAAGCTCCCCCAGTGTGATGACCGCCCCCGAGAATGCCCCAGACTGGCACAACCCTACAGCCATTACAGCCTGGTCTTCCGCCGTTGAGACACCACCAGAGAACAGAACTGGCCCTCCTAGATCGGGAAGGAGAAGTCCCTTCCGTAGTCGATGCAATTCCCACCAGGTTTTCGTGACACAACCGAACTGTGTGCAATTTTACAGTCAATTAAGGTCTGGCATAGAGAGATACTCTTTCGGTAGTTGAAGTATCCTCACCAAATATGGCCGCACAGCCGGCTATGCACATACCTTATAGCTGCCTATGGCCTGGTCACCCTGTCACCTGGAGGCACCAGAGCAGCTGTGGAGAGTATAGCT
>NQII01003471.1:59622-82208 GCA_002778355.1 Clitarchus hookeri | reverse complement strand
ACGGGCGGAAACTATGACAGGCTACAATTGACATTCGGCTTTTTTTACTAGTCGACTATACTATATAGATACGACTCCCCAACCTATATTATCGCTAATTCATATATTTATGTTTTGTTACGTTACGATGTTCTTTTTTAATCCAGAATAATTTTTTCTGCCTGTTTCTCCCTCTCCTTAAAATTTTCAATAACTGATTCCCTACCCAATCTTGCTGTTGTCTATTATTTTCAGCAGTGAATTGTAATTCTTGTCGCAGGAGATCGGAATGCATTAACGAATACTTTCACGGTCCTCACAAGTTGTAAAACAGGCTTTCGTACTACAAAACTTTGAAATATGTCACTTATGCAATAAAACTGCAACCAAAATATTATAAAGTTACACGTCATACGGAATACAAGCTCGCGCTACGGAAACACGTGGTTAGAGTGACTACGCGCTCAGCAGCCATTAAAATAAATTTTATTTTTTGCCACGGAGAAAAGAAATACAGTGGTGCTGCAATCAGTTTGAATGGGCCTGGAACCTAAACCTCGAGAGGAAAGCAACAAATTTCCCGTACGGCTCCCGTCTACCTGTTGCAAACAGCGTTCCACAGAATTTGAAATACACGTTTCCCTACGAAACTACAAAACGTGCTTCCAATGTGTTCAACTACGAAAAGAACACACACTTCAGACGAGTGCTTTCAAGAAGTCACGCAAATTAAAAACACCATTTCAGAGCACCCCAACATAGCTAAAAGCTGCTTTCTTTTTCAAAGTGCTGTATCTCAAAATATACGCTGCAGATGCATAAAAAAGTACTCAATGGCCCTGTATTGAACCCAGCCACAGACTTTCCGTCAATACAATGCTAGGGTCACCGCTGAAATGCCATAGGTACACGCAGTACGGCGAGAGCACTGCACACCAGTTCAGAGCCTTGCGCTTAGCGGCGATGGCGTACTTGACGCACGTGACAATGTATAGTCTATTCACGGTTCCTCCACACTTTTTGAAACAAACATTTGAAAATTCAACCTATGTTTGACGTGCTTGGTTGTTTTCCTAAATCTGTCATGCATCACAAGCATTTTATACGTGTATAAATATAAAAATACTTAGTTTTTTGTTAAATTAAACTTTCACTTATATTGTATTTCTAAATTATAATCCTTCATTTATAATGAATTAATATTACTAAAAACACAAATTAGGTGTGTTGGTAATGACTAGTAATAAATAGTTATTTTCCCAAATATCATTACACATTGCGATGCGTTGTCCCTTTGGTGTTATTTTTTAGACTCGTTTAAGCTATGTTTGCATGAGGCGGAGGAATATCCTAGAAGTGGAAGTTAAGTAGGGCTTCAGAAAAGTAGTAAGTTACCATNATTGCGATGCGTTGTCCCTTTGGTGTTATTTTTTAGACTCGTTTAAGCTATGTTTGCATGAGGCGGAGGAATATCCTAGAAGTGGAAGTTAAGTAGGGCTTCAGAAAAGTAGTAAGTTACCATTAATGGGCTATAGCTCTCTTCGCTCCCCATTTCTCACCCGCAAACGGTGAAAACTCAGTGGCGCGTGGTGAAGTGTTGAAAGGTAAGCTGGTGCTTGCTCACTGCTGTACATTCTCTGTGCACGCAACAGGAGCCAGTAACCACCGTGCAGACTTGGGGAGCTGAATTCATTCCGAGCACTCACAAGCGAGCAACCAGGGACCCATCACACGTCCTGGGGCGTCAGCTGCCGAGCTACGTTTCACTGGTGGAAGTGTGGAATAGCGAGCAACGAGATACAGCACACAGCTAATGCCAGCTTACCTCGCAACAGTTCACCATACGCCACTGAGCTGCAGATAGGTGGGAGACTTAATTAGAGGCACCGCTACGGGGTGGGTACTCACCAGATCCTCTCGCGGGGCTCGTAGGAGAAGATGTCGTTGCTGAGGTGCGGCGCCACGTAGCGATATCCGCCCAACACGTAAACGAGACCGCTGAGCGGGTCGTAGGTGCTACTGTGGCCGTAGCTGCCTGTCACCGGGTAGCCGTACGTATCCACCGCCTTCCACGTCCTGTTACCTGTCCACACACACCGCCAACCACGTCCTGTTACCTGTCCACACACACCGCCTTCTCAACACTCCGCACGCGCTCCAGCCATCGAGTCACAGCCGGTTAGAAGGCGCCGCAACAGGTTGAATGAGAAGAGATTTGAGCGGCCCTTAACAACGAGGTCTTGAGAGCAGATGAGAGTGATTGTGGGGGAGTATGGATCAGCGGCGGAATGTAAGGATGGGGGAAACGGGAGATCCCCGAGAAAATCCGCCGACCGGCGGCATCGTCCTGAACGCTTCCCACTTGTGAAAATCCGGGAGTGACCCGGCCGTGGATTGAACATTGGTGGGAAGCAATCAAGCTGACCGCTGAACCACCGTGGCCACCATCACAACAGAAGCTGAAGCCCGGTGGCCTCTACAACGTCGTTTATTTTTGAAAACTATTACTTTAATGAAAATAACGAAAAATGTTTATCTAAGTAATGAAATCGCTTTTTTATTAACAATTAATAATACGGTTTTATATAATAATCATAGAGTCTACGCCCGATAGTATTTCACTTACTGATAGCAATTGGAAACCTATTGAACGTAGAGTGCACGTAAAGGAGCGGTGGGGGTTTGTGGTCGGCGCTGCGTATAAACAAGACTTTTTTTTTTTCATACGCGTCGCTCTAGCGCAGAGACGTCGCTCGTCGATTATTGGAACGGGCGTGATAAGTCTGGCCAGTCTAGCCAAAGTGCGGGTATTAACAAAACTTAAAGCATTTTAGATGCTCATGGATAAAAAAAAATCACTGTATTTTCCAGTTTCATGAATAATAAGAGCATTTTTTCCCTGATAAATAAAAACATTTGAACCTATTAATTGGCAATAGATTATTTAAACACTTTAGCAATTCAAATTTTATCTTGGCTTAACCTTTTCAGTCCCACTATAATTTACGATTTCAGGAGTTGCAAACAAGATATTTCATATTGTGAGCTCTACTTAAGATGACATACTTTTGTTTCAGTGTCACAGCCAATGAGCTGTGCGCTTTGTGTTATGCTGGGAATATCATTGGTCACTGAGTCTCACAGTGTCCTATACCGGCCAGAAATAACATTCATATACGTTATGTATACAATTGTGTACAGTGGGTCTGGATGGGTTGAAAATAATTTTGGTCCTTTAAATGTTTGCTAACCCAAGACTTGAGAACCTAAATTTATAACGTATTTTTCATACAAACTTAAAAATGTAATGTATAAAACTATTACGTTGCTATTGGTAAGTTATACACTGAGGTGACAAAAGTCATGGGATAGCAATATGCAAATATACAGATGGCAGTAGTATCGCGTACAAAATGTATAAATGGGCAGTGCATTGGTTGGGCTTTCATTTGTAGTCTAGTGATTCATGTTAAAAGGTTTCTGGCGTGATTATGGCCGCACAAAGGGAATTAACCGACTTTGAACGCGGAATGGTAGTTGGAGCTAGACGCATGGGACATTCCATTTCGGAAATGGTTATGGAATTCAACATTCCGAGATCCACAGTGTCAAGAGTGTGCCGAGAACACCTAATTTCAGGCATAACCTCCCACCTTGGACAACGCAGTTGCCAACCGCCTGCACTTAATAACCGAGACCAACGACGTGTGCGCAGAATGGACAGTGTTAACAGACAAGCAACACTGCGTGAAATAACCGCAGGGATCAATATGGGACGTACAACAGACGTGTCCGTTAGGACAGTACGGTGAACTTTGACTGTACTGGGCTATGCCAGCAGAAGACCGACTCGAGTGCCTTTACTAACAGCACGACATCGTCCGCAGCGCTTCTCCTGGGCTCGTGACCATATCGGTTGGACCATAGAGGACTAGAAAAACCGTGGCTTGATCAGATGAGTCCCGATTTGAGTTGGTAAGAGCTGATGGAAGGGTTCGAGTGTGGCGCAGTCCCCACGAATCCATGGACCAAAGTTGTCAACAAGAAACTGTGCAAGCTGGTGGTGGCTCCATAATGGTGTGGGCTGTTTTTACATGGAATGAACTGGGTCCTCTGGCCCAACTGAACCTATCATTGACTGTAAAGGGTTATGTTCAGCTACTTGGAGACCACTTGCAGCCATTCATGGACTTCATGTACCCAAACAACGATGGAATTTTTATGGATGGCAATGCGCCATGGCACCGGGCCAAAACTGTTCGCGATATGTTTGAAGAACATTCTGGACTATTCCAGCGAATGATTTGGCCACCACGGTCGCCCGACATGAATCCCATCGAACTTTTATGGGACATAATCGAGAAGTCAGTGCGTGCACAAACTCCTGCACCGTCAGTGTATATCGCGATATATGTAGTAAGTAGTCACAGGACGTTTTAGAACGCACGCTATTTCCTTTCTTCTTCAATGTAGCCTTAACGGAGTGAAGCAACTCAATTTCGTGTTGTGTACATTATAATACATCTTTCATTGAGTGATCTCCACCTTTATCCACTTTAGGTGAGTGTAATTTGGTTGTTTATTTTTGGCCCTGGCTAGGTGAATTGTTAGTTCGTGCTTAAGGATTGTTAATTTTGGTAGACTTCTCTTTTACTGCACTTAGCGGTCGGCTTCCACGCCGATGTGAATTTCCTACATGTTAGTTCCAGTTCAGCCCGACATCGTGATGTGACCCTGACAACCCTTGCCATAGGTCAGTACGCTCCCGGCTTCTCGGTAGAGCGACAAGGAAAGTCCCGTCAAAACTTTTCTGCGCATGTGCATGAAATAATCACGTCACAGACATCGTAATCGTGCGAACCTGATAGCAACATTTTTTTCGGACTGTTAGGAAACATGGAAATTATAAGCAGAAGCATTGATGTGGTGATTACCCAAAGGTGCAATGCTGTTTAGTACTTGTATTTTAAATGTATTATCATTCTTTGGAATCCCGGCTTATTTAGCCTCATTATTTAATTCTATAACATCAAAGAGCGTACGTAGCTTTTTCGTTTTTGTGTTGGCGTATTTGAGCGATGTAAAAAATTTATATTTGTAATCCAATAATACTCACTAGAAACAAAAAATGTTAAACTAATGTTAATGGCGTATTTTTTTCCCCTGGGCTGTTTTACGCCTATTAGAAGAGTGAACTGGAAAATTTGGTATCTTGATTCATTTGTAGGGCACTCATTTTCAAAAATGTTATTAACAGAATGTAAAAGTTCTGGCACTTAAAATCTTCAGATAGGATTATATTTATTTGATTAAGCATAATGACACCCACATGTTTATGTAGACAAGATGATTGAAAGAGATGCGAGGGCCTTACAGAATAAACAAACATAAAAGAGCACTTCAAAACGGTAAGTACGCGGGCAAGCTGAAACATACAGAGAACTGTTGCCAATGTTTAAAGAGAAAATAAAAACTCGTAATTGTAATGAAATGTTACCTTACCAAAGTGGTATTCCTGCACAGTATTCACGATGCCATACTGTGGGGAATATCCAAAGAACACCACCATGCGTTCGTCGTACACCACGTTGGCAGAATGGCCCACCAGCTGTATCGGACCTGCCAACGTGCAAAAACAGACAGAAATTACTTTGGCACAACTGTAAGAACAACCAAACACTTCACCACAAAATTGCTTTATATTTTATAATATTATGCTATCCTAAATAATATTACAAATGCGAAAGTGTGTTTGTTTATTTTTTTGTTTGACCTTCTTTCACGTCGCAACAGAGCAACGGATCGACGTGATGTTTTGCACACAGATAGTTGGAGGGCCGAGAAGTGACATAGGCTACTTTTNGCAACAGAGCAACGGATCGACGTGATGTTTTGCACACAGATAGTTGGAGGGCCGAGAAGTGACATAGGCTACTTTTTATAACGAAAAAATATCTCAATCCCTTAGGGAAATTCTTATTGGAAAATGAAAAAGTATACAAACGGAATAAAAATGCAACGTCGCAACCGAGCAACAGATAGACGTAATTTCTTGCACAGAAATAGTTCGAAGGCTGAAAGGTGTTGTTGAATACTTTTTATGGCGAGGAAATATCTCAAAAAATGTACAAACGATAATAGTGAATCAAGTCGGAAAAGAATTTGCCACCAGCGCGCTCTCTTGCAAATAGGCTGTCTAAACCGTTAAAAATTGAACAATATAATGTAGTAAAGAATTGAGTAGAATAAAAAGACCTAAAAAAAACTTCGCGGTATTATATATATATATCTATAACAGATTAATACTAGTAAGTGTTTTTACTATTTAATTCACCGAGACTTTGAGTTTTATAATATGTATAGAGTATAGAAGATTAACACTAAGTTAAATTCAACTTTATTTTTAAAAAAACCTAAACCATAATTCTGTAGTACGCGCGAGTGGAGAAGCGGCCACAACTGGTATTATTATATTTCAGTATAGCTAGCAAATATTTTCTTCAACGTGTCTAATTTAGTTGAGCATTATCCTTTAAAGTTTAATGATCCCGCAAACAAAAACAATAAGGCATGGACAGATTACGAAATTCTTACGATTACAGAAGTCACACAAAGTTAACCGCAGAGAAGCATGACCAAACATTAAGAATGAGATTCGCAAGCGACTGTCGCCTAATCGCCAAAAATCAATCAAAGATAAAGAAAGAGGAAAACTCATAAAATACCGTCTCTAGCCCGCTACCGATCCACAGATAACGTTAGAAAAATACGTGCGTTCAACAATTAATCTAAAAAATTCATTACACTCTGGCGCTAAACACTTTATAATTATAATATTTAACACAGATAAAATGAATACTAAATTTCGGAATAACTGTTTGCTGAAAGCACTGAAACATGCAGTAAATTTGCACAGACAAAATGTCTTCTGTCCGCCATTTTGTAAAATAGTATTACATGAAAAATTATATATATGTGATATCTTTAAAAGAAACAACCGATTTATAGCAGGCAGTTTAAAATGATAAACTTTGAGAGGGTCAGACACACAAATTTTCAAAATGGCGGCCATAAACAATATTTGTTCAAATTTTTTTATCTACAAAACTACAAAACAAACTTAACTTGTATGCTGAGAGTATCAATTTTATCCATCAAAATTGTCTATGCAAAGCTTTATTTCTGCGTTATTTTTATGTCGTATCTCGGAGAAAAAATAAAACGATTTCTTTCGATGTTTTTGAAAAATGTGTAGTGCGGTAGGCTATATTAATTTATGTGATTTAAGTGTGCAAGTATCTCATTTTCCGAATGGTGCCTAAACAAGCATTTTAGCTTACTGTGCTATATTTACGAAATTATGTAACAGATTTACATTTAACTTTGTAAATTGTATCTTTGACAATTATCGAATCTGATAATACATAAACTTTTGTCCTCCATTTATGAAGCTCGTCACATGAACAATCAACCTATTTCCACCAAATTTTTCACACAAGTGGCGTTATGAACAAATATGTAAACTTACGTGTTTTTAGTGGCTCAGACACTTATTTTCAAAATGATGGATAGTAAATATTTCGGGTTAGTGAACCCTATCATTCAAAACATTAGACTGATTATGCCTACATCCGAATTTGATGCTCCGAATCCTACCTCCATGATGCAGTTGATTGCACGCTAGCTTAATTTTACGAGTTTTTTTTAATTCGAATCCTGGGTAAGTCACTCGTGTATTTGAATTGCCTTGGTACTGTTTCATATTTTTCTGGTTTCATCTCTANTTTTTATTCGAATCCTGGGTAAGTCACTCGTGTATTTGAATTGCCTTGGTACTGTTTCATATTTTTCTGGTTTCATCTCTAATGATCTTGGTGTCAATGAGAAGTCAAAGCCTACATGCTATTAAAACTTTTAAGAATTTTAATAAAATTTANTAATGATCTTGGTGTCAATGAGACGTCAAAGCCTACATGCTATTAAAACTTTTAAGAATTTTAATAAAATTTATTTGCACCCATGTATAGGAAAGTAGGCTCATTAGTTATCAGTAACTTCTTGTTTTTTACTGGTTTCAATGTTTATAATTCCAACGCGACATTGTAGGGGCCTCGGTGGTGTAGTGGCTAGACTACTCGCCTCCCATCTAGGCGAACCGTGCTCGATTCCCGGCGGAGCCGCTGCCGGATTTCTGCAAGTGGGAATCGTTCCGGACGATGGTGCTGGTCGGTGGGTTTTCTCGGTGACATCCCGTTTCCCCCGCTTTCTCAAACCGGTGCCGCTCCATACTCACCTCACTTCACCCTCATCAACTGTCAAGATGTCGATGTTAAGAACAGCCCAAATCTCTCCACTCCACTCCACAACACTAGGTTGTGATGCAAGCATTCTCTCTTGGGAACAACTCTTCATGCACATATATTATCCAACGCAGTTTAATATTTATACATGTAATATCATTACTGAAATAACATATTAAAATAAGTGCGTAAAAAGTTGCATAACTAACAAATTATATTTGTACAATTATACAATTATAGAATGTTAAAATATTCACCCCTAGCCCCGCTGAAACTGTCTCTATGAGTCCAGAGCTAACTTTATTTTGGATCGTGATCATAACAGACACAATTTCAACAGAAGTTGTAAATTTTTCACGTGCAAATTAACGTAACAGTTTAGTTGTTTTTAATGCCATAGACGATACCGCCAGGTCTTTTTTTATGCAGTGGAGAAGTGAGCGTGTTTTTGTTATATACGTAAGAGGGTTGAGTTGTGCTGCGGCAACTACACATGTTTGCTTATTGCAAAATATATTTATTGCGAGCCACAAAATATTTAGTTGGCAGCAATAGCATTCACGTCGTACAGGGCAAAAAATTTTGCTGCGATTGAATAACTACGTCCGTTATATTCTGCGCATGCGTGCTGGCGTGTGAAGTGGCCACCTTATGTCTGGCCACGACGTCATATTTGTCCGTCCACGTCTCCAGGTATTAGATTACAAACTAATTCAAGAGGGATATTCTTAAGACATTAGGGATAGATTACATAATCCACTCCACGTGAGTAAATGTAATACATAAATGACTGCAAAAAAATATGTAATCCTGGGGTGAAGTGTTGAAGCCTTGGCCACTTATTGCATGTTAGGCCGCAGTCCACGTGGTACTGACAGCGCTGGCCAGTAGCGTGCCAGAAGGAACGCCGTCAGTAAATATCCGCAGTGAGTAGCGCTCAGCAGAGGAACCAGGTGGAAAACTCGTCAGCAGAGTTCTCAGCAGGAATAATGGCGTCTGCTATGCACTCTGAAGCAATGGCAGGCCTAACATGTTGTCAGCAGGGATGGATATTTTTTTCTATTAATTTTCGTCTGATTCAGACTCGTCGATTGATGATGAGATCGGAGTATGTGAAAATATACTTTCCACCTGCATCTTCTGCAGATAACAAAAACGTAACTTGCTCGCTAACCATCGCCGCCATGTTGCGTCGGCTGCTTTTACTGAGACTGCCTGGCTCCTGCACGTCAGTAGCTTCAGCCGGATGTATACCCTCCGACCCAGACGCCACAACGCAATTTGTCAGTTACTGATCAGCTGAATCGGTATGTAAAGGAAAGCTCGTCAGTAATTCCAGCTGCTGTCAGCACTAAGCGGCCTTCGTAGTAGGATTATACTATGGGGAGTTAGGGACAAGGGCATGGGAGCGCGGAGCGTTGGAGATGTTCATGCTCTGTCATTCCGGTCACCTGGCGGCCATTTTGCCTTTTTCGCTTAGAATGCTCCATTTACCTCAAAATTTCCCTATTTTCCCCTCAAAATTTCCTGTTTTCCCTCAAAAATCACCGAAACACCAATTGCATAAACAATCCCCGGAAAGGCACTTTCTATCCATCAGAAGGATTTGGGGGAATCGTTTTCAAGGGCAGAGCAGTGGTGGCCACATTGGTTTTATAGGCATAGGCTATGTCAAATCAATACAGAGTGTCTGAGTTAGATCTGACCATCAGCCATGTTAGCCACCATATTGTATCCAGGTGACATTGAACTTTGACCTTGATCCAGTAACCTTTAACTTTAAAATCCAAAAAAAAAACCATAATTTTGTTTTTTTAAATGTTGGGATGATGTATTTAAAACATTTTATATAAAATCTATAAAGATTTATAATTCAAAAATATATTTTAAAAACTTATATTTCTGACCCCCTACAATTAATCACATTGTCTTAACATTCCCCTTCCCCAGCTCTTCTCCTCTATTCATTCCATAGCATGCAGCCTTCTTGGGTTTTTTTCGTTTGTCAATTGTTTCCATTTTCAATATCTAGACAGTGNAAATTTCCTGTTTTCCCTCAAAAATCACCGAAACACCAATTTCATAAACAATCCCCGGAAAGGCACTTTCTATCCATCGGAAGGATTTGGGGGAATCGTTTTCAAGGGCAGAGCAGTGGTGGCCACATTGGTTTTATAGGCATAGGCTATGTCAAATCAATACAGAGTGTCTGAGTTAGATCTGACCATCAGCCATGTTAGCCACCATATTGTATCCAGGTGACATTGAACTTTGACCTTGATCCAGTAACCTTTAACTTTAAAATCCAAAAAAAAACCATCATTTTGTTTTTTTAAATGTTGGGATCATGTATTTAAAACATTTTATATAAAATCTATAAAGATTTATAATTCAAAAATATATTTTAAAAACTTATATTTCTGACCCCCTACAATTAATCACATTGTCTTAACATTCCCCTTCCCCAGCTCTTCTCCTCTATTCATTCCATAGCATGCAGCCTTCTTGGGTTTTTTTCGTTTGTCAATTGTTTCCATTTTCAATATCTAGACAGTGCTATTGTATTAATTATCGATTTACCCACCAGGCGAGCTAGCGATTTTGCAACCAGGTGGCAGCCATATTTGTTTATGTTTTTTAATGTATAGGTGATCCTGTCGGTATCCTCCATACAGGATTCTATTTTCAATGTCTAGGTAGTGCTAATTTCTTGATTATGTAGCTTGCTATCGGCCTGTAACGAATGGTGACATAGGCCATTCCTGAAAAGTATGTAAATGGTCATATTTAATTTTTAATTTTAATTTCCAATATAAGTATTTTTTATTTAAAATTATTTTATATAAAGCAGGAGTGTTTTAAAATAAAGAATACAAAATTCTTTTTTTTTTAACTAATTTAATTTGGTAATTTAAGAAATGAAAAAAAAACCAGGTTTATTAATTGCATGCAATCTTNGCAAAGTATGTAAATGGTCATATTTAATTTTTAATTTTAATTTCCAATATAAGTATTTTTAATTTAAAATTATTTTATATAAAGCAGGAGTGTTTTAAAATAAAGAATACAAAATTCTTTTTTTTTTTAACTAATTTAATTTGGTAATTTAAGAAATGAAAAAAAAACCAGGTTTATTAATTGCATGCAATCTTCTGTGTTCGCCGCTCGAAGTCCGCATCTCATCGTCGACACAGGAATTGTAGCGGGCTGGGAAACCCCGCCACTTGACATACGACCGTCCATTACGTCGTTCCAGCACCTTGTCGACTAAATACGCATCTGGAAACTTTGTAGGCAGGATCTCCTCTATGTAGAAACCACCATGGATGGAACATTATTCAGATCCTCGAGAAGGTTGGTAATCGCAGCATAGTTGCGTATACAACGCGCACTAAAGAGTTCGGGGCTCCAATTCGCTGTGAACCCTTTCTCGAAGATGCCTTTCTGTTTGGAGATGCGCACTAAGTCGCCAACCATGACTCTAGGCTTGCATGGGTCCCTCCTCTTCACGTCAGTTTACAGTTTTCGAAGCAGGGAGTCGTCTTTCACGTATTGAGCTTCATGCGAGTGGTAGAATGAACGGGATAATTGTATTCGTGAACGGAATTTTGGAATACAAACAACCACTTGTAGTTGCCATTCGCAGTGAAATGCCTCCACATATTTCCCTTCTGAGTCCGGTTGAACCTCTGGACTCTAGAAGCTTTGAGATTGCTGTACATGGAATAACGATTTATGTTTTATTTCTTAATCAGGGCCTTGAACTTTGCTTTGTATAACTCCTTGCCCAGGTCGGTTTGTAGATTAGTCGGGATGCGTCCTTCGTGCAACACATCCGCCATGGCCTCGGTGACATCATTTGCATTCTTCTACTTGACAGGCCTCGCCAAGGCAAATTTGCTATATGCATCGATGACTGACAACATTTATTTGTAGTCCTTGTTGACTTGAGCGTATGGTACCATCTCGACGAGGTCGGCTTGTAAAAGGTCGTTCATGCCACATATCACGACCTTGCGGCGACGGTAGTTGCGTCTCGCAGATGCGTGCAGTTCATTGGCTATTCCCAATCGACTCATTCTATGTAGCCTCCCTCCTTCAGTTCTTCGACTATTTAAATTATCTCGTTAGTGTGGGAGTAATTTCCAACCCTTTGCGAAGCGAGCAGTAGCTGCAGCCTATCGACCAGCTCGTTCGTGTCGTTCCAAAACACGTAGTCGGTGTTCTTGTCGTCTATCTTCTTCAGAACTTCGCCGCTTTTCCAGGTCTGCGACAAAGTCAATTTTTTCGTGATCTTCGTCCTTAAAAATACCTGTATCTGAATTGTTGTCTTGGAAAAGTGCATACGTGAGTTTGAGCAAAGTTTTGTTTTCCAGCAGGTCGGATTCTTTAAACTCCCTGGGCTCCTTGCAAAATAGAAGTTTGTAAAGCCCTGGGGTTCCACATTTGTTGTAATCGCCAACATGGATGATCCCAACAGATTGAAACTATATTTAATCAGCACCGAGGAACCATTTATCATTATACCTCTACACGCCGAACATCGTATCGTTATTACGAGAAGTGTACAGTCGTAGGTACTGGCGAACCGAAGCATTGGGTTTGAGGACTCTCTTCCGTACTTTGTTTTGTGTGACAAATCCGCATCCGATCCATTATCCCGATTTGTCTGTACATCATCATGTTTTCTCTCCTTCATAGGCTCAGCAGTATCGTCGATTTAGGTCTTCGCGACTATAGGTCCTCCATTGCTCTCCCTGAGTACATCGAGACTTCGCATAATGGGCTTAAAAAGTTAATCATTTATAAGGTTGCGTGAAATGTTGGCTCTCTTGGCGAGCAAATACTGCGAGCGAACATACTGTATGGTCCGTCCAATGCAGGTCGCTGGCAATGTCCGACATCGCACTGAATAAAAATTGTTACTGTTGCTCTCTTTTATAGGTTTAGTCATGTGTCTCCATCAAAATATTTTCGATCTTTCCCAGGCGTTTCCTGCAGACATCAAAATATTCCTTTCAGAAATTTGAATATCCGTTTTCGTAGCGAGGTAAGAAATCGAGGTATTGAATGAACATGTCATATATCCTTCCAAGTTTTTCAGATTCTCTTCATTTTGCGCAGATGCCACGTTCATTCTGAAAATAATTTGCCTTTGAACACTCGTTAAGTGCTCGTCCATGGCAACCATATCGCGGACGATCTCCGTCTTCACACGCTCCATCATCGCCCCGAGCTCGGACAGGTAGTTCTGAAAGAATGTGTTTGGTTGAGTCATCATTTTGCACAATTCCGAAATGACGTCATTACCAGTTTCGAGGACTTGATGTTTAGTAGCAGCATCCTCAGATCGTTCGGGAACGGCATCATTTCGAATAATTCTTCTACCAGCATCATAATTTCCATTATTTCTTGGTACGAGACAACCTCTATCTTCGTCCTTGTGGAGACGCAGATCGAGGCTACTTTTCCCTAATTTCAATATACTGTAACTCATTCTCAATGGCCGACGATGAACTGATCGGATCACCGTCGGTACCTCCCATTAAATAAAGGCCTAGTCCTTAACGATCGTCAAAAATCAGTATTTATCTTTCCAGCACAAGCCACACAGACTCCTGAAATCTGAAAATTTCATGTCCGTATTGAGGTAATCTTCGTAAACATACCGCAAATTCATATCGTCCATGCGAAACAGCACCAACATGTTTGCATTATCTCGGAGAAGCTGTTTGGGTATGCGCGCATAAGTCTGGTCGAGGTACACGCAGCCTACCTTCGCATGCCGTCCCATGCTAAAATACTTCTGGATGCACTTTTGTCTTTCGCAGGCAATGTCATAGACAACAAATATCAAGTTTGGCAATGCTTCACTCGGTGGCATGACTTCTTTGTAATCACTGCAAGGGGAACAACCCACACCATCCATGGCTTGCAGTAGTGGTACCAGTCGTCGGTCTTTCTGTTGCTGGAGCAATTTAGAATGAACGTACATGTTCTCGAACCTAAGGCTGTTCTCTTCTTCCAGCAGGCTCAGTAGGACGCATGTTTTCCCACAATTCGATGGTCCTGCGATGATGCACCTCACTGTATTTGGAAATAGGTTTACATGTCGTGAGATTACCAGGAGATAGCTTCATCTTCAGCAGTAATATCTAGAGTAACATCTTGCTTGATTATATGTATGTTACCACTACTATCTTGCAGAGCGTGCGGAGCAGATTGCGGTGCGGAATGCGAAGCGGATTGCAGAGCATGAGGATCACATTGCAGAGTGTGCGGAGCAGAGTGCGAAGCGTGCAGAGCGGACTGTGCAGCATGCGGAGCCGATTGCGGAGCTGACTGTGGAGCAACTGTGGAGCAATTGCAAAGAGATTGCGAAGCATGCGGAGATTGCACAGAATCAAAACTGCAAATTTACAATTTCTCTTCAAAATATCACCCCGAGTAAACTGCCTCTGGCAGAGTTTGCACTTAAATGTCATACTTGAACTTTACATTCTGCAGGTCATTATTTCATGTCTGTGCAAATTGCACAAAGCTGTAAATACTTTACAGACACAAAAAAAATTATATCAATCACTAGTAAAGAAAATAAACCAACAAGCAGCAATACAGCGAAATAAAAAACAAAACAAAGGACCTCACTAGAAACCAATGCCAAAAAATATCTCCGTTTAATCGCCAGATATCACTAAGATTATAACAGAAACCCCTAATTAAACGACTGGAATACAAAAGATCCCAAAAACTATCAATAAAATGATATAGAAATAATACTCAAAAAATTTAAAGAAACCTGTTTTATATAATAGAAACTAATGAAATGCAATACCAGAGAACCACATTTCAAAAGAAATGAAATGAAACTACTGTAAATAACAGAAACAAGTATCGGCATTTATTTGGTTGGATGCCTGGTAATCAAGGTCATGTTACTGTATTTATTTTAAAGGGGCCGCAGTGGTACAGCAGCTAGTGTGCTCATCTCCCGACAGAATCCCTCCCGGATGTTCGCACGTGGGTATCGTGCCGGACGATGTCGCTGGTCAGCGGGTTTCCTCGAGGATCTCCCGTTTCTCCCTCTCTTACATCCCGGCACTGCTCCATGCCCACCCAGCTTCACCCTCATCGGCCCCAACACCTCGATGTAAACACTCACCCAAACCTCTCCACTCCTCGTTTGTTTGATAATATGGCTCTACAGTTTGTTTACAATTTTCGTGACAGTTACGATAGAAACGGTGTTTGTTAGTACATTTACTGACAATTATTAATTGTATAAACAATCCTTATAAAACGAAATCAACAGGGTACAAGAAAATAAAAAAGTGTTTTTTTTATCTAGAAACAAACAAAGCTTAGTTGTACCAACAAATTCTTACAAGGTTGTCGCAACCGAATATCAACAACATAATTAGGTTCAAGTAACAAAATATTTAATTGCCGCTACACAAACAATTTATTTGTTTGCGCAAAACAAACTTTATTTTATTCAAAGGAACATTTTATCTGAGGCCAGTGAGCACTTGGCATGCGCTTTCTACGCGGCAGTCTCTGTAGCGGAAGCACTCACCGCACATGGCCGGCACGCAGTTCTCAGGCAGGACTGTGATGTTCTCCCAGGTGTTGGAGGTTAGGTTGAGCGCCCACAGCTCCGAGGACACCCTGCCCTTCTCCAGGGCGCCTCCGTACATGTAGATCACGTTCTGCCAACATTACCAACACAGCCAGGGAACACGCAAGTACACAGTTGTAACTCTACGCTATAACCACACATCCTTATCCGATTCATTTGTTTACCGAAGCAAGCCCAAGTAGGTTCGATGGTACTGCCAACCTCAGAACACAGAGTAAACTACACATTCTCACTTTGTAATGTTGGTGGTGGTGGTGTAGACATCTCGCCAGCTGTTATTTTTTTTATTGTAATTGGACTATATTTTCTGGGTAATATTATTGATTCTTCTCTGAATCAGAGTTATTTCATACCACTAATATATTTGAGAGAATATAAACTGTAACCGTGAAGGTGAAACACTACATTAGAACCCGTAGTATGCATATTATCAAGAAAATTCACTTGACGCGAATAAACAGATGTGATTGTCGCTTTCACAAAGCAGTCTGTGCTACCACCAACTAAATTAAAATATGCAAATCAATCATGAGTTTATGCAATATGTAAAGGGAGAAACTACATTGTTGTTTATTGTATAGTTAAGATATTTAAATAAAATATATGCATTTTTTAATATGTAATAATTGTTTTAAATGCCGAAGTTGTAAGACCGCAGAACCTCGACTTCAGTCGGCATTCGGGTATCTTCGATAAGGTTTCGTTTATTTCCATATTCAAATTTCATGAAA
The DNA here is from genome assembly GCA_002778355.1 of Clitarchus hookeri. Classification (NCBI taxonomy): domain Eukaryota; kingdom Metazoa; phylum Arthropoda; class Insecta; order Phasmatodea; family Phasmatidae; genus Clitarchus; species Clitarchus hookeri. The sequence goes on along the minus strand of NQII01003471.1, from coordinate 65,559 downwards.
TTAAAAGTCCACAAATGAAATGTTACAAGTATCATTTTTACAAGTCAATTTTTTAAGCTTTTCGGAAAGAAAAACTTTCAACCCTGTCAATGTTATTAATTTCGGTTCTTTTTCAATCATTGCCATGTGCTTGTTTTCGGCATCTTTGTTCATTGATGAAGTTTTGTTTCGTTAGGAGGATTTTTATATGTAACCATGAGTGCAAAAACCAAAACTGCGAATAATATTTAACTCTGTAACTATACTTTTGACTCTAGTTTTGGCAAGATCGATTGGTTTGGCGTCCTATGAAAGGTCATATTTCCACCATAAATTCTTCAACTCTTGTTGAACTCATTCGTTATTTTCATAAGAAGACACTAATTCTTTCTCTGAACATTCCTCGTCTTCTCTGAACTTAAAAATTCAAGTAGTATTCCCCTTCCGAATAAGTAAATATAATAATTATATCTTAAACTGCATATTATAAGTGTTGTTATAAATAAATAGCTTCTCTATATAAATAATGCTGAATTACTAGTCTATTCGGTAATTGTCGTGGGGCTTGTAAAAATTAGTGTGGGTTCATACAAGTCATTTTGAGAAACACAATCATAATTCGACTTATAAGAATGACTTGTAACTTGTACAATTTCATTTGTAGTAAACAATGTTTACTTGTAGCTTTATGAAACAGCAACTGCCACTTTTTTACAAGTTGCATGTGAATTCTCTAGTAAATTGTAGATTTGTAGTTTTATTAGTCAGGCCCCTTGTGGACAGAAAAATTCCGCGAATTCATTTCAGGATAATATATAGTCTATTCGCGGTTTCTTCACACTTTTTGAATCAAACTTCTGAAAAATCACCCCATGTATGACGTGTTTGGTTGTTTCCTGATTATGTTATGTACCACAAACGTTTTATATTTCTGTTTACATAAAAGAGCATACAAGTAACTTACTTTTGCTTACATTGAAATTTTATTTATATTTGATCTATAAATTATAGTATTGATTTTTTTATTAATATGAATTAAAAGAGTGAGAAAATAAATGTGTTTGTAATCCCTAGTAAGAAATAGTTCTTATGCGAAATATTATTACACTGAGTGTACACGAATGCAGTGCGTTGTCATTTTGGTGTAATTTTCTAGATTAGGCTAAGCTTTGTTTGCATGAGGCGGAGGAATATCATGAAAGTATAACTTTATCAAGGCTTCAGAAATGTAGGAATTAACCGTGAATGAACTATATAAATCAAACACCGAAGTCATCTTTACAATTATATTACAGTTTGTTACACGAGCTCCGGTATAATTTGAGCCAATGTCAGACTTGCATGGAAACAAGCTGCGAATAACATACTGCAGATCGTGGGAAAACACTGACTACTCTACAAAGAACAAGCGTTTGAGGCTCTAGTGTACACAAGACTGTGAAGCCTAGCCAACAGCCCATTGAACTCGCGGAATTTTCCTGTCCCTAATTAGGCTGTTCAGGTTAACTAAATACTATTGAAATCAACGTTTGACAAATGCCACTGCCCCTATCTGCAAATATTACAACGGGAACAGTGAGCGACATGCACCCAGTAAAGTTGTTCATGACAAAGGTAAAGTAGTTCCACGTCTTAACGTTGCATTAAAAGTGTTACGTAAACATTTGAGAATACTGAAATGACTCATTTTCATTTGCTTATTTTAGTGCATATAAGTGTAAGAACTAACGTATTTTTTTGAATATTTACTTTTCTAATAATTTCGCAGTTTTATTTGTTCAGGCTCGTGGCGACGTTAATTTTACGTATGACGGAAGAAAGCAGGATGTGCACTTACAAGTGCATCTTAAGCAGGGCTTCTGAACGAGCTCCGTCTACCATGAACAGCCTATACTCACACGGTAGCATGCAAGGGCGGGTTCAGGCCCGTGCGGAGCATGTGGCCGCATGGAGCGCGGAACTGGGAACATGAAGGCAGCATCACGTCAGCGGCGCTCTATTTATTATATCTTGCTATAAATAAATACAATTTTTGTAATCAAAGCGCATTTAGTATGAAAAAAATTATTTTCATCATTATATAAGAGATTTTGACGGTGATCATTCTATAGATTTTATCTCTCCGATGAAGCTGAGATAAAGTTTCATAACCATTATTTTACCCCAACATTTTCATAATTTGTATGCCAATTTTCAACATTTGGCATGTGCATAATCTTAAGTTGGTTTCGACATATGCAATGTAACTGTATTAAATTTATATATATATATATATATATTTATTTATTTATTCATTTATAAAAGCGAATTTTAGTTAAGTCTTACATCAGTACACTACCGGTATATAAATTTATCTTGAGTATTTAAAAATAATTTAATATGCACAATCTTCTTTCAAAATTGCTGCCACAATACCTTTGTAAGAATGAGAGATATAGATAGAAAGGGGACGATTTGTGATGAGTAGGAGGAGGCGAGAACATATATTGCCACTTAGCAAAAAAAAATCTTGATTGCTTCCTTACCACATGCATACTTGTATAAAGCTAAATAAAGTCAGGTTAAATGTTATCCTTTTGCAATTTTTAGTATACTTTCATATTTAATTGGAGCAAACTTTTTTTTATTTTTCCCCAAAAAAATTTATATTTCTTTTAATGTTTACAGACGGCATTTCTCCGTCGAACTAGGTCCAAAGCTCACGGTTTGCATAGTATTATTTTTGTTGCGATCACAATAACTTTAATAAACTTACAGAATATGCTGGTTCTAGTAGAGAAGATTGGTTGTTGCTATCGCGAAAACATACGCGTAACTGTTCTCTAAATGTTTCGCTACTTATTTCCTTCATTGCGCACACCCTAATTGTGGTAATTTCGGCAATTATGTTTAAATATTTGTAATGGCTTCGGGAAATTGTGCAGGGATTTTCATTTACACGTGTACTCTAGTGGCAGACCGGGTTGAAAAAAAATCAGTGATACATTTTACAGATTGCTGCAATTGTTAATGTAGGTAGTATTTAAATATACACACACTCAAAGCGATGTCTGTAAAATACCTCAAACGACCCCAGATGATGGCATACTTCACAATATGTCATGTTTGTCGTTGAAAATGGGAGAAAGGGATACATGTTAACTTTCCTGTGTGAAACTAAGGTGGTATTAATTAAGGGATATGTTTTGTGAAATACGATAATGTGATAATGGCGTATGCTCACCTCATGTAGGACGGCTGTGTGGCCGTACCTGGGCGCTGGCGGCTGGATAGTCTTCAACGGCAGCCACGTATTCCCTACACCACATACAGCAATAAATAAATGCACTTCTGTTCCACTTCGGACACGAAATATTTACACGCTCGCGTGATTGGCATGGGCCAGCAGTTTACTTTGTGACTCGAGACATGGACTAAAGATGAGGTAGACCACTTATTCGTCTTCTACGCATGTACCCAAAGAAACACAACTGTAAAAGTCACTTGGTCAACCATTTTGAATGTATGTGTTTATATCTTAGTTTTTTAATGACAAGCACCATTATATTAACAGAACACTTTTACCAATTTGAATCTAATCAANGTGTTTATATCTTAGTTTTTTAATGACAAGCACCATTATATTAACAGAACACTTTTACCAATTTGAATCTAATCAAACTGCATCACTAATTGGTTGGATTAAGTATAGAACATTACAAAGCACTTGTTTACTAAACAGTTTTCTAACATCAAATCCAATCCACGTCGTTTTTGCTGGCCTTATCGGCAGAAGTGCAGTTCAATGTTCGGGCTCAGAGACTGGTTGTGCGCAGACAGTGAGATCGGTCTACATCATCCTTAGTCTATAATTAAAGCAGGGAGAACACTTGTTTCGTTCGGATCGGACATTCTGGCACATATAATTAATCGTGTGTTCATGTGGCGACCCAGCACGGCCAGACCAAGATGCTGAAATGCGCGCTCTGCCATAAATAAGGTTTTTCATATTTGCCGAAAGGCCCACCCGTTCCAAGCCGATCCGAGTGGAACACGTGCGCGCCCTGCTTTAGGCTTCTTTCATGCGATTTTTTTTTTTTTTGCCCATGTGGGCGAGTGCTTGGATCGGTTACTCGCCCGTAAAAGCTTTCCGCAGTAGTCTGAGCACTTTTCAAGGGCCTGCTTAGGATCTCCTTGTAAGCAGTACATTGTGTACACTTTCACAGTGTATAAAACTAACATTGCCATGGGCCTGATCATTTTTTAATGAGTTGTTAAAGGGAAACTGTGAGATATTAGATAGTAAATATTTTACAAATGTGCTTACTTTTACACTTGTATGCATTGAAAACAACAGGGAGCATAAAAAATAATTTAAGAATTACAAATGTTTAACTTACACATTTAATTCAAGGTTAAGAAATGTAAATCCCCTCCATCGTTACCAGCCTTGCTGGGCTCATCCATGGCAGTGTAATCATTCGAATAAATGCAGTGATGTACTACAGCTAATTTCAAAAGTGCTCAGTTAACCGTTAATAGCCTATACAAATAGTTATGCATTGTGAGGCGTTAGTCTGTTCACACGATTCCCGGCCGGGTCACTCCTGGATTTCTGCATGTGGGAATCGTGCCGGGCGTTGCCGCTGGTCAGCGGGTTTTCTCGGGGATCTTCCTTTTTCCCCCGCTACCCTATTTCCTGCGCTGCACCATACTCACCGCGCTCGCTCTCGTCGGCTGTAAAGACCTCGATGTTAAGAGCCGCTCAGATCTCTTCACTCACTGAATGGTCCTGCCCAAAGTTCCATCCAGGGACTACGTACACAGTGATAGAGAGGGGGGGTTACTCACGCTGCAGGTTGTAGGTGTAGACGAGGTCGGCAGTGCCGAAGGACTCTCCGCCCAGCACATACAGGATGTTGGCGACCAGCACGGCGCTGTGGGACGCGGATCCACGCGGAGTCTCGGCTCTGTTGCTGGGCTTGCGTGCCTCCCATCGCCCCAGGTTCGCACGCTGACTGCAGTCCTCTCCTGCATCCACAGCACCACTGCGTCGTGTACAGGCTGGACATTAGCTCAGCACTTCGGAGGTCAACATGTGAAATACAGTGCCTCCAAAAACTATTTACACACCCATGTTTGGGAAGATTGTTCTGAAATAAGTTCGCAAGTCATAACAAAAATACTTTATTCTGTAACACAACAAAATAACGGACATTGTTCTAGAGGCAAATTGTAAGTGTGCAACCTCGGTTACTTAAAAAAACAATACGTATTTTCCTCCGCCAAAAGCGTATTTGCACAATACGAGTATCAAAGAGAAAAACACTTTAATGTGTAAAAACGGAGATATCAATCTTTGGTATTCATTCCATTGGCATCAATAACGACTTACAACAACCTTGGCATTGACTGTATTAACCGTTGCGTTAATTCTTGGGTTATTTTACCTTAGTCTTTAAGAATAACATGCTTAAGCAGTTTTTTGCTTGATATGACCCTTATTCGCATGTTGAAATTCACTATATGCCACAAATTCTCATTAGGGTTGATATTTAGTGACTGTGGTGGTGTGTTCAGTCTTCGGGGATGTGTTTTACAACATCCACTCGCTGGTTTACAAAGCGTCGACCGACCAGTTGACGCATTCTGCGTCCCTGTATTTTATTCGTCAAAACACACGCTCTGGCGAAGCTCGCAGGCGGACGACCGCAATAAGGATTAAGGGTTTTGCGGACGTGATGAGGAGAATGGCGCCAGTATGGCCCGGCGGAACGACCACGTGCGGAGGAAGGCGGATGCAGCTGCATGCCACAGCTGCCAAGGGACACTGAGCCCACACCAGCGGCAGAGTCTGTCCCGGGCTAGTTTCCACCATAAACATTGAGAGCTTTTAGCGGGCGTGCTGGGGAGAATAACGACACAATATCCGGAGGCATAAGTGCGCCGAACCAAAGAGGCCACCCAATAGTTCCCGCA
>NQII01003471.1:0-52691 GCA_002778355.1 Clitarchus hookeri | reverse complement strand
ATACCATGACAGAGCCTCCACCAGCTTGAATAGTCCCTTGTTGACATGTAGGGTCCGTGGATTCATGAGGATGTCTCCATACCCGTACACGTCCATCCGCCCGATACAATTGGAAACGAGACTCGTCAGACCAGGCAACGTGTTTCCAGTCATAAACTGTCCAATGGTGGTGTTGGTGGACCCTGGCGAGGCGTAAACATTTGTGTCGTGCAGTCAACAACGGTACACGAGTGGGCCTTCGGTTCCGAAAGCCCATATAAATGATGGTTCGTTGAATAGTTCGCACGCTGGCACTTGATGATGCCCCAGCATTGAAATCTGCGCCAATTTGAGAAAGGGTTGCANGAATAGTTCGCACGCTGGCACTTGATGATGCCCCAGCATTGAAATCTGCGCCAATTTGAGAAAGGGTTGCATGTCTATCACATTTAATGATTCTCGTCAGTCGTCATTTGTCCTGTCCTAATTAAAGAGCTGTTATCTGCTGGCGAATCAATGGAGTGCATTGAGGTTTTACTGCCAGGCCACTAAACTGATCGGTGGGGTTTCCCTGTTTCAAGTCGAGCAATTTCAAACGAAATGCAGTCAAATTAGCTGANCAGCATTGAAATCTGCGCCAATTTGAGAAAGGGTTGCATGTCTGTCACATTTAATGATTCTCGTCAGTCGTCATTTGTCCTGTCCTAATTAAAGAGCTGTTATCTACTGGCGAATCAGTGGAGTGCATTGAGGTTTTACTGCCAAGCCACTAAACTGATCGGTGGGGTTTCCCTGTTTCAAGTCGAGCAATTTCAAACGAAATGCAGTCAAATTAGCTGATTTTGAGGAATTTTAACTGTTTCGATTTTAGAGTTTAAAATCAGTGGTTGCGTATATGCGCGTATTTCAGTGCGTAAATATAGACTACTGGGATACAACTTTATACTAGGAAAGTAAAAAAAAAAAATTATCTAAAGTTACCACACCTTTATTTTATCCTTAATATATTCAAAGAGAAAAAAAAGTGAAAATGATTAAAAATTGAAAATGTAGTCCTTTCCGGTGCAGTTTCCTTAAGGACACAGCCAACCAGCTGACAGCTGAGAAATTTTAATAGGGAATCCCATGTGAAGAGAATTTTGCCTCAGGTCGTTAATTTTAAAGTTAATAATTTCAAACAAAAAGTATTCTTCGCGAATTTTGTGGATATTTTCAATATATATAGTCAGTACGTAATTTTTTGTAACACGTAAATTTCTAAACAATTCCTTGAAAACAGACTATACGTGTTATAGAAGCATCTCCGCTGTAGGAAACTTCTGCTAGAAAATTCGTGAAGAGAATGTATTTTGATTGAAACTTCTATCTTTAAAATTAACACACTGAGGTGAAATTTCCTTAACAAGGGATTTCCTATTTAAATTTCGCATCTGCCATCCTGTATGCAGTGCCCTAAACGGTGTTGAACCCAAAAAAAATAATACTTTTATTTTTCTACCAAACATCGTTCAACTTGAACACATTATATATGTTGACATTTTCCTCGAATAAAAAAAAATTTTCTACTTGTATTTTTAAATAATTTGATGTTAAATTCGAATTTTTTTTTCTGTTTTGCTGCAGCTATAATAATACAAATACCAACTAAGTCGTACAAATGAAAAAATTTACAAAGTAAACTAATGCCATGGGCTGACACATAAATTAATCACCAAATAACAATTCATTCAATAAAAACAAAATTTTAAAAATGCAATAATTCCTTTACATTTACGATTTTTTCCCCGTATACATGGCTTGTTAATTGGTGATGACATATATGCCATGGGGTTGCCCACCTAGTATTTTTTTATTTCTACAATTTAGTATTTGTTATTGTGGCTGCAGCAAAAAAGAAACAATTCGAATTTAACATCAAATTATTTAAAAAAATATGAAGTGTAAATTGTTTTTATTTGAGATAAATATAAACACATATAATGCGTACAAGCTGAACAATGTTTAGTACGAAAATAAAATCATTATTTGTGGGGGGTCCAACACCCTAAGGGAAAGGAGAAACTTACAAAAAGTACAAAATGGAACTGTAGTTTAATTCATTGGCTTACATCGCACGTAATGATATCCTACAGTTTACACATATAATTTGCGAGAAATTCAGCTTCCCAGGAATGCATATAGCAGACGGTGGTAAAGAAGGGGGAGGGAGTCGCTACGCTTTCTTATGATCAGACGTGACCTTCACTCCTTTCAAATTATTTACTACAGAAAAGAGGTGTAACATTCTCGTCGGGAGCAACCTGCCCAAGTTCGTCGGCGCTGTTTTGAAACACGCTGTATAGTGCTTCTTACATTCGCTGGTGGAGTCGTATCAGGAGCTGATCTCGCAAGTGTGTGACGTGTACTAGCAGCGGTCCCCTCATCGCGACTGGGTCGCCGGGTTCAAGCAAGGTCGATGTCAATAGCTGTTTATCAGTTGTTTCTATGCCAAGCGAGCTTGTTTTTATTTTCTCGCCCGCATTGCGAACGTTTCCGTGAACGGCTTATCAGCGGCCGCGGATGTTACTGTAAGGCGGCGGGCTACACGCGGGGATCCGATGACCCGATATCGTGTCCACGACGCGTCGGGAGCCGAGACTGGGTCGTGTGTAGGCTGATCGACCGGTCAAATTGGTCCGGTGCGATTATCGGTAGCTAGGGTGAAATTGAACTTACAATTTTTCAAATCATCGCGACTCGTCAGCTCCCTATCGATTGGCTCGTGTGTAGCGCCCTCGGCACGATTCCCAGACCGCGAGTGAAACCTCCTTCTTTATTTAGTCATTTATCTTTGTTTTGAGAGTGTGAGGTCAGGTTATGTTTTTGAAGTTATACATTACTTCTTTTGGCGCGTTGAGGGTAAAAGTTTAGTGTGCAACGGAAGTTGCGCGCGCACAGTGTAACTAAATTCGACAGTGAACGTGGTAGGGGAATGATCCAACGCGCATGCGCGTATCGTCTAGATACATACAAACGCAAGGTACACAACATAGCACGTGGTTATATTTAAAACCGACAGAAAATCAGTTCATGTAATAAGTAAATTGAAAAACATTTAATTTATATAAGTAATTCATTGAGAATATATACACTGAAGAGCCAAAAAAAACTGGTACACCTGCCTAATATCGTGTAGGGCACCCCGAGCACGTAGAAATGCCGCCAGACAACGTGGCATGGACTCGACTAATGTCTGAAGGTATGCAGGAGGCAATTTACACCATGAATCCTGCAGGGCATTCCACAAATCCAATCTGCGCCAATTTGAGAAGGGGTTGCACGTCTGTCACGTTTAATGATTCTCGTCAGTCGTCATTTGTCCCATTCTTTCATGATCTTTTTCCGGCCGCAGCGATATCGAAGATGTGATGTTTTACCGGATTCCCTATATTCACGGTACACTCGTGAAATGGTCGTACGCGAACATCCAAATGTTATCGCTACCTCGGAGATGCTTTGTCCCATTTCTCGTGCGTCGACTATAACACCGCGTTCAAACTCACTTAAATCTTGATAACCTGCCATTGTAGCAGCAGTAACTGATCTATCTGCTGACCGCATCGCGTTACTCTGATTGGTTCCATGCATCTGTTATTTGCATACGCACGCCTATACCAGTTTTTTGGCTCTTTAGTGTATACATCTCTTATTAATTAATTTTGCTTACATTGTGCCGTGAAAAATTTGTTAGTGGCAAAAATTGTGTAATAAAATTTTGAAAGTATTTTCAAGTATTTGAGGTTAATTTTTGTAAGTATTTAATTATGTTATTAAATCAAACCTTAATTAATTGTATTTAATGTCTTTGTTCGGTCATTTTATCATTTTCCTATTTACATAAATTATTTCCATACGTATTAAAATTTTATTTTAGTCACTCCAACGAAGTATAAACTTCTAACGCGCGTACATAAGTACACGGTCCCATAGTTTTTTTTATTTGTGCTGTTACCAGACATTACACATCTTAAATAAGTTCGTTTTATTGATTGATAATTTACAAACTTTACTGCCTGATAATTTAGAATGGATTCTCAGTCTGAAAAGGACATATTGGACAACGTAGGAGCCATGACAGTCGCGTGTTACTGACATCTCGGGCAGCTGGCTCGGCTCGTCTGTAGAGTCGCCCCTTGTGTTCGGCGGGTTGGACCAGCCCGTGTGTAGATAGCAGTGTTGCCAAGTCACTATCTGAATTAGTCTTAAATTACTGTTAAAAGTCGCTAGTTTGTCATTAAACGAATAAGTGATGGAAGTCGCTCGTTTTTTCGCTAAAAAACCTGTATTTATATTGGTAACTAACGCAAAAAAAAATAACTGAGCTTACTTATTCGGTGCCTACAAATAAGTTGTCGAATTTGAGAAATTTCAAAAGGAAATCATTTTTGTCCCTGCAGCATGTCTTCGTCACCCACATACCAACTTATGCTAGGGTGATAGAACTTTTACATTTGTTATGTGCTGTAAACAATAAAAAAACATCTGTAATGTGTGAGAAATAAATGTAAACAAATAACCAATAAACTAGGATTTTGTAAGAGTACTTGCTGAGGGCGATAAAAATGTTAGCTCTTAGTTTGGGGTTAGAATTTTCGTAACACAACGCACACCACCACATTGACTTCATGTTACTGAGATGACAGTGGATATTACTTCCTGCGATGCCAGTTATAGTTCCGATACTGCTGACGAGTAGTAATGAAGCAGTAATGATCCCGCTGCTCGTCAGAACGTAGCGCATGGAAAGACCTTCTGCCTTTTATCACACTGAAAATAATATGTACAATATATGAATCATTTGTAAGTCGCTAGTTTTGTCTTAAAACATGTTTTTTTTTTCAATTAAAAATCACCAGATTTATAGCTAGGTGCTAGCTTTTTTATTTTGTCGCCCCAAATTTGCAAAAAGTTGATATGCAACGTGTTTCCGAACACCACCGGCAAACTCCGGCAGGTTAACCCTTACAAAAATATAAGACGAAAATGTCGGTACCACTTTTTCCCTAACGTAAATATTAAGGGAGCTACGCGCCCCTACAAAAACACGGTTTTGGATGTAATTGGGTTAAAAATACGAGGAAGTACTCGCGATTAAGCAACAAATCGGTGAATAATGTTTTGTAGAACGGAGATCTTACACCTGTGAAAATGCAGTCGGTAATATCATCCCCCAACATCATGAAAATAGGAGTTGCCACTCTGTTTCTGCAAGCGATTTGTTGACAATAAGTAATAATAAGAGCATCGTGAAGTCAAATACCACGTGGTGTTGCATCGCCCCGCATGTTGCCAACCTAGCAGGCCACTCACCCTTCTTTTTGCACACGTACTTTCCGAAAGGATTTCGTGGAAACGGTTCACCTGAGAGTATTCCGACTACAAAACAATTTTTGTTGGTTAAGATGTGCTGATCTTTATGTAAATCATCTCAACAAATCGCTTACAGCTTACTGTTCACATTTTTTCGTGCAAAAACAGGGTGACAACCCCTATTTTCATGATGAAGGGGGAGTATATTACAGACCGTATTTTCACAGGAGTAAGATCTCCGTTCTACAAAGCACTATTCACCGATTTGTTGCTTAATCGTGAGAACTTCCTCATATTTTTACCCCAATTACATCCAAAACCGTTGTTTTTAGGGGCGCGTAGCTCCCTTAATAATCACTTTAGGGAAAAAGAGGTACAGGCATTTTTGTCTTATATTTTCGTCAGGAATAACCCGCCGGAGTTTGTCGGTGTTGTTCGGAAAGCGTTGTATATAACGACAAAATCGCTCAATTGGCAACACTGCCCCGTACATGCAAGCGCTCGGTCCGCCGGCACGGCCCGGCCTGTGNAACGACAAAATCGCTCAATTGGCAACACTGCCCCGTACATGCAAGCGCTCGGTCCGCCGGCACGGCCCGGCCTGTGACAGCTGACATTAGCGGCTGTGTACTAACTGTTACAAATATATTAGGCGCGCATCGGCAAGTACGCAACTGATTACACGGAGACTGATGTTTTCAGCACGGCGTCAATGTGCGGCAGACTGCGCGCGCAGCTACCACCCGCCACGCTGGCAGTTGCGACGCTAACAGTATAGCCTAATCACGGTGTTTTCACACTTCTTGAAACAAAAATCACGCCACATATGAGGTGCTTGGTTCTTTCATACACTGGAGAGCCAAAAAAACTGGTATAGGCGTGGGTATGTACATAACAGAGGTATGGAGCCAATCAGAGTAACGCGATGCGGTCGGCAGCGCCTATATCACACAACAAGCGTCTGGCAGAGTTGCTAGATCGGTTACTGCTGCTACAATGGAAGGTTATAAAGATGTAAGTGAGTTTTAACGTGGTGTTACAGTCGGCGCACGAGAGATGGGACATAGAATCTCCGAGGTAGCGANAACGACAAAATCGCTCAATTGGCAACACTGCCCCGTACATGCAAGCGCTCGGTCCGCCGGCACGGCCCGGCCTGTGGCAGCTGACATTAGCGGCTGTGTACTAACTGTTACAAATATATTAGGCGCGCATCGGCAAGTACGCAACTGATTACACGGAGACTAATGTTTTCAGCACGGCGTCAATGTGCGGCAGACTGCGCGCGCAGCTACCACCCGCCACGCTGGCAGTTGCGACGCTAACAGTATAGCCTAATCACGGTGTTTTCACACTTCTTGAAACAAACATCACGCCACATATGAGGTGCTTGGTTCTTTCATACACTGGAGAGCCAAAAAAACTGGTATAGGCGTGCGTATGTACATAACAGAGGTATGGAGCCAATCAGAGTAACGCGATGCGGTCGGCAGCGCCTATATCACACAACAAGCGTCTGGCAGAGTTGCTAGATCGGTTACTGCTGCTACAATGGAAGGTTATCAAGATGTAAGTGAGTTTTATACTGCTGCTACAATGGAAGGTTATCAAGATGTAAGTGAGTTTTAACGTGGTGTTACAGTCGGCGCACGAGAGATGGGACATAGAATCTCCGAGGTAGCGATAAAAGTTGGATTTTCGCGTACGACCATTTCACGAGTGTACCGTGAATATCGGGAATCTGGTAAAACATAAAATCTTCGATATTGCTGCGGCCGGAAAAAGATCGTGAAATAATGGGAGAAACGACGACTGACGAGAATCATTAAACGTGACAGACGTGCAACCCTTTCTCAAATTGGCGCAGATTTCAATGCTGGGGCATCGACAGGTGCCAGCATGCGAACTATTCAACGTACCATCATTGATATGGGGTTTCGGAGCCGAAGCCCCACTCGTGTACATTTGTTGACTGCACGACGCGAAGTTTTACGCCTCGCCTGGGCCCGTCAACACCGCCATTCGAATGTTGATGGCTGGAAACACGTTGCCTGGTCTGACGAGTCTCGTTTCCAATTGTATCGGGCGGATGGACGTGTACGGGTATGGAGACATCCTCATGAATCCATGGACCCTACATGTCAACAGGGGACTGTTCAAGCTGGTGGAGGCTCTGTCATGGTATGGGGCGTGTGCAGTTGGCGTGAAATGGGACCCCGGATACGTCTAGATATGACTCTGACAGGTGACAGATACGTAAGTATCCTGTCCGATCACCTGCACCCATTCATGTCCATTGTGCATTCAGACGGACGTGGACAATTCCAGCAGGACAATGTGACACCCCACATATTGAGAGTTGCTACCGAGTGGCTCCAGGAACACTCTTCTGACTTTAGCCACTTCCATTGGCCACCTAAATCACCATATATGAACATTATTGAGCATATCTGGCATGCCTTGCAACGTGCTGTTCAGAAGAGATCTCCACCGCCTCGCATTCCTGTGGATTTGTGGACTGCCCTGCAGGATTCATGGTGAGAAATGCCTCCTGCATACCTTCAGAAATTAGTCGAGTCCATGTCACGTCGTCTTGCCACTTCTGCGTGCTCACGGGGCCCTACACGATATTAGGCAGGTGTACCAGTTTTTTTGGTTCTTCAGTTTTTAAACATGTCACATATATGTAGACATAAATTTCATTGTCCATCGTATTTGTAGCCATATATCGATTGAGAGACAATGACAAGTTGATATTAACATAATTGTGTTACCATTACAATACTCNATATTTGTAGCCATATATCGATTGAGAGACAATGACAAGTTGATATTAACATAATTGTGTTACCATTACAATACTCACTGTAATTTATGTGCAAAAAAATTTGAATTCATCAGCCACCAGTTTATAAGTTAAACTTATAATAAAATACTAAGAAATAGAAATATTTTTGCTAGTTTTTTGCATGCATTTCTTTAAGAAACCCAACCAGTTTTTACATTCAATTATATGCAGTTACAGCCAGGGAATGTCTTAGATGTTGTTTCAAAAGCGTTTAATTTCCAAACATTGAAAAACAGAAAGGTTAATGAGTGGCAGACTGGTAACTAAAGAAGCCAGCCAGCTTAGGCAGGTATCTAAGGCATGCCGACTTTTAAAGCCAGCAGGCAGATATGGCAATGTAGTAGCTGAGCATACCAACAACTGAGACAAGAAGGTAGCTACAGAAATAAAGTAGCTGAGGCATACCAACAACTTAGACAAGAAGGCAGCTACAGAAAGCAGGTAGCTGGGAAATGCCGGCAACTAAGTCAAGAATGTAAGGCAGAGGGGCGGCTGAGGCGGGAGAGAAGCTGGGCCACAGACCTGCGAAGGCGGGCTTGCACTCGCAGGCATCATGCTCGTTGCAGACGCCGTTCCTCGGTCCAGAGCAGTCGTTGGGGCAGGGCGGTACGTCGCACGCTTCGCCGCGGTACCTGCCCTCGCAGACGCACTTGCTGCCCAGGCAGTTGCCATGGCCGGAGCAGTCGCGGCCCTCCGAGTCCCTGGGGCACGACCCCACCCTGCAACACACACGCACTCCACATACAGTCTCACTCCTCTGTCGGGTACACGCCCGTCCAGGGAACTCNACCCCACCCTGCAACACACACGCACTCCACATACAGTCTCACTCCTCTGTCGGGTACACGCCCGTCCAGGGAACTCTCTGGGGAAATAGTATCAGCTAATAAATGTTCTGGGAAGAGGCCTACAAATGTTACACCGGAAAGGTAGAAGGAAATTAAACAAACAATATTCAGCCATTACTTTTTGCTTTTATCCTCGTAGATATAATCAAGGAGAAAAAATAGTAATATTGGTTAAAAAAACATGGTGTTTTTAGGTCTCTACTGCGCATTTACTTTAACATAAACATCATATTGTTACATATATAATTTGCAAGAAATTCACCTTCGCGGGAATGCACATCACAGTGTTTGTTGTCTCTGCCAAAATGTTTCCTTGAGGATAGACGTTACCTTGGGCGTTTCAAATTGTTAACTAGGTATTTCCGTTAAATGGGAGAGTTGGGTGCCATTTTTTATTCATACCAGCTGTTTCAGGGATAAACGGACAAACGTTAAGAGGTGATAGTACGGACCATTCTCAAGGGAAAACATAAATTAAACATATGCTTCATTCGCAAAGGTGTCTGGGATACAGCTATGTGAAACTGAGAGAGCTGGAAATGGTACAGGTGATGATAAATGAACAGATCGTTATGTGTTGAGTTTTATTTTGTAAATTCGTTTTACAACACATGTTCAAAAATGCCACCGCAAACTTCAGTTTGTGTAGTCAGATGTTGTGTTGCTAATCGGAGCTAGCATCCACGTTCCTCTTTAACGTGCGCACAAGCATTTATTACGCGAGCAAGCAATTCCTCCCTTGTTTGCACTTTTTGCTTGTAGATATCGGTCTTTAACCAAACCCACAAACAATAGTCTAGCGGAGTGAGGTCGGGTGACCGTGGTGGCCGAGAAAAAGCACCACCGCGAACGATCCAATGGCCAGGATAGGTTTCATTCAAGGTACTGTACCACTGGTTTTGTGGAATGTGGAGGGACTCCATCCTGTTACAAGTACATTCCAGCCCTTGTTGCCAATGGAACGCCCTCCAAGTACTCCGGCAACAGATTCTGCAGAAGGTGCAGATACCGTTCTCCGTTAAGACAGTTGTTTACAATAACTGGACCAATGAGTTGGTTACCAATGATACCGCACCACATGTTCACTGAGAAACGACGCTGTGAGTGTCGCATGGCTGTATCTCGAACACCAATGCGATTAGAGCATATGGTTACTGATGTTTAACCTGCAGAATGCCCATACCATCACCTCTTAACGTATGTCCATTTCCCTCTGAAATATCTTGTATATATATCTGCAAATACCTTTGTATGAGATTAATTTTTGAAAAATGTGGCGTTGTTAGGGCACAGAACATAATTTATTTATATTTTTCAGGAGTTTTTCTTTCGACGTCTTTAACTGTTATAGATTCTGGAGTCATTCTCAGTAAGTAATGATTAATAAATTTCCGTTTATCCCACACCGTAAACAAATAAATGTACTACTTCGATATTGCAGTTGTTCAATCATATGACTGATGCACTAAGCCTGGTCGAAGAAGAAATTTAAATAATGAATGCTGAATACATGCTACAGCTCAAAAACTGGTAACGTCACAATTATGTCTATCTCTCCCCCTTATTTGAGCACTTTTGAAACTAAACTTTGAAAAATATGGCTGTCTCTAACTTCATACATTTAGCGTGCACACTGATTGGTGTACCCCATTAAAGTTGGTAACGACGGAAGGAAAGAAGTTCCACGTAATGTTGAATCAAAAATGTTACGTTAATAATTTTAACAACTGAAAATATTAATTTTGTTGTTTTTTTTTTAGACGTGAAAGTATAAGAACTAACAAATTTGTAAGATATTTACTTTTCTAATAATTTCACTGTTTCACTTGACCGACGAATGAATAAATTTATCAGGCCCATGGTAATCTTAATTTTACATTTGGCAGAAGAATGCTCAACGTGCATACAACTAGATATTAAGCAGGACTTTCAAAAGTCCTCAGTTTACTGTGAACAGACTTATTGGTTGTTCACAATTAATTGAGCAGTTCTGAAAGCCCTGCTTTGGGTTTACTTTTATTCTCATTTTGTGTCCTCTTGCTATATATGGACAGTCTCACTTTATTCATACTGTACGTTACGCAAGTGAAAATCGTACAATTTTTAGGAAAGTGAATGTATTAATTATTTTTTAGTTCGTCCCCTTATGTGTATAAAACAAGAAACTCTATTTCACTAGGCATAAATTTAAGCACCACACTATCGATATAGTCTATTCGCGGTTTCTTGACACTTTTTTAATCAAACCTTTGAAAAATCACCCAATGTATTATCTTTTTGGTTGTTTCCTAAATATGTCACTTATCTCAAGCGTTTTAAACTTGTGTAAACATAAAAGTACCTTATTATTGGTTAAATTAAACGTTTACTTGTAATACATCTATAAATTATAATATCTCATTTATAATTTATGTGAATAAGAACAGTGAGAAAATNTAGAGCATATGGTTACTGATGTTTAACCTGCAGAATGCCCATACCATCACCTCTTAACGTATGTCCATTTCCCTCTTAAATATCTTGTATATATATATCTGCAAATACCTTTGTATGAGATTAATTTTTGAAAAATGTGGCGTTGTTAGGGCACAGAACATAATTTATTTATATTTTTCAGGAGTTTTTCTTTCAACGTCTTTAACTGTTATAGATTCTGGAGTCATTCTCAGTAAGTAATGATTAATAAATTTCCGTTTATCCCACACCGTAAACAAATAAAGGTACTACTTCGATATTGCAGTTGTTCAATCATATGACTGATGCACTAAGCCTGGTCGAAGAAGAAATTTAAATAATGAATGCTGAATACATGCTACAGCTCAAAAACTGGTAACGTCACAATTATGTCTATCTCTCCCCCTTATTTGAGCACTTTTGAAACTAAACTTTGAAAAATATGGCTGTCTCTAACTTCATACATTTAGCGTGCACACTGATTGGTGTACCCCATTAAAGTTGGTAACGACGGAAGGAAAGAAGTTCCACGTAATGTTGAATCAAAAATGTTACGTTAATAATTGTAACAACTGAAAATATTAATTTTGTTGTTTTTTTTTAGACGTGAAAGTATAAGAACTAATAAATTTGTAAGATATTTACTTTTCTAATAATTTCACTGTTTCACTTGACCGACGAATGAATAAAGTTATCAGGCCCATGGTAATCTTAATTTTACATTTGGCAGAAGAATGCTCAACGTGCATACAACTAGATATTAAGCAGGACTTTCAAAAGTCCTCAGTTTACTGTGAACAGACTTATTGGTTGTTCACAATTAATTGAGCAGTTCTGATAGCCCTGCTTTGGGTTTACTTTTCTTCTCATTTTGTGTCCTCTTGCTATATATGGACAGTCTCACTTTATTCATACTGTACGTTACGCAAGTGAAAATCGTACAATTTTTAGGAAAGTGAATGTATTAATTATTTTTTAGTTCGTCCCCTTATGTGTATAAAACAAGAAACTCTATTTCACTAGGCATAAATTTAAGCACCACACTATCGATATAGTCTATTCGCGGTTTCTTCACACTTTTTTAATCAAACCTTTGAAAAATCACCCAATGTATGATCTTTTTGGTTGTTTCCTAAATATGTCACTTATCACAAGCGTTTTAAACTTGTGTAAACATAAAAGTACCTTATTATTGGTTAAATTGAACGTTTACTTGTAATACATCTATAAATTATAATATCTCATTTATAATTTATGTGAATAAGAACAGTGAGAAAATNGAACGTTTACTTGTAATACATCTATAAATTATAATATCTCATTTATAATTTATGTGAATAAGAACAGTGAGAAAATAGGTGCGTTGGTAATGCCTAGTAAGAAACAGTTCTAACGCAAAATATTATTACACTGAGTGCGCGCGAATGCAGTGAGATGTCATTTTGGTGCAGTTTTCTAGACTCGATTAAGCTTTGTTTACATTAGAAGGAGGAAGGCCCTGGAAGTATAACTTCACAGGGCTTCAGGAAAGTTGGAAGTTACCATGAATGGAATATACAAGGAAGATTCTTGGAACTATTAACAGTCGTTGCCAGCGGGAACCTGTATGCCAGTGTGTTCTGTAGCATATACGTATGTATAGGCTATTCGCGGTAAAGTGAGCACTTTTTAAAGCCCTCTCATTTGAAGTAACATTAAGAAAATATATTTCATTTCAACCTTAGATGTTAACTTTTAAGGAGATCAAATATACACACTGTGTTTATTATTTACATGGCAATATTTATTTAAAGAGGTGGTTAAAGGATGAAAAATGGCTAAAAGAATAAAAGTTACAAGGGCCTCGAAAGTTCTCACTTTACCGTGAACAGCCTTTATGCTTCCGGCAGTCCACTAGTATCAGTACATAAATTCGTATGACCTGAAACGTTTTAAAGTAAGTAACAGGTCAAGTGTCTGTTACACCAAGTGTTTTTAAGACCAAAAACTTTCAGGCCTAGTGGCTTCAAGTGACTTTTAAGCCATTTTACTTTTATGCCAACAGAAATTATGGACAGGTTGCCTTTCGACAGACTAATATTCAAACAAAGTCTCCTTAAGTCCAAGTGTCTCGTCCCAAAATGATGTGCTTGTGTGAGTAACAGTCAGGGAAAGTTACAACAGGAAAATAATGCCCTGTTAATTTTGATTGCAACGTAATTTACAGCAGTGGTGAAGGAACTTTAGCCACCAATGGGAGACTAGTTAAAATATCGTTAAAGGTATAAACCATTTTTATGTGTGATACAGAATTTCGGAAGTTATCCATTTCAGAGAAGTAGGCACACCAAGAGAGATTACTCAAGGCAACTCAGGTTTTGTTAAAATATTTTGCACGAATGAATACAGTCTTTGGGGGTAATTTTGTGCCAAATAAGGGTAACTNACTCAGGTTTTGTTAAAATATTTTGCACGAATGAATACAGTCTTTGGGGGTAATTTTGTGCCAAATAAGGGTAACTTTGAGTCACAAATTTTCAATTAACGTGAGAGCTCTACGCTGAAAAAAAAATTGGGTTGAAAAAATAATCAAAGTTTGTTCAGCGCAACCAAATTAATTGTTTGTGTGCAGGAAATTAAATATTCTGTTTGCTGAAACCAAATTATTTGTTCTTCGTCTTTGGTTGCCACAAACTTGTAAGGATTGTTAGGATAAACTAAATATTTGTATGGTTCTACCTACAGTAAACAGTTTCGATTATTACAAAAGAAAGCGAGAGCACGACAGTGTTTTCAACCCTGAGCTCTTGCAACCAACTGCTATGCTTAGCCAACTCAGCCAACATGACTACTGACGTTGAGAGAATGTTTGCAAATACATAATGTTTAGTACAGGAGCTGCACGAAAATAGATGTTTTCAAGTTTTACATCTTTACTGTTTTGTTTTCTGTGGAATTTATATTATTGGAATCTATTTGCCATTATTATGCATCAATAAATGCACAAACAGACACAGGCGTTATCCTTATTGTCACAAAACTTACAAACACTAGAACCGGATTTTCTGTCAAAGGTATTCAAATGACTCGATTACCATACAGCATACCAAAAAAATGCCAGCTCTGAACCAAGCTGATTTGTTGCAGCAACAAATTCTGTAATAATACACTGCTGGACCTTAAAAATACACACACAGAAGACTGCATCAGATGATACTGAAACTTTATAGAGGTAGCGACTCATGTGAGTAATACATACACAGAAGTGACAAAAGTCATGGGATAGCAATACGCAAATATACAGATGGCAGTAGTATCGCGTACAAAATGTATAAATGGGCAGTGCATTGATTGGGCTTTCATTTGTATTAAAGTGTTTCGTGTGAAAAGGTTTCTGACGTGATTATGGCCGCACGATGGGAATTAACCAACTTTGAACGCGGAATGGTAGTTGGAGCTAGAAACATGGGACATTCCATTTCGGNCTTTGAACGCGGAATGGTAGTTGGAGCTAGAAACATGGGACATTCCATTTCGGAAATCGTTAGGGAATTCAACATTCCGAGATCCACAATGTCAAGAGTGTGCCAAGAATACCTCATTTCAGGCATAACCTCCCACCATGGACAACGCAGTTGCCAACCGCCTGCACTTAATAACCGAGACCAACGACGTGTGCGCAGAATGGTCAGTGTTAACAGACAAGCAACACTGCGTGAAATAACCGCAGGAATCAATGTGGGACGTACGACGGACGTGTCCGTTAGGACAGTACGGTGAACTTTGGCTGTACTGGGCTATGCCAGCAGAAGACCGACTCGAGTACCTTTACTAACAGCGCGACATCGCCTGCAGCGCCTCTCCTGGGCTCGTGACCTTATCGGTTGGACCCTAGACGACTGGAAAACCGTGATTTGGTCAGATGAGTCCCGATTTCTGTTGGTAAGAGCTGATGGTAGGGTTCCAGTGTGGTGCAGACCCCACGAATCCATGGACCCAAGTTTTACAACAAGGCACTGTGCAAGCTGGTGGTGGCTCCATAACAGTGTGGGCTGTTTTTGCATGGAATGGACTGGGTCCTCTGGTCCAACCGAACCGATAATTGAATGGAAAGGGTTATGTTCAGCTACTTGGAGACCACTTGCAGCCATTCATGGACTTCATGTACCCAAACAACGATGGAATTTTTATGGATGGCAATGCGCCATGTCACCGGGCCACAACTGTTCGCGATTGGTTTGAACAACATTCTGGACTATTCCAGCGAATTATTTGGCCACCAAGATCGTCCAACATGAATCCCACAGAACATTTATGGGACATAATCGAGAAGTCAGTGCATGCACAAACTCCTGCACCGGCAACACTTTCGCAAAATATGGACGTTTATAGAGGCAGCATGGCTCAATATTTCTGCCGGGGATTTCCAACGACTTGTTGAGTCCATTCCACGTTGAGTTGCTGCACTTCAACGGGCAAAAGGAGGTCCGACATGATATTAGGAGGTATCGCATGACTTTTGTCGCCTCAGTGTATAATCACAAAAACAGTGCAGAAGGATTATTAAATTTGGATCTCCAATCGTGCGTTGCACCCGGTCGCACTANTCGCCTCAGTGTATAATCACAAAAACAGTGCAGAAGGATTATTAAATTTGGATCTCCAATCGTGCGTTGCACCCGGTCGCACTACGATACACGCTACTACACGGTCTGACATGGAGTCCAGCAAATGCCAGATGATGTCCTGAGCCAGAGAATAAACAATCATTGGACGGCCTAGTCCTAGGATCTCATCCTCATATCGCTAGATCAACAATGTTCCATATGTCACCACGATAGCGGAAAGGCTGTAGTAGGCTATGGCTCCTCAAGCCATAATACCTACCATGCCGCTCGATAGAGAGGTTGGAATTGTGGCGTTCACCAGGATCCCTCCACGCCCGGGCGCGATAGTCATCAGTCCCCATAACAAAGCAGCACTCATCACTAAACATCTCACATCGTCTTTCTGTGGCGTTCCACGTTGCTCTGGCCTGGCACCACTGCAAACGGAACCGTCGCTCTTGCTGATTTAATGGCAGCACNTTGTGGCGTTCCACGTTGCTCTGGCCTGGCACCACTGCAAACGGAACCGTCGCTCTTGCTGATTTAATGGCAGCACATGTAATGGGCGCTGGGATAGCAGATTCTCCACTGTAAGGCGTCGAGAGATGGTTCGTGGGCACACGGGAGCACCAACACTGGCCAGTACCGTGGACTCGGTGACCACGGGATGCCTCCACGCCTGGTACATGATCTGTCGATCCACTCGACTAGTTATCGACCTCGTCCATCCTGAGTGGGTCCTCCATGCATGCGTGCCTTCACGTATCCACTTCTCCCAACAGCATCGGACAGTAAAGTTCGAGCAATCTTCGTTGTGAGGTATGTGGCGATATGACCATGCTGCGGTTTCCAGTCCGATTATGAGTTCTCGAAGTCCGTCAAGTGTGTAAAGCGACGTCTTTGGCGTCTCCCCGGCATTCTTCTTCACTCTGCATGCTTGCTTGGTATCGTGTGGTGTTTCTCGCGTCAATGCGGCTTCGACTACACGCCAGTGTATATTACCACTGGTCAGTGCTTGCAGCACCACTGCTGGGTGTGAGGTAAATGTACATACACCATCGTGTGATCATGTGCATACCAGCCCGTACACTCGCTATTAACCTAGTTTCGTTGTTATCGCNATGTACATACACCATCGTGTGATCATGTGCATACCAGCCCGTACACTCGCTATTAACCTAGTTTCGTTGTTATCGCGTGGCTTCTTCGTGGTGCGCTTTTTTCATTGTCCAGCGGTGAGATAACAGATTTTTTCAGGTAACAAACTGTTTTATTCGCTTCAAGCGAAATATTGGGTTTGAATATACCAAGATATTCGTAATTATTACAGTGCCCAAGCTTATANATGTACATACACCATCGTGTGATCATGTGCATACCAGCCCGTACACTCGCTATTAACCTAGTTTCGTTGTTATCGCATGGCTTCTTCGTGGTGCGCTTTTTTCATTGTCCAGCGGTGAGATAACAGATTTTTTCAGGTAACAAAATGCTTTATTCGCTTCAAGCGAAATATTGGGTTTGAATATACCAAGATATTCGTAATTATTACAGTGCCCAAGCTTATAATGAGCAAGCGGTGCCAATGTGTGCTTGTGGCGAGCTGTGTGGCTGCGGTAGTGTGAGAAAAATCCTGGAATTGATACCGTAAAAATAAGTTAGGTATGAAACTAATAATATAGACCAAAGACAAGTTTCCAACAAAGATTATTAATGTCATTGTGAGAACCAGAATCCACATTTCAAATAGTCTACCGAACCTAGATTCGGATCATTTTAACGATATTTGTATCCAAATTTCTTTCTGTTTACGTGATTATACCGACTTATATAAAGATAGGAGCAATCTCAAAAGGTGAGGTAAAGTGCAGGGATCTGAGTTCAAAACTAGACACTATGAAAAAAAATGTTAATTCACTTTTGGGGCGGCGGCTAGAAGGTAAACTCAGGTTTCAGGCGTCGTATATAGGGACCAGAGTGAGATAAGTGGATCGCTGTTCGACTATTCATCTCGAGTTTTGGAACATTTAGCAATAATCGTACATGAGATTCTGAATTAGTTGGTGCTCATACAAACTGATATAATGTTTTAAGCAACTCTTAACGGAGAAGCATGACATAGGATTTTGAGTTCGAAACCTGGAACTACATATATATACACTAGCTTTTACCCGCGGCTTCGCTCACGTGTTTATAGTAACCAGCTTATAGGGAGAAATAACGGTATTTGTTAGAAGACAGATGCTAATCATAAACACATAACAGAGCACTAACGATGTCATTTTTTGGTGCTAGAATCGCTCTTTTACATAGCCACTGGTCGTCATTTATATTTCTTTGTAGATCTGGGTAAACTCTAGCAATCAGTTCCGTATCACTCTCCACCAAATTACTAAAATCCCCCGTTAGTAACACACAGCCCGCGGCATCTGTTTCTAACCGCCCATCTCCAATTTTTAATACTGTATCAGCATAATGTCCTGTATCAACGTCATTGTAGAGGTGCACTCTCATATTTGTCGTCAAGCTGAATGTCTTGACATTTGCCCATAAGCTTGACTACTTGAGACAGGCTTTGATTTCATCTGCAGGTGTGCCCCTCTGAATCACCGGTAGAGTTTGGCGGAAGTCACCAGCCAGAAATACAACCATTCCTCCCATAATGTTTCGCATATCCTGCAGAGTTCAGTTTAGGGCCTCTATCACTTTTTTGTGTGACATTGTGCATTCGTCCCACACTAACAACTTACATTGACGCAGCATTGTACCCCGAGAGCTATTTTTAATTTATTTTTTTCCTGAGGGAATGAGATATTTTTTTCGGGATAAAAAGTAGCCTGTGTCATTTCCTGGCCATCCAACTATATATGTGCAAAAAATCACGTCGATCCGTTGCTCCGTTCCTACGTGAAGGAAGGACAAACAAACAAAAAAAACACTTCCGCATTTTTAATATTGGTTAGGATATATATATATATACATATATATACATTATCCGGGACTGCAAGGTGTTCCAAAACTGTGTGAAGAAAGAAATACGAATGTTGCATACATTTACTATGAAGAGTCCGAACCATACAGATCGTCAGAAGTTGTAAACAAAAAACATGCGCCGCTAATATGTAAAGTGAAAAACAATGATACTACAACTATCCAGGGCATCGAGAACGAAAATATGACCTCCAAATCTACTGGTGATGATGTGAAATATGCGTATTCTANACAACTATCCAGGGCATCGAGAACGAAAATATGACCTCCAAATCTACTGGTGATGATGTGAAATATGCGTATTCTATGATGATGATAAAGTTTCGACATCTGCAAAACAAAAGTGTAAACAGGTTGCTTAAGGTAAGTGTTACTTAAAGTTGGGACAGAAGAAACATGGGTTCGAACATTGTACTCTGGTCCAACGGTATCTCACAGCCCACTCATCACATGTATCGTAAACCTTCTGCGAAGAGTGACGTGAATTCTAGATACTTATTTTCTGAAGACCACAATGACTTGGTTACACTGCAGAGAAGTGGATATCTTTCTGTCAGCGAAGAGATAAATTCTATTATTAATGAACTCAGAGCTAGAGGCTTTATTAAATTACATATTATGTATGTGTGTATGATTTGGTTATGAATATAAATAAATACAAAAACAAATTTTGTTTTATTTTAAATTCTTGTCGCAAAATAATTGTACCTACGGCTGTGTGTTTATAAATGTATGTTAGGCTGCAAGTAAATGTTTTATAACAATACTTTCACTCACTTCGCGATGAACAACATACATTGTCGTTGCACTTCTTGCTGTGCCTATTCAGAATATCACTGCGGGCGAACTTGCAATGACTACTTTCATGTTCTCGTGATGTAAGGAGCGAATCTCTAGAGTCCCTTGCGGTTGACAAAGCAGTCAGTGTTACAGACGGTAAGTCGTCAACCAATGATTCTTTTTTTATATTGTAAAAGGGTACGCGATCACAGTAGATGAATGTAGAGGTAGTGATCTTCTTTCCGCCACGCTCGACGTCGAAGAATTTGAGATGAACATACATTGAGTACGGCCATGTAAAAAAGTATTTTTTTGGAGATATAGTTCATAGCGATTGTTGCATCATGTTCTCGATACTTAAATATGTAGATATAACACACATAATTTTTTTTAATTGTGTATCATGTTGAATTTTTACCCGTGAAATTGTTGGACTATAGCGAATTGAAGCTGCGATACCTTATTTTCAAGAATTGTGCACTGTCTCCAGCACCGTCAGTGTATGTGAGTTTATTCCTATAAAACTTCATTAGCATGTGTAAAAAATTAAGTATGTTTTATCGAGCATGGTGTAATTACAATACTTGTAATTTACGAGTTGCTTTCTTGGTCTGTAATGTATACCATGCACGTAAAGACAGGACTATCATTGTGGTTTTTGCTTCTGTTGAGTTCGCATCGATAGCTACGAAATGCACTCGCGGTCTCCAGGTNACAGGACTATCATTGTGGTTTTTGCTTCTGTTGAGTTCGCATCGATAGCTACGAAATGCACTCGCGGTCTCCAGGTCTTCTGTGTATGAAACATTTGCAGCAGTATTTTTTAGTTAAGGTAAACCACGTCTCTTTATGTTGTGGGTCTTCTAAAAGCAGAGTACATACATAGTTGAAATGTATGTGTGTCGCGATGTCCCCTTACTCGTCATTACAAAGTTAGTACATTCAATGATATTTCTATATTAATAAAAATTTGTAACAAGCAATTCATTGTTTAATTTGTTTCATAATGTGTTTACAGTTCTAGCACTATAAATGGTATGTATTCAAATAAGTACATGTATATAATATTTAAAAAACTACATAATTTGTTACCTTGTACTGTATAACTGAATACCTCTCGTAAAGGGACGTGAATGTGGTGACTTGGCTGGTATGCCTCGGCTATTATTATGTCGTTTCGACTTGCCGAGACCTGCACGGTGCTCGCGCCGTCGGCCGACCACCTGGGGCAGCCCTAAATTTTCCCAACATGTTAGTTGATCGCCAAACATCGGTCGGGTCGGACACGTTCTGGTGATAGTGTTGGGAGTGTTGGCTGCACTCTGAATTTGACGATTTAGTTTCACTCGGTTTGTACAGAAGACGTTGCTATTCTGCTGTACTGACGAGGATGGTCTGGTTTCCTCTAGCATCGTCTAAAGCAGCGTACAGCACCCGACACTTGTGTAATATGTGATTGCAATGGGTGGTAAGTGATTATAACTACTTTCCTANAAAGCAGCGTACAGCACCCGACACTTGTGTAATATGTGATTGCAATGGGTGGTAAGTGATTATAACTACTTTCCTAAGCATTTGTATTTGATATCAATTTGCATTAGTTTTTAGCAGTGTTGTCCTTATCGTTCCCGCACTTTACAATGGAAATTTCTTCGCTTAACGAAACCTACAGCTCTCTACGCATGCTCAGTATGCATTGGTTGGTAAATGCTTATGAGTATTTGTTTTTATCATTTTTTTAAATATGTTTGCCTAAGCACGTAGCAGTGTCGTCTCTCTTGCAAGACTAATGGTTTAAAATGTATAATGTTTTGTGGCAAGAGAAGTAACACCGTCAATACAAGTCGCGTAATGTGTATAGCACTTTTAGCATTGTAGTCATTTTTGAGGTTGGGTCTTGTAATTATTCGTTCTTTCTCATGTTGGCATGCATTGAAACTTTAACTCAACTTCTTGACGTGCATTTGTTTATATCTTGCTTTTTGCATATGGTTGTTTTTTTGTACGTTACCCATGCTAACGTTTATTTATGTATGTATTTTCACATATATGTATTCAGCCTGGATGTCGTTGAGAGGGATACGATTTGGTATACATCTGCAGTAGCAGACGACAAGGGCGGCAGTGGGCGATTGTCGAGTGTTTGTAGGCCGATGCGTATGTGTGTGTTATTTCAGACCCTACACTCCTGCATGCAACAGCAACTTTTCAACGTGCTTGTATGTGCACCTTTATTTTCTTTACAAACTTAGTCGGTTGTTACATAATCCCGAACTACGTAGGTTTGGAAATGCTGACCAACTATGCTTGTAACTGGGCTTTGTCCTTATCTCCTTGATTGCAGTCGGAAGTGATGACTGTGATATGAAATTGGTGGTCGTAGCCAAGGTGTGTGGGATGCGGTGGGAGACTATGCTTATAAGAGGGCTTAAGGTGTACTTGTACCTACCACCCTGTTAGTCATCGGGGGTGATGCCAATGTTATGAATTTGACGACTACAGCTTCGGTGGATGGGAAATGGCAGTCAACTATGCTTGTAAGATACCTTGAAGTTTACTTACCCTGCTGTCCTTTTCGTCGTCGGGGGTGATGTCTATGTTATGAATTTGGTGACTGTATTTTATAAGGGTCGGAAATACCAGCCAAATATGCTTATAAGTGCGCTAAGGACATATTTGACCATACGGACCTTTTCGTTGTCGGTGGTGATACCTATGTTATGAATTTTGTGGCAGTATCTTAAATGGTTCGTAAATTACAGCCCCCTATGATTATAAGTGGGTTTAGGACGTACTTGTCACACATGCTGTGCGACTCTAGGCTAGCGTGCATGGGCAGGCTTCTCTCTGTGTCGCGCAGGTGGAATATCAGAGCATGGAACTCGTCCCCTGCCAGGAAGCCAGGTGAAACGATACCAGAAGGAATATGAGGAAGCCAATGTAGTAGCGGATGACGGTGATGAGGGAACATCCAGGATGGATAGCTCGGAAGTCAAGTGAGAAGAAAGGGTGAAAATAAAGGAGACTGGGAGGAATATGATAAAACCCCTCAAGGGACAGAACGGATAAGAGAGAGAGACAGGAAGGAATGAGAGAGCGTGAGAATAAAAAAGAGACAAGAGAGAAAGTAAAACAGACCGGGAGATATATGAGAAAACCTCAAGGGATAGAGCAGGCGAGAGAGAACGGTCGTGGAGGAGAGAGACTGGAAGGAATGAGAGAAGTTGCATGACATGGCAATAAACTCGAACTTTCTTCAGGCAAGATGGATGGTGCTGGCATGGTATGACAGAGTGTGAATGATAGTTCCACTCTTCCAATCCTCATTCCCAAAAAGGAGTCACATAGCCACAATGGGCAACATGCAGATTTCGCAAATATTGTTGAAAATGCTACGAACACATTTGTATATGCATATGAAAATAAAAATTCGCCTTTTTTTTTTTTGCATAAAAATCGGTTTTGACAAAGTTATTTGAGTATTAAAACAGTAACTTTCGCGGCCGCTGTCACGTGAATGCGGAACGCTCTCTCATTGGTTTGACGTCGCTAGTCATACGTCGGCGGCCGACTCCGGCACGCTGCAAACACGCAGCACTAAAATGGAAGGCAACTTTGTGAAAGCGCAGTCGGACAATCTGCCACGTGTAGATGTCCATATGGCACTTGATTACTTAAATTCCCATTGCTTTGTGGAACCTGAAAGAAGAGGTGTAAAATTACAAAGATAAGAACGTGTCTCATATCGCACAGTCGTGATCTTCAAAGCGACAGTAGGCCTACATCACATGTTAAAACTTATTTGTTTGTACGTTTTATTGATTTACGTATTATTATTATTATTATCATCTGTGTTCACGATTGCGATTGCTAAGGTTTAAAGTTGGAAATTAAAATATGGAATAGGAATTACGTTTACAAGAATAACACAATTGTAATGACGGCGACTGCAGTGAGCGTACTGTGTTGTACATGCTTGAGGTCTGTGATAAATTAACTACATTATTTAGAAATTAAACGTTATGTTGTGTTGAGAAAGAAGGTAACAAATATTTCCGGATGCTGAACCACGTTTCAGTATTCATAAAAAACTTTTTTCGCTTTATAAATGTGAGATAACGAGCAGTATGGTGGCAGTTGTCCTAAAGCTAGCGGGCTGCTGGCGGCCAGAAAGACGCGCTGCCCGCCGGCAAACCTGTATTTCCGCGTTACACCTCTTTTTTTTTTAACCACTTTATTGAGGCCTTAAATATAGTGTTTAGAAACTAAAAAAATTATTTAAAAAATAACTTGCTTATCTTATTGTGTCTTATGTTTTGTCAGACCTCACGATAACTGTTTCTGCACTTTAGATTTAAACTGTAAGAACTGTACACATAAGCTGAAAAAATAGATGTGGTAGTTTGAGAAACACTTAATACCTGGGATGAGATTAAATACAGCCAAGAAAATGCGTAATAAAAGCTTAAGCATTTGTTTTATTCTAAAAAGCTGTTTTCTTTCTGTTTATTTAAGGGAAAGAGTTATAAAAGTAACACAGCTCACTTGCGTAAAACGCGCAGGCTAATTAGTGTCCATTTTGTGGGCCTGGCCTCGTAATTTATTATTACGTTCATCTCAGTAACTTAGAAAAAAGGAGAACGGCAAATATGAAAGTAAGATCATCCTTGATAAAGATTTCTAAAAACATGCACTTCAGATTTTTGAAAGTAAAAATTAAGTTGCTCTTTAACTTAAATTGTTAGGCTTATGAAAGCTAACTAGAGAAAAATCAAAACAATTTAAATTTATTAGAAATTGCTATGTTTGGAAAATACTGTATAATATAAACTCAACTTTTTGCAAGAGGGACTCTTAAGCCCCACCCAAATAATTTAATGTTTAATTTTCATGGCTTAACATAGTGATATGTTATTATTTAAGCATACACTGTGAATATAGCCTTAATATGATAGCTGAGCTCTTGAAGCAAATGTTAGAAGTAATATTAAATTAATAAAAAATATATATACCAAATTTTGTATTTTGGACCTAACTTGGAATGTATAAACTTACAAAATGTAAAATTTACATTGTGTGGCTAAAATTTTTGTAAACATATTTATATGCCTTTACTATTATGAAATACGTTAACATATTTTTTTATGCTCACGTCTACATCACATACGAATTGCTAAACGCGTTGTGGTGCGTATTAAACAATACCATAGTACCGCAATGAAGGTTAGGTCAGATGTAAATAGCAGATATTAAGACGTTCAGTGTTAAAACTGCCTACGTAGGGGAAACATAAACACCTTAAATATAATTACGTAAGTCAAAATGGTCTTCGCAAACAGAAAGAACTTATTATGGCTAAACATCTTCAATGTCTCGCCTAACTGCGTTAAACCGTGTCTTCCTGTTTGTTTCGTTTTTTGTAACTAACAAATATTTGATCAGGTGTTTTGCGAGATGTAGTAGTACACTGCGGTACAATAAGCCATTAAGATGATTTTGGTAAACTTGACTGTTTACTGTATCTTTTTATTACTTCAAACAATTTATATTTAACCAAACACGCATCACCACTGAAGTAAACAAACGCGGCGGCCGAGGTTGTGTTTGACTTGTGACGTCACGGAGTGAGCAGGCGCGACAGACGCGTTTTGGCGGGAGTTTCAAATGTAAAACCTTCTTTCATCATATCTTTGTCAAAACTAATTTTTAAATCAAGGTATTTTTTAAATACATTTCTAACACATAAATGAATGAAAACCAAGTGCCAGCAAAAAATGTGCATGTTGCCCATTGGGGGTCATGCTATTTTCGGAGTGACTCATAAAATTTTTGGCAAGGGAAATTTCTGTGGGAAATCTTTTTGGTTTTGAGGGAAATTCGGGGAATTTTTGACGTTTTTAATGGAAAAAAGGAACTCAGAGGGAAAAGGAAAAAATGGCTGCCACTGACGAGGAATGACAGAGCAGGATATTGTCGTATGACGTCATTCAAGATGGCCACCGGTTCATCGCACATTGCAGCCAGCAGCCAGTTGATGCATAACTCTCTATTTCTAGTTACTTATGTATCTATTATATATATATACTAGCTGACCCGGCAAACGTTGTTTTGCCATAAAAAGTGTTTCTAGTGATTATAGTATTAGAAAAAAATAGCTATAACTTATTGTAAGTGTGTGAGGATGTGGTATATAAGTGGAAGAGGCATGGAGCTCTGTGGACGATGACGGAATATAAAATTAGATAATTTAATAAATATTAATAAAATGGAAATACAAACAATTACAGCTTTGCGATCAATAATAAAGTTAATTAAGAAATACACTTAATTATTGAAAATATAATTGTAAACACGTCACTACTACGATCTGAGCACAAATGAATAAGAGAAAGGTTATTGTGTGAGAGAAAGTGGAGACCGGCTACTCCGTGCTGTGTCACTGGGAGACACCTGGTGGGAATAAATTGTAACCTAGATCGATAAATGATCGATGATAATTGATCAGTTATCGACCTAGGGTAAAATTTATTAAATTACTAATATCGCTATAAAAAAATAAGGGTTGGTGGTAGAAGGGTGAAAATTTAGGAGGGTATGTATTTTTTGATGCCACATCATAAAAAAATATAAAATAAAAATTTTGTTCAAACAATAAAAAAAATTGTTTGGGGGTGGCCACCCTTATTACATAGGGGTGTAAAAAATAGATATAAATCTATTCTCAGACCTACCGAGTATACATAAAAAATTTCATAAAAATCGGTCCAGCCGTTTTGGAGGAGTTTAGTGACTAACACTGTGACGGGAGAATTTTATATATTAGATATAAATTTTCTTGCAGATGTAAAAAAATCTATCTGTCTACATTTATTGCGAAATGTTTCTAATATGCTTAAAAGGTATACAAATAGGAATACATATAAAATACATGGAAAAATTAAATTGAGAAGAAGAGGAATTGATAGTTTGTTCTTACTAAATATATACATATTGATGATGTTGGAACAACCAAATAATTGTTCAGATCAAAATATTATTTTTAAATTATTTATTCCGTTCCAAGGACGAATAAAGATGTTTGGAGCAACAACAGATCAGTTGACAGTACAAAAAATTGTTCATTGTAAACAAGTACTTTTCAAACAGATTTATTTGGTATCTGCAACAAAATTTTTCACAGTGTACAGCCACCACATTGACGGTTATCTTCCTAGTTAACAGTTTTATTTATAGATAATACAATAAAGTACCTTTATTTGAGTTGAGAGATTTGGGTGGCTCTTAACAACAAGGTCTTGAGAGGCAATGAGGGTGATATGAGGTGGAACGGAGCAGCGCCAGAATCCAAGGGCGGGAGGAACGTGAGATCCCTGAGAAAACCTGCTGACCAGCGGCATCATCTGGCACGATTCCCATTTGCGAAAGTCCGGGAGTGGCCCGTCCGGGGATTGAACCCGGTTCGCCTTGGTGGGAGGCGAGCAGGCTAGCCGCTCAGCCACTGCGGCCCCACCGTCATTTGAAATCATATTAGCAAGTAGTTAAAGGTTGCCTGCGCTGATGCAAATTTAGCCTAAATTACTGTAACAGATACATAATTCCTTGTATTTTTTGGTCCAGCGAGGGCCTTTTCACGCCAAATATCTTATCTTGGCCAAATGAATGCAGAAAATAATCACATTACGAGCACTTATCAATAACAATGTGATTGTACTGTCAGTAGATTTGTGTTTGATCCCAATGTTTATCCGAAATGAATGGTGGAAACGACAGCAAATTTTGGAAGAACCTTTTCTGAGCAGGCCCACGCGACTCACTGAGCACACCTACGACACACCTTAAGAGTGCATGCAGGATAAGGGAAGACTGGACGCATTGATTGAAGGCTATGGGTTTTCAGGAGCTAATATGGAATAAATAATAAGAGAAATGCGTCGTACGTGTATCGGTTTTTGCCAACATTGTGGGAAATACATTACCAGAGCGGCGCATTTCTCTCAAGATTTTTTCTCTTTTGCAATATGTTTGGACATTTCATCGCGGCACAGGGTATTATGGTAAAATAATATGTGGGAGCAATGACCTGTTCCGGCAATAGTTCGTGCAGTAGTACACTGTAAAATAATTTTATACTTTCGCGAAGAAAATCTTTGGAAACCGTGTTGCCAAAAGTATAAAAATACAATAAATACTGTACTTAGTATACTTGCATGATACACTACCACAGTCAATTAAGTTGTTGGAATGACTGGCACCTCGAGTGTAGGCAACCATGCATCACAGTATCCATATACCAATTAACTGTACTATGTATATTTGTAATATTACAAATAATTATTATTATTTCGCATACATTGGCAAGTAGCGAATATAGAATTGTATTTTAATGTACTTTCCAATGCAAATTAATTCATCTCAAAATTGAGATAGTAAATTTTACATTCATATCAAATATGGGAGAAAAAATCGCTGTTACACTGTCAAATTTCTTCGTCCAACTGCTTCCAGTAAATTTAGTCAAATAGAGTTCAAATTATGGAAACTAAATAAGGTAATGAAAATAATTCATTTATATAGAAGTTATTTGAGTATGAATGCTATCTGAAGGGACAATAATATTAAGAAGTGAGAGTCATTAAGTTTCATGGTGCAAGAAGTATATCTAATGAAAACATTTTCAATTTAATAAAGAAGTGAAAATAAATCACAACATTTGTTACATTCCTACCTGTCATGGACTGTACAGCAACACAAAAGCACTAGCTCACTTACAAAATAAATATTTAATGAAAACTCAGACTAGATCCTGCTAGTAAAACAATTTGACAGTGACTCATGTTTAAATACATTCAAAATATTTAGTTCAATATGTTGAATGGAAGATTTTAATGGTCTTTCTTCGACTTTAGATTTTGTTTTCAAATATATTTGAAGACAATAAGTTTACAATGTGGCAGGTACTTAAGGTTCAAGCCTGCGACCTGTCCTTAACCACTGTACCAACCATACACCCAGTTAAAGTAGCTTTTATAATGATTAAACCGCGTTAATTATTAACTTGGCAAAAATTATCAACCTTTTTTTTTAATTTCATGTGTATAGGTGGTTTGCACATTTGCAGATTCGCAGTTTTATAATTGCAGAATATATTCTCTCATATAAACTTTTGTGGGTGACATTTCCAGGCATAACATATAAATAGAATTTGGTTATAAACTGATACGGTAGATAAAAAAATATCAAGATAAAGGGAACACGCAGACACGACTATACGAAAGCACTAAATCTTTGTCCTAGGAAATAATAATAAACTGCAATTTAATTTTTGCATTCAAAAATTACACTATTAGGACACATTGCACTTAGTTAATTGGTCGACATTATGTTATTCGTTCATGCGCGCACACACGCAAAACATTTTACACTTTATTCTTTACCATTTTCTGTGGCTTAAAATATCCCAAGTGTTTTCACTGATGACAGCAAGAATGTGCTATGTGCATGGTCACTTACACGCCTACAAGGCGTGTAAGTATCTCACTTGTAAGTTTCAGTGAAGTAGCTAGGTTGGGCCATCTCGTTCACTACGCATAATCCTTGTAGATTTATTTAATCTGAGGAAACCTTAACATTATGGATGAGGTTATAGTAAAGGGAGATATAGGGCGTGTTTCCAAGAATTCTGAGAACTCTAGAGAGCGTATGATTATCATGACAGAACATCTTACATAACCACAAATGAGTAATGAGTTATTCTCTTGTTGTACATCGAATCTTCCAGCTGTTGACACGAACGTTGCTATAAAGTGGACTGTTCTTTGAATTGTCATACATGGCTAAGAAAAGATTATTTTATGCAATGTATTTGGCTGGTTTAAACCTCGTAAATAAAGCACCAGTAGCAATGTATCCAACATTAAGAAATACGTTAATATATTTATTTCTTCCCAGAGCCCATTAAGCAAATTCTGTGTGCACTTTGTACTTGTTGCAAATAAACCAAGTTCATATGTATAACAATGATGTTTTCACTGGCAATTATGGAAACAAACTACAGGTAAGTTGATGAAGAAA
This sequence comes from Clitarchus hookeri, assembly GCA_002778355.1. Taxonomy (NCBI): domain Eukaryota; kingdom Metazoa; phylum Arthropoda; class Insecta; order Phasmatodea; family Phasmatidae; genus Clitarchus; species Clitarchus hookeri. The sequence goes on along the minus strand of NQII01003471.1, from coordinate 22,785 downwards.
AGAGAGAGTTAAGTGCTGGCTCACCTGACAGATATCCTAAAAGCTGAAGCGTTGACGTCGGTGTAGGTTGTGTAGTGGATGAAGGCATGTCCGGAATGAGTGACGATCTCTTGCGATCTGACGACGTGGTGGTCGTTGCGATGCAGGACTCCCCTAAACAGAAGATGTTCAGGCTGCAATCATGGGTCCCGAAATACAGCAATGTCCCCATACACCACTTTACTCGCCAGGTTACTCGTTTCCTACACTCTAACAAATCATTCTTAAAATTACCACATCAATGTTTACGAATAGTGAGAAAGTACGAGTGGTAAATTACATTCCCATACATCCATGGTACCGTTCCTACATTCGCTCACGAAATAGTCAAATGCGTAGGGAAGTCCCCAACCTTGTATAGCAAACACGCTTAACATTCCTATGTTTTCAATCTCACATGTGGTATTATTTTCACACAATGTGTATGCTAAAGTCTTCCACTACAATTTAGGAAGTTTACGAGGAAATTTTTTTACAGTGTAACTCGGAGAACCGAGTTCCATTCCCTGCTTGGAATTCTGGTGGACTTTTTGGCTAGTCAAAGGGTTTCCTCGGGGTAGTCCCGTTCACTCCAGCACTGCAATCCACCGCTTCTCCATTTTATACACGTTGGTACTAAAGATATTTTTTAAGCGCCACCAAAATTTCTCAACCCTTACAAGTGCATAGATATGTCTAATTTGCTTGTTTCACCATCGCCTGCAAAGTGTGGTCTTGGCGACGGACATTGTCACACGGAGGGTCTACGCCTTCTCGGTATAAGAATTAATTTTAACTCTTTAGTAGCTGCAATATGAAACTAGTAATTNCCACGGAGGGTCTACGCCTTCTCGGTATAAGAATTAATTTTAACTCTTTAGTAGCTGCAATATGAAACTAGTAATTATGCTGCTAAAAGAATTTATAACAATGAAATATCGACAGCAGTAGGCAGTGCTACAGGAAGAGGAGAGCTCATCTCTATTGTTGTAATCAGACTGGCATTTGAAGCCAATTAAATTAACTGCAGAACTTTCAGAGTACAGGGAAGTCATATAAATATATAACAAACATACCTCTTGTGTAGGTAATACAGTACCTTAGAGTACTTTTTCATAGTTAACAAAGGAAGCGAAAGTAGTTGTGTGTGTTCATACACACCGAGGGTATTATTGTAATATTACATTGGAAACTTTACGAAGACTGCTTAAAATATAACTGGTGTTAACACTTTCAGACCCACTTCAATGTACGGTTTCAGGTGTAGCAAAGGAAAAAATGCATGATACCTGCTGTACTTAAGTCGACACAACACTTGTTTCGTTGTCTTCGCTCTATAATATGTTAGTATAATGTCTTAGTCAATGANCTGTACTTAAGTCGACACAACACTTGTTTCGTTGTCTTCGCTCTATAATATGTTAGTATAATGTCTTAGTCAATGAGCTGTATAATATCCAGCTACAGTTGTATGAACTAATTATTACCTAGACCAGGAAGGCGGATTGAGAATCATTCGCCCACGGGTAAGACGACTGGTCATTGAACTTTGCAGGGTGCAGTACAGACCACAAATTACCTACACGTACGTATTGTACACAATTGTGTACACTGGGTTTGAATAGGTTAAGTGATTGCTTTTCTGTTATTTTTTCCTGTGTCGTTTCTTTGTGGGAAATTCAGTAGTGATATGAGATACGTTGAGCCCCAGCATGGGATTTCCACCCTTTTGTGGTTGGGAACACCGTAGGGAGGGAGAGAGGAAGGGTGGTGGGTACTCACGTGAGGACGGCTGCTAGCGGGGCGTCGACGCCATCTCCGTCGTGCACGTAGAGGTGGCTGGAGCCGCACTGGATCTGGAAGTGCTGGAGCAGTAGTCTCACAACGTTGTGACGACCCACCACCAGCCAGCTGCACGTCGTGCCAGCCGGGTACGGTCCTCCGTCCGTCAGCTCACTCTGCCCCATCCTGTAACACACACACGCCTCACTCACACCTGTTCTCCAGCTATTCACTCTCTGTATACAGGTTGTTACTTGTGACAAATACCGGGAGGGTGGGAACTCGCGAACACGGCAAACGAAGAGACGATGGCTTATCGCAGTAAAAGTTGACTGTTGTAGCTACGATGCAGTATACTGTACACCATTTAGACAGTTTTCTTTCATTATTGGCTGTTGAAAAATTTTATTACCCCTACCTACATATATTTTAATTGACACACTGACTGCATGCGACCAAAAAGTTGGTAACGACAGAGGTAAATTAGTTCCATTTTATCACTGCTGAATGAAAAGCGTTAGGTTAACATTCGTGAATACTGAAATGATTTCTTTTGTGTTGTGTTTTTTATGCATAAAAGTGTAAGAAATAGCAATTTTGTAAATTATTTACTTTTGTAATAATTTTACGGTTTTACTTGACCGACACATGAATAAAGTGATTATGGCAATTTAATTGTACATACGGCGGAAGAACACGCAATGTGCATACAAGTAGATCGTAAGCGTGGCTTTCTAAAGTGTTCATTTCACCGTGAACAGCCTATAGGGTAGACTGGGGCCCCCCCCCCTTGTGACAGCGGTGCTCGGCGCGACTCTTCTCCGCCATGCCCAAGTGTGCGGGTAGCCTAAGGCAGAACTGTCGGGGTTGGTCTGCAAACAACTTAGCCGAATAACAATTTTGTTCATACAATAATGAAAGAATAAACTAGTTTGAGTTTTATAGAAGGTATGTTGGCTGAAAATATTTTCGTGGTTATCTATCCATTATCTCTATGCATATGATTCTATGACAAAATGTACGGTGAAAATACCTTGAGGTGAAATTGCATTTGAGGCTTAGTTTCTGAGGTAACCGACATCACATATCTGGAGCGAGGAGAAGCAAGTGCGTGTGAATGGGACGAGTGTGGTGTGACGTAGGTGACGAGGCAGTGTTAAGGTGGCAGAAAGCAGTTGGGCTCAGTATTGGCAAACAGTCGTGGCGTGGCAAGTGATTGGCCTTGGCGGACCTGTGGCATGGCCACCGCGGTCACCAGACCTCACTCTTCTGAACTTCTTTGTGTGGTCTCACCTGAAGTCTGAGGTGTATCAGTTATACAACCCGCCTCAGTGGTCTGATGACATCATCGCGTGGCTACATGCTGCTACCGCCACGAGTAACTCACACTTGCTCCTACTCGTTTCAGATATGTCGTGTAGGTTTCCTTAGAAACTAAGCCTCAGATGCAATTTCACCAAAGGGTTTTTTATCCCTAAATTTTGCCATACAATCGTATAACGAATTCCGTATACGTGAGTTACCGCCCACCCGGTATATACATCACTTTGCCCTCTAACTTTTTATTAAGGGTGTTAAGCTGGAGTCCCATCAGCCCAACGAACACGACACGACGTCGAAGGTCGACGGAATTCCATATCATATTTTATTTTGTGTTCGCAATACCCTGACGAAATACGCCCTACAAGCTTGGTAGCTGGTTGATGGAAAATACTAAAACGGCATGTTATCCTTGTAATATCCAGTATTTACGTTTTAAAACTCATGATAAAGTTAATGATTATTTTGGTTTTGAGAATACTTCAGTTCATAAAAGGGCGATAAAGTATTTAAAGACAAACCGGAACGTTATTTTGGCGCCAAGTTAGTTTATTATTTACTACAGTAGGGAAATGCAGGGGAAACTTAGTTTCGTAATGTTGTGTTGACATTCTTTCCGCACCCCGCATGTCATACCATATCTCTCCAATCTAACTATTTCTGCAAAATGTTTCACACAAGTGACGTTATGGTAAGCCATGTAAAATTATGTGTTTTAGCGGCTCAGACATTTATTTTGAAAATGATTACCGAGTAAATATTTCAGGTTAGCGAACCCTGTCATTCAAAACATTAGACTNTCAGACATTTATTTTGAAAATGATTACCGAGTAAATATTTCAGGTTAGCGAACCCTGTCATTCAAAACATTAGACTTATCACATCCGAAGCTGACGCTCCAAATGTTACCTTCGCCATGCAGATGATTGCATGCCAGCTTAATTTTACGAGTTTTTCTGAATTAAAATCCCGGGTAAGTCACTCGTGTATTTTAATTATCTTGGTAGTGTTTCACAAGCTTCTGGTTTCATCTCTAATGATATTGCTGTCAATGAGACGTCAACGTCTGTCTACCTGCCACCTGAATTTTTAAGAATTTCACTAAAATTTATTTGTACGCATGAAGAGGAAAGTTAACAGTAACTTCTTGACAATTACTTAAAATTTCAGGGGGTGGCGATTTTCCAAATTTTTCCTTGCTCCCCAAGATTTTTGTGGGTTATTCGCCATCCGTTATCGAATGGCATGCAAGAATTTTCCATTTTACTGTTATTTTTTATCATTCCCCAGGTTCGTCTGCAACTAATAGCATGCGGACCCTGCGATTTCAGGTCACTATGAGTTATGTAGGTCGCGGGTTCTGATACTCTGGGTGAAGTCGGCCAGAAGTTCTTCTTCTGCCTGCTACCGCGACATCTTCATACACACTTCTCCTGATTCACCCACGCAGAATAATCCTGCTAATTATTGCATTGTGCATGTAGTTGAAAATCTGCACTCTCTTACTATGCGAAAGTTTTTACAGAATTGGAATTCTACTGGTACCATTAAGTTTTGAACGTAATTCGTGTAAAGTACAACTTAAGTACTACTGAGTATATTGCAGAAACTTAGGTAGCGCTACACTTCATAATACTTATTTACAAAATGAATTATTATGTTCTCACAAATAAGTGTGATTTATTGTGAACATATATTTAATAATATCCAGGATATACCTGATCATACTGTGTGTAAAATCAAAAGTGCAAGAAAAATCTTTATATTAAACCCAGATAAATATAGATACGAACGTTAAATAAAATATCTATGCTATTTATTTGGTTTTAGTAATTATAATTCAAAACAAATGCCTACGATTATGCGCTGAGTTACTTATTGTCTGCTCGACTAAATAAATCACTGTATTCATACAATTTGCTTTGTAATATCTTATTGTACTCCCCGGCAAAATTTTTTTAAACATTAAAAAGCAATTTCGTTACTCTCTAACGAATTTGCATTACTTCGTTTTTTTTTTACAATCGCAGTTTTATGTATTTTTAAAACTTCTGGAATACTGTGACAAGTGACAAGTTGGGATGACTTGTGACACAAAAAATCATATTTAAATGCCCCCCTATTTCAGTGGGATGTTCCAGATATTCCGTGGTGTCAATTTAACCAATGGACATTACAAATAGCCTCTATGAAACAAAGGAAATGCAGATAATAGAGAAGAATGCCATGCCTAAAGCTACTCCTGCTTACAACACTCTTGTTCTATTGCCGTATAATGCCACGCAGGCATTCCGTCATGGTGTCAGAAAATACATATGTATTTATTGTTCGCGTCAAGCAGCCAAGTTTCGTTTGAATTCGAGCTTGTGTAACACTCCTTAAGCTCATGCTTGACTAAGCCGAAAGTGGTAAAAAATAAGCTATGCATTAAGCATTCCGCCTTTCCCGAGACACTCGTATATAAACTGTAAAATGTGAAGCGTAAATAACGCTGTCTTGATAAATAAGATTATCTTGACCAAGACTGCATTAAGCTCAGGCTTAAAACTCGACAATAAATACCACCATTAGACTATGCTAAATGGAACATGTGTATTAAATAAAAATACAAATATTTCCATTATTTTAAAATTAAGTGTCTGGCCCACTTAAAACATATCAGTAAACGTGACCTACTGTAGTAATAATTGTTTGCCGAATTCGGTGGGAATTGGTTAATTGTTTCCCGAGATGTGACTCAAAAACTTTAGTATTCCATGCAGCTCTATCTTACAAAATAGTGGACAAAAGAGCTTATGTATTAGAAAATTTGACGTTTATAATTGTTACTTTCATCATACCAAGTTTCGTCGAAATTGATCAAACCAAATTAACCTAAAATATGTATATGGCCAGCATGTTTAAAATAAAGGTCCTATCAATTTAAATCACATCCATTTAAATCACATGTCCTACAATAGCTTCAATTAGGCTTACCTGCCAAATTTGGCAGATAACTATTGAATAGTTTCCGAGATATAAGGTAAACGCTTTATTTTTCTCGTATAGTGCTTTCTTTCAAAGTGGCAGACAAATAACGATATAATCTATACTATGTATATAAATAAAGATTTACATTGTAAACTGGTAAAATACCAAATTTAGTTTAAATTGGTTAAACGTTACTTGAGATATGACATGGAAACCTAGATTTTTAGATGTCCTCCATTGAAAATAAGCACTCGGTGCGGTCGAAAACTGTAGTATGTACAGAGTTGGGTGAAATCCGGTCCATGGGTTCAAAACCTGTTTACGGAGGGGGAGGGTCACGCACTGATAAACACGTGCAGAAAGGGAAGTGATCTCATAAGTAGGTGAATGTGAATTTCGCTAGACTTGTCAGTTGTTTACATGACCAAACTACAACTGTTTACTCGGTGACTGCCGCCTTAATGAGACCTGGTCGCACGTGGTATGGCCACAACATTCCCCCTGTCTGAGAAGCCACTCAGGTCGTGTCCAAACATTCTGTAATCCAGCCATGATATGAACACACCCACACTCGTGTTCTCTTCAAGTCTAACTTGACATGGACAGAATATGCGAAATCCACGGACATCCGCTCATAAGCCTATATTTCCTTCGGAAAGTAGGCCTGAAACCAGGTGTGTAAAAATTCTGCCGACTAAATCAGCAGTCTTGCCAAACTGTATGGAATTGCACAAAATGTGGTAAATTTCTGCTGGTGTGTGGATTTTCCTGTGGATATAATGACTGTGGATTTTGTGTGGGATATTCACCTCCGTCTGAAATCTTACACCGACTACCGACTACCGACTACTAGCCTCCCACTTAGGCGAACCGGGTTCGATTCCCAGTGAAGTCGTTCCGGGATTTTCGCATGTGGGAATCATTCCGGACGATGCCGCTGGTCGGCAGGTTTTCTCGGGGATCTCCCGTTTCCTCCGCTGATCCATTCCGACGCTGCTCCATACTCACCTCGATGTTAAAAGCCGCCTAGATCTGTTCACTTCACTGAAATCTTACAGAAAGCTAACTTTCTCTTGAAATGTACTCGTGGCAGTTTTTATGTGAATTGAATTGGTTAATGTCTCTATTCTCGCAACCCTAAAAATTTTTATTTTAGAAATTTGTTGCTTATAAATAGTTTAACGTTGGCAACAAGCTAAAACTTTGAACTTAAAGCGAAAAAATGGAATTCTGAGAAAATTGATGTTGGCTGCAGAAATTGAAGAGTGTACCTGTAGTTAAATTTCACAGTGTATCCCTTTCAGGCACAATTTAATTTACGGTATCAGGCGTTGCAAAGGAAAAGATGTATGAAGCGTGCTGTACTTAAGTCGACACAACACTTGTTTCGTTGTCACAGCCAATGAGCGGTAGGCTATATGTTCGGCTATAGCTATATGAACCAATTATGAGGTGGTTGATCTGGCAACACTGTGCGGCACAGAGTACGGAAGGAAGGAAGAGACTAGAATCTTGCGTTACGCTTTGCTCCTTATTTGCATTGGATTGTGGGAGAGTTGGGGAAGGAGGGAAGGTAAATATCGAACGTACGGAGTACCAACCACATCACTTCATGCAAAAAGAAGACTACACTCATTTAAATATAGAAGATTAATTTCTTATTTGAAAATTGATTTTGTAAGCCAGCTTTAAGCTTGGTTTCCAAAATGCACAGTTTTATTTAAAAAAAATTTAAAGTTTGTTTGCAAATTTTTATAAAATAACTGTCGCTAATTTNTTTTTTTTTTTTTTTTTTTTTTTTTTTTTTTTTTTTTTCCTACTACTGTCACCTCAGTGTTTCGTCTTTAAAAACGTCTAAATAGGTCGTTTATTCTTTATGACATAGTAACTCGCTTTTACCAACAAGTTGTAACAGAAAGGACACCCATCGTATTATATTTCTGTTCTGTATTATTTTACCCGTCGTAATTTCCCAAATTTACTTGAAGCGCGTGCCTACATACACACACACCCTTGTATTAACCATTTATGCCACCAAAACCAAACTAAAACTCTCTAATATAAGCGCAAATACGAGCGCTGATTCAGAAGTCATGGCAACTATTGTTTATCTCCCGGAAATGACCAAACACAGGAAATGTACTATGTACAGTTGAAAGTTATAAAGGTGACACCTCATGGCGTATGGATGCAGAAATGTTCTGCAAGGAACAAAGACAAAAATTGCTACTTGACATCGTCGCAGCGTTTCGACGAGAGGTGGCGCACATTGACGAATCTGAAGCAGACGATGGTTTTTCCCGTCTGACTCGTCGCTGGCAACGAACCGTGGACCACCTCGGAGACTTCTTTGAAGGATGATGAACAGCTCGTGCACTTACGATACGTACCCGTTCACATTACTGTAAACAGTTTGTACGAGAATATATCAATTAAACGGTGATGTCAAGCAGTTGTGTGTGTCTGTGTTCCTTGCCGGACGTTCCTGCATCCATATCCCATGTGGTGTCTGTCACCTTTATAACGTACTTGTACACTTTCAACTGTGCATAGTACATTTCCTGTGTTGGGTCATTTCCGGGAGATAAATAATAGTTTTCATGACTTCTGAATCAGCACTCGTAGTTAATAAAGCGAAAAATCAAATTTTTGTAATTCAACTGAGTTTGTTAAAATAATAATAAGTACAGGTAAGGTTGAAATTATTTAGATGAATTATTATAAACTAAATTTAATTCATATGAAAAATTTAAATGTTTGTTAGAGTTATGTTGATGTTGATACACAGGAAGTACGGTATTTTCAATAACAGCAGCATATGTCATCTTCAGCGTGGCCTCCCCTGCTGCGAAGTGAGAGATAGGCAAGTGTTGCGGGCGTGTCCTCTAGAGCCTGGACTAAAGATGAGTCAGACTGATTATTCGTCTTCTGCGCACGTCTTCTGCGCACATTTGACCTACCCCAAACCAACACAACAGTCAGAGTCACGTGGTCAACGTGTTTTTATGATAATTTTGCAAAGTCGTCCCTTTTATAACAATAAAATACTTTTCACAATATGAATTTAATTTAATTGCATTAAAATTAGTTAAAGGAATTTTTAAATCAACTGATATCATTTTTTTAAGTACAAAGAGTTCTAACCTCAAATCTTATCGACGTAGTTTATGACGTTACTTCCAACTTTTCTGAAGCCCTGCTAAAGTTCTGCTTCTAGGACATTCTTTTGCCCCGTGATAACAATTCTTAGCAAAGTCTAGAAAATTTACACTAACGGGACAACACATCACATTCGTGCGCACTGGTCGAATAATATTTTGTACCAGAACTATTTCTTACTAGACACTGCCTGCAAACCTATTTTCTCTGTGTTTTTATTAATATTAATTATAAACTAACTATTATAATCTATATACCGAATATAAGTAAAATGTCACTTTAACAAAAATGTAATACTTTCATGTTAACAGAAGTACACACGCTTGTGACACGTGGCATGTTTAGGAAACAGACGAACACGTCGTACGTGGTATAACTTTGGTTTAAAAAAAAGTGTGAAAACCGCGAATAGACTATAGTTAGTTTTGGCAGAAAAGCGGTTCAATGCTGGGACACGGAGGGGCTATGCGCCTCATTGATGCGCACTCTCCTTTACTTTTCCTCTACTAGGGATGTTGGAAAATATCGACTTATTGAAATGACGGTATTATATAAACGATATATTGATACAAATCGTCGATATATTTCAACGATATATTATCAAAATCAATATAATTTTCCAGGTATCGGATACAAATATTTTTTATGCTTTTTTAATAAGCTCTATGTTGAATATGAAAATTTAATTTAAAATTTGTATGTTTACTTCGGCAACATGCACATGCTTCGTGTCGTCAATATGTAATATTCCAAGCAATTTTAAATTTCTAAAGTCTTCTAATGCTGTTGCCTGGTTGAGAATTTGCTATAATGAAATGCATGTTATTGAAATACGGTTTTTAGGCGTTCCTATAAAGTCTCATCAGGGACTTCATTGAGCAAAAAAATAAGTGCTTCTTTGCTATCGAAGCCTTTTGTAACATTAATGTATAGCGTTTTCTCTGTAAAAATCAGAAATCTTTATAATTAAATAAAAAGGTACTGGAAAAAAATAGTTTCATTGCTTCGGTAAAGAGCTGAGGAGTATCATTTATCACACTTAGGTTTTTGTTTCAAATTTATATGTTCAAAATTGGATACAAAAAACCGAATTTCATTAACATGTATTTCCCTATACCAAATTCTCAAACAGGCAACAGCTTTAATACATAAAATATTGGATTTCGATGTACACAAACTAGAGAATTTTTTATTTCAATGTATTGTTTTGTAAAATAAAACTTTTATAAATAACCAATACAAAAATGAATTTTTTTTTTCCTCCTGTAGAGTGGCGCTACGCAGCAGCGCACTTAGAGATANTTTTCCCGTCTGACTCGTCGCTGGCAACGAACCGTGGACCACCTCGGAGACTTCTTTGAAGGATGATGAACAGCTCGTGCACTTACGATACGTACCCGTTCACATTACTGTAAACAGTTTGTACGAGAATATATCAATTAAACGGTGATGTCAAGCAGTNTACGATACGTACCCGTTCACATTACTGTAAACAGTTTGTACGAGAATATATCAATTAAACGGTGATGTCAAGCAGTCGTGTGTGTCTGTGTTCCTTGCCGGACGTTCCTGCATCCATATCCCATGTGGTGTCTGTCACCTTTATAACGTACTTGTACACTTTCAACTGTGCATAGTACATTTCCTGTGTTGGGTCATTTCCGGGAGATAAACAATAGTTTCCATGACTTCTGAATCAGCCCTCGTAGTTAATAAAGCGAAAAATCAAATTTTTGTAATTCAACTGAGTTTGTTAAAATAAGAATAATAAGTACAGGTAAGGTTGAAATTATTTAGATGAATGATTATAAACTAAATTTAATTCATATGAAAAATTGAAATGTTTGTTAGAGTTATGTTGATGTTGATATACATGAAGTACGGTATTTTCAATAACAGCAGCATACGTCATCTTCAGCGTGGCCTCCCCTGCTGCGAAGTGAGAGATAGGCAAGTGTTGCGGGCGTGTCCTCTAGAGCCTGGACTAAAGATGAGTCAGACTGATTATTCGTGTTCTGCGCACGTCTTCTGCGCACATTTTACATACCCCAAACCAACACAACAGGCAGAGTCACGTGGTCAACGTGTTTTTATGATAATTTTGCAAAGTCGTCCCTTTTATAACAATAAAATACGTTTCACAATATGAATTTAATTTAATTGCATTAAAATTAGTTAAAGGAATTTTAAAATCAACTGATATCATTTTTTTAAGTAAAAAGAGTTCTAACCTCAAATCTTATCGACGTAGTTTATGACGTTACTTCCCACTTTTCTGAAGCCCTGCTAAAGTTCTGCTTCTAGGACATTCTTTTGTCCCGTGATAACAATGCTTAGCAAAGTCTAGAAAATTTACACTAACGGGACAACACATCACATTCGTGCGCACTGGTCGAATAATATTTTGTACCAGAACTATTTCTTACTGCCTGCAAACCTATTTTCTCTGTGTTTTTATTAATATTAATTATAAACTAACTATTATAATCTATATACCGGATATAAGTAAAATGTCACTTTAACAAAAATGTAATACTTTCATGTTAACAGAATTACACGCGCTTGTGACACGTGGCATGTTTAGGAAACAGACGAACACGTCGTACGTGGTATAACTTTGCTTTAAAAAAAAGTGTGAAAACCGCGAATAGACTATAGTTAGTTTTGGCAGAAAAGCGGTTCAATGCTGGGACACGGAGGGGCTATGCGCCTCATTGATGCGCACTCTCCTTTACTTTTCCTCTACTAGGGATGTTGGAAAATATCGACTTATTGAAATGACGGTATTATATAAACGATATATTGATACAAATCGTCGATATATTTCAACGATATATTATCAAAATCAATATAATTTTCCAGGTATCGGATACAAATATTTTTTATGCTTTTTTAATAAGCTCTATGTTGAATATGAAAATTTAATTTAAAATTTGTATGTTTACTTCGGCAACATGCACATGCTTCGTGTCGTCAATATGTAATATTCCAAGCAATTTTAAATTTCTAAAGTCTTCTAATGCTGTTGCCTGGTTGAGAATTTGCTATAATGAAATGCATGTTATTGAAATACGGTTTTTAGGCGTTCCTATAAAGTCTCATCAGGGACTTCATTGAGCAAAAAAATAAGTGCTTATTTGCTATCGGAGCCTTTTGTAACATTAATGTATAGCGTTTTCTCTGTAAAAATCAGAAATCTTTATAATTAAATAAAAAGGTACTGGAAAAAAATAGTTTCATTGCTTTGGTAAAGAGCTGAGGAGTATCATTTATCACACTTAGGTTTTTGTTTCAAGTTTATATGTTCAAAATTGGATACAAAAAACCGAATTTCATTAACATGTATTTCCCTATACCAAATTCTCAAACAGGCAACAGCTTTAGTACATAAAATATTGGATTTCGATGTACACAAACTAGAGAATTTTTTCTTTCAATGTATTTTTTTGTAAAATAAAACTTTTATAAATAACCAATACAAAAATGAATTTTTTTTTCTCCTGTAGAGTGGCGCTACGCAGCAGCGCACTTAGAGATATTTAGGCGGTCCCTAACAGCGAAGTCATGAGGTAATTATGGAGCAGCGTCGGAATGAAAAGGCGGGGTAAACGGGAGATCCCCAAGAAAACCCACCGACCAGCGGCATCGTCCGACACGATTCCCACTTGCGGAAATCCGGGAGCGACCCGGCCGGGTATTGAACCCGGTTCGCCTCGGTAGGAAGCGAGCAGGCTAGCCGCCGAGCCACCGCGACCCCCAGCGCTCTAGAGCGTGCTCCGTGACCGCGGAGGCGGGGCAGGTCGTGAGAACCGCTAATTGCGGATGGAGCGAGGTCACCGCGTAACTCGAGAACACACCAGAGATGTAGTTAGCAGTTTGCGACAATTGTCACTCGGCCAGCGAGTCAGTCGGTAAGTCTCGTAGCCGCGCGGGACGTAGCGACGCTCACAACACCGCGACAGCTGAACGCTGTTCCAAGGCCTCGCAACTCACCCCTCGACCACAACACCTCACTTCAGTAGGGCCGCGGTGGTGTAGTAGTGAGACTACTCACCTCCCACCTAGGCGATCACAGAAATAGGCCTCTGCATAGACATATTTGATGGTTGTAACACTCACTGCCATCATACAAACTAAAGTTGTAATTTGATTCCTTGATTTGGTAGGAATCTGTCAATTGTTTCCCGAGATGACATAAAAATGTTATGTATTTATTCGCATGTTGTTATCTTACAAAATGGAGGACAAATGATGCTCCATGTATATATAGTTGACAGTTTTAACACCTACTGCCAGCATACAAAGTTAAGTTGGAATCGATTACATGGTTCCGACGATATAGCATTCTAGGTTAAAAATGACTATATGGCCGTAGTTTTGAAAATAAGTGTATGTAAAGCTTAAAACATATCACATTACATCATATTCCTCAGTACTACTTGTTTGTCAAATTTGATAGGAGTAGGTCAATTGTTTCCTGAGATATGACAAAAACTTTATTTATTCACATGGCACTATCTTACAAAATGGCAAACAAAAGTTGTTCGATGTAGATACAGTTTAAATTTGTACTGCCAAAATACAAAATTGTGTTGAAATTGATTCGGTAATATAGCATTCTAAGCTTAAATGGTTATATGGCCACCATTATAAAAAAAATGTCTGACATGCTCAAAACATATAATTTAACATCATTTGCATTATTACTGCTTGTTTGCTACATTGTGTGGGAATCGGTAAATTTTTTACCGAGATATGTCAAATAACTTCATGACGCTATCTTCCAAAAAAGCTGACAAAAGTGGTTATTAGTTGGTATATATGATCTTTGTAGCAGATACTTCCAGTATACAAAATTTTGTTGACATTTTTGTGGTATGGCCGATATACCAAATAAACCTAAAAAAATTGCATATACNAAAAAATGTTATATACCCGCCATTTTGAAAGTAAGAACCTAATCAAGTTCTGTAATTACGTTTACTTGGACTAACATAGTATTACTTGCCTGCCAAATTTGGTGAGAATTGGCTGAATAGTTTTCGACATATAATGAAAAAACTTTATTTCTTATGGCATGTTGCTATTTTACAAAATGACGGACTAACAACAACAATATCCAGATAAAAATGTAATGCTTACATGATACTCTGTCAGAGGTTTAAATCGTTTCAATGGTTCCCGAGATATGACAATTCGCCCCATATTATAAAAAGGCCGCCATTTTGAAATTGAATGCCTGGCATGGTTTAAAACTGTTAAAGTCAGGTGTCCTTACTTAGTACTATATAAGTACCAGGTTTAGTGAAATTCGGTCAACACGTTCAAAAATTTAAAGGGGAGCACACATGCACAGACAAACAGAGAAACACACACACAGACACACAGACAGGGAAGTGATCTCGTAAGCCTTTCTTTCCTTTGGAAAGCAGGCTACAAATAGACACATACGGAACTCCAATTTACTCTTCTTGTAATAATCCAAAGCCGTCTCGATATTTTAGAAACTAACTGAATTTCCATGGGTGCAGAATAAACCATAAATTACTGATAACTAATGTTATTGAAGTTTCTGAAAGCTTAGATCATTAGAGATGAAACCAGAAACATGTGAAACAGTACACAGGCAATTAAAATACACGAGTCACTTACCCGGGATTAGAATTCAGAAAAACTAGCTTGCAATCAGCTGCATCGCGGAGGAAGGATTCGGGGCATCAACTTGTGCAAGTTGTGTTGGCACTTCCTTCATGTCACTGTGCAATTCTGTTAATGCTTTTCTTATTTATTTGGTGTTTCACCAAATATTTTTTTTCTATTGGAAGTAACTCTAGTTCTGCTTAATATTTTTTCTATTCACTTTTAATTTCTAAAACAAACTTTATCATCTAAAATGTTATAATATGTAAATATTTATGTGTTTATTATATTTTATGTTTCTTGTTTAAAAAAAATTTATTTGTGTATATTAAATATTTTTGTACATATTATTGTGTAAAGTCTTAATATCCAATTATCAATANAAAAAAAATTTATTTGTGTATATTAAATATTTTTGTACATATTATTGTGTAAAGTCTTAATATCCAATTATCAATATGAAAATCTTCATTTGTGAATTATTGTATATCTGTCTTGACTTTCGATTNTAAAGTCTTAATATCCAATTATCAATATGAAAATCTTCATTTGTGAATTATTGTATATCTGTCTTGACTTTCGATTCATGTAGCGATTAGTCGCGCGAGACAACGAAGTCCGTAGCATTCCTTTGTATATGCAGGTTTCTGCTCAGGTAACTGCCTTCTTCTTCGTTTACTCGCCATACAGCACGTAGTCGACTTACTCTTCCTTACTTTGTGGTATCCTTCATCTTCTTGTGATGGATTAGTTTTATAATGTAAATTTTCAAATGAAGATATCACGGCTACCCGACGACATAGCAATGGCCATCTTAAAAATAGGAGATTATAGTTTGTCAAAAACCAATTGTATAATACTTTAAACGCAACTAAAAAAACAAAAGAAATATTTATATGCACTCATGTCATCATAGAGTAGCTAAATTTCATTTACTTATATATATATATGTATACATATACATCTGTTGTGGCGAAAAATATTTTATTGGACAGTTGTTCGAAAGAAACAGACTTTTAATTTCTTTGTTAATTAATTCCTCACTAATCGCTCATGCATTAAATATAATTGTATAACTCTAATTTTGTGATGGGTAAAATTTGAGCTACACCATGAGTGTATCTATTACATATTTATGACTTATGTAATAAGTAAACGTCTGTGCACGCCCATTTGTTTTTGCTTTCAGTAGTAAAACCTAGTCTAGACACCTTCCATGCATGTGCCATCCTTGTGTTATAACGAGAGTACCTATGGATGATCAAGTTTACTTCACGAAGATGCTACATAACATATGGTAGCACAGGCTGGTGGTTCCTCTTTGTAGATTGGAGTTTTTTTTTATTTGTGCATGCTTATTGCATGTGTCCCTTTGAGACTTGAGCATGTACAAATGGTGTTTGTGAGAGCTCTGTGTCTTTACATTTAACTTAGGTTAAGCGTGTTTTTTTTAATAATATTGTAGTGTTCTGGTACCGCTGCTTTTTGCATTGTGCCAGAACTCCTTTTAAAGGATGAATGTCAGTATGAGTGCAGATGTATGCAAGCGCCTGAAAACACAGCAGCAGCGTTTAGAAGCGCGTTGCGTGCTGCTTTGAATTCTATTGTCAGTATTTCTTTGGTGCAGAGTATCGTACCTGCGCTACTGAGATCATTTCTTTGCAAGAGTTTTTTGATAATCTAAGGAAAGATGATANCGTGCAGAGTATCGTACCTGCGCTACTGAGATCATTTCTTTGCAAGAGTTTTTTGATAATCTAAGGAAAGATGATACATCTTACTCACACCCCCGGTTAAAAAACCATTTAGCAAATCTTAAACGACGTGCTCAGAATATTTTGACCACGTTTGGTTAGCAATTGTCAGATCCTCAGTTTAAGTCACATGAGAGCATTGTTACTCAGACCCAGTCCCTCTTTGAGGCGGTTTCTAATTTGGAGTTGGTGTCCATCAGTGTTACTGATCACAGTAACGAGGGTGTTCCCACCCCCTCCGTCACCTCGGTCACCCAACTGTTTGCTGCTATTAACGTTAGTTCACCATCCCATTACGTTCCAGCCACTACCAAACCCATTACAGTTAACCTAGTTATCAACCAACCCATTTTCACATTTGCTTCAACCACCCTTCCATCCACTGCCCTTCACACTGCGTTACCTGTCTGAATCTCGTACTTATTCCATCCAACCACGGTTTTCAGTGCATCTGTGCACATGTCATCTTAAGCATCACACATGTATTCATCAGTTTTTGGCAAAATCACACCCTCACTTGAGAACATGCTGCGTAACTTTCCTGCTACTGATGATCTTAATATTCCAAAAATTGTATGGTTGTTTAAAGTGATTGTGAAACTCCATCCAAATAATGCCAGAAGCACAAATGCTTGAAGTCATTTTCCCTTTCACTCACGGTCTGCTTAGTGAACAGACTAGTTTAGCCATGTCACAACATGTCATATTTGATGACTACTATTCAGATATTCTCAATTTATTTGTTCCCTCAAGGTTGCGTGCTCAGTTGCAACTGAGGGTGTTTGCAATAACCTTAGGAGGCTCTTTCTGTGTATGTGAGCGGTGTTAAGGAAGCTGCCATCATTAAATCTCCCAGCATCTGAAATGGTTAATACCATATTAGAACGCTTAGAAGCATTCTCGTTTGGTATTTTTCTCTACACCCAACACTTTTTCAGAGATAGACAGGGCACGTATGCATTCCCAGAACATCAGATACGCTGACGAAAAACGCCAGCATATCTTTAGGCCACACAAATCATTTCGTGGTACTGATAAAAGGAAATTGCCTCACGATTCTTNGCATATCTTTAGGCCACACAAATCATTTCGTGGTACTGATAAAAGGAAATTGCCTCACGATTCTTCCACCAATGCTGTTACTGATAAAAAGAATCAGACACAGAAACCGAAGGATGACAAATCCCCTTCACGCTCAGATACTCTTGATCGTGATAACCAACTTTCTTGTAGGTATCGCAGGATGTCAGGCCACGTGATTGGCCAGTGTTTCAAGCTAAAAAAACAAGTCTCGCGGGGACAAGTGAGCGATTTTCCTCTCAATTCTGGCAAGTTTGCCAACTTATCAGTGTAATAGTCTTTTTTTTCAAAATGTGGACCTTTGCAGGCCCTTTCAACAGCTGTTCGGTCCTTACGACCACGGTAAAAAGAAAAAGTTTTAAAAATGTCAAGTAAATTTCCGTAATGAAGTAGGCATTCAAAAGGATGTGACACCCCATATTGAGGTAAATTTAGTGCCGTTATTTGTTATCTGCTCTTGTTTATTCTGGATCCGTGTGTACCATTATTTCTGCGAAAAATTTTGAGAAATTAAAACATTTAAGGTTGAACCATCTGATGTGCAATGTTATACAGTGTCAAGGCAGGTTCTGTCTAAATCTGCTTGCGCCACTTTAAAGTTAAAACTTTATAATTTATTTTGGATACACGTATGTCTATTTTCCAAACAATTTGGTTTAGATTTTAATTTGGGAGCAGAATGCATAGTTGCTACTGGCCTTATCCTTGATATTCAAGATGAACATAATTTCTTTAAATTTTCTCCTGATACAAATATTCCATTGGTGCGTTCTCAACTAAAGCAAAGTGTTTCACCTGACTGTAGAGCAGAGTCCAATAAAATAGTAGATTCTTTTGAGCATAAGCAGCGTTCTGCTTTTGAATAATTGTGTCAAAGTTTTCCTAATGCCCTTGCCACTGAGTTAGGCCTCAATAAATTGTTGGAGTATTAGATAAAACTGCTTAAAAAGGAGAATGTCATGTGTCATTCATATAGATTGGTACCACCTCAGATGGAAATTTTAAGAAAACAAGTTAAATATGTGTTAGATGAAGATGTTATTGAACAATCTACTTCCCAATATACAATATCTCACCTTCTGTTTATGTGCCATTCTTGTGTTGTGACGAGTGCCTATGGGTGCTCCAGTTTGCGTCACGAAGGTGCCACATTACAAACTTTGGATATAATCGGTCTAATCTTTTGAATGATACAGCTCACCAACCTGAAATAATTACTCGGCCATCATTTTGAAAATAAGTGTCTGAACCACTAAAACACGTAAGTTAACATGGCCTACCATAACGCTACTTGTGTGAAAAATGTATGTAAATCGTTTGATTGGTGTCTAAAATATGGCAAAAAAATTATTTTCTTAATTGGGACAATCATACAAAATTACTTAAAAAGATAATCGGTATACGCTGTTTGTAAAATATAATGTCAGAATAAAATGTTTAATTAAAATTGTCATATTGTTAAATAGATATGCCAAACATATGAAAATATTTACATGGCCGTCATTTTTAAAAACATTCTCTGAACCCATGGAATTATCTAACTATACTTGGCCCTCTGCAGGTGTGCAAAATGTTGTAGAAATTAGCCGAATTATTCCACAAATATGACAAAATTATCAGTTTACTCACCTGACACTACTTTGCAAAATACCCTGAGAACGAGTATCTCTGTATGTATATAAGTTGATTTGTCCTAGAGATATGGTATAAAACCTCAATTGATCATGTGACGATCTTCATAAATGGAGGGCAAAATGTTTATATGCAAGCACATTCAATTATTTATATAGATAAAATACTAAGTTAAATGTATACATGTTACATAGTTTCGTAGTATAGCACACTAAGCTAAAATATTTGTATATGCGCCATTCGGAAATATTAGACTTGCATATTTAAAACATATATATATATTAATACAGCCTACCAAAGTACATCTTCTTCGCCAGATCTGAAAGTAATCGGTTCATTGTTTCCCGAGATATGGCATAAAAACAACATGTTTCATGTATGGCTATCTTACAAAATGGCGGAGAAATGAGACTTTGCATAGAAATTTTTTTGGCCACAACTGATACTGTTAACATACAAAGTTAATTTGAAATTTGTTTCGCAGTTTCGTAGATAAAAAATTCGGAGCTCTAATGTTTAAATGGCCGCTGTTTTGAAAATATATATTTCTGACCCACTTAAAATGTATTAGTTTACATAGCCTGCCATAGTGCTAATTTTTGGCCAAATTTGGTAGGATTCAGATTTTTTCGGAGATCACATAATTCAAATTTGTCAAGTGGTACTATTTTACAAAATGGCGAACAAAGGAGATTTTGTGTGTACACATTTGATTGTTGTAATATATACAACCACAGTACAGCTTTTTGAAATTAATTACATGTTATCGACGATATAACACACAAAACTAAAATATATCTGAAATTTTAAAAATAAGTGTCTGACTTACCTAAAACATATAATTTAACATTACCTACCGAATTACTACTTGTTTGCCATATTTGGTAGCAATCAGATAATTGTTTCCAGAGCTATGACAAAAACTTGATTTATTCGTGTTGCACTATCTTACAAAATGGAGGACAAAAGAGGTTCCGTGTAGGCACATTTGATGTTTGTCCCAGCATACAAAGTTAAGTTGGGATTGATTAAATGTTTTCGGGGATATAGCATACCATTCTAACGTATCTATAACGCCGCCATTTTGAAAATAAGTGTGAGACATACCAACTTGAATTATTTTTGTCCATATCAACTGCGGCAGTACTACTTGTTTGCCAAGTTATTTAGGAATCTCTCAAATGTTTCCGACAAATTACACAAAATCTTGAGTAATTCATATCTTCGCTATCTTACAAATTGACGAAAAATGTTTAGTTTTTTGGCTTATTTGATGCTTGTAATAGATACTGTCAGCGTACAAAATTTGGTTGAAATTGGTTAAATGGTATAGTGTTTTAGGCAAATAAGCCTAAAAAATATTAATGGCCACCATTTTTTAAATAAGTACCTAATAAAGTTGAATCGCTCATATTTGCCTGGCCTATCGTAGTATTTCAAACGTGCCAAATTTGGCAAAAATTGTTAGAGTAGTTTACTAGATATAATGTAAAAGATATATTTTTACATGCGGTGCTATCTTTCAAAAAGGCTTATAAATGTGGTTATTTAGCTTATATTATCCTTGTAATACATACCGTTAGCGTACAAAATGTGGTTGAAATTGGTCAAATGGTATGTTAGTTATACCAAATAAACCTAAAATATTGGTATGGCCGCCATTTTGAAAATAAGTTTATAATAATATGTATTTACTTACATTTACTTGGCCTATCATAGTGTTACGTACTAGCCAAACTTGAAGAAAATTGGTTGTGTAGTTTTCAAGATATAACGTTAAAGCTTTATTTTTCATGTGGCGCTATCTTCCAAAATGGTTGATCCATGATAATATTTCCCTCCGAATTCAATGTTTACNGCTTTATTTTTCATGTGGCGCTATCTTCCAAAATGGTTGATCCATGATAATATTTCCCTCCGAATTCAATGTTTACAACTTGCACTGTCAGCATGCCAAATATGGTTAAAATCGGTTGAATAGTTTCCGAGGTATGACATATCGCCCTAAATTTTACAATGGTCGCCATTTTGAAAGTAAGTGCCNAATCGGTTGAATAGTTTCCGAGGTATGACATATCGCCCTAAATTTTACAATGGTCGCCATTTTGAAAGTAAGTGCCCAGCGTGGTCTAAAACTATTATGGTCAGGTTTCCTTACTTAGTACTATATGTGTACTGAGTTTGGTGAAATTCTGTTTACACGTTCAAAATTTGAAAAAGGGACACACACACACATGCACAAACACACACACAGCCACACACACACACACACAGACACACATAGGAAAATGGTCTCAAAAGCCTTATTTCCTTCGAAAAGTAGGCTAAAAAATCACTGTTAATGACTGTGTATACGCTACCGTAAACATACTGACACGTAGGTCTCCATATATGTTGTTAGCATATCAAGGAAATATTTCTAAGCCTTGGCGTTGTATTGCGAGGTAAAACAAGGAGTTAATTTACTTTGTACAAATTAATTAAAGCACGAACTGGCATACTAGTAAAACCTTTTTGTTGCNTAAAACAAGGAGTTAATTTACTTTGTACAAATTAATTAAAGCACGAACTGGCATACTAGTAAAACCTTTTTGTTGCTAATATTTCACGTTTTCACTTTACTGATGCATGAATAAAGTTATTAGGCCATATCAATTGTAATTTTACAAACAGAGGCAGGATACTAAATGAGGAGAAAAGCATTTCTTAAGCAGGACTTTCAAAAGTGCTCACTTTACCATGANAAACAGAGGCAGGATACTAAATGAGGAGAAAAGCATTTCTTAAGCAGGACTTTCAAAAGTGCTCACTTTACCATGACCAGACTATGCACTGTTAATAGTGGACTATTAATACATTCACTTGATACAGTAACAGGAAATTTTAAAAAGTATGTCTTTATAGCCTTTCCAGTATGTCGCATAAACGTTAATGCTTATTGGTAAGCACGTGGTTTGAACGTAATGCACAACACGCCACCCCTCAGATAACAAGCGCCATTATTAACATTCCATATTCGATATTCTTTACAAATCTTTGCGATGAAAATTTATAAGCAGACACAAAATATCAAAGCTAGACATGGCATAGAGAAATATTAACAATTTTTTTTTATATGTACTGTTTCAATTATACCTGTATTTTCGCACGTGGGATTGACGTTATTAAATAATTGAGTAATATTTTATTACTGTTACAGATGTGAAACCAATCATGTAAGAAAAATAAGTTATATTTCGAAATAACTGTTAAGATGTTCCCCATATCTTCACTAGCTTGGATTTTAAATATTGACTCGGAAAAGTTATGGAGGAAACTACGTAAATGCAAGATGGCAAGGAAGGATACTTCTCCCTTGATGGGTGTCCAGATCCACCCGTGTGGGTGACGATCCCACAACACATGCAGACACGTTATGTCACAGTTTGCA